>JAVGWX010000021.1:40895121-41305121 GCA_036924085.1 Ariolimax columbianus
CAAGAAGAGAATAGAGATTTCAAATATGTTTTCACCTATATGTCATATATTGACATCCAAATAAGTCATTCATGAATGAAAAATGAGAGTGATCAGGTGTTATATATACCTGTAATTAGTGTATGAGGTAGAAACATGTACAATGATGAGCAAATAGAGAAATAGCGCTTTTCAAATATATAAATATATATATATATATATTATATATATAAATAGCCCACATCTCATGGAAAGAAAACAAAACAAATAAAGTCTTGCAGAATTAGGAGTGTAAAGAGTAAAGACAATTGATGAATGAAATTAGAACCAAATTACTGAAAACAATACTGATACTGGAAGGACAAGTGGTGGGCAAATGTGCAAGTACTGAAGTAGTAATCAATAAGTGGTAGGATAGGGTGAAAAGATGGACAGGGAAAAGCCTGGCAGAATAAGGCGAGAGTGAGAACGTTGAAAATGCATTCCAGATGAACTATTATTATTGCTCTCTGCATTTCAACAAGACATAATTAATACTACCACTACCACTCCAGTGCAATATCAACATGCAGAGCAATGGCAATTGCGAATTAGATTATTTATTAACCTGAACTGATTTAGTGATTAACTTAACGGTTAACCGTTAACGATTTTACATGAGATCACATTGATAATATGAATATTGCATTCAATGATACATAGTAACATACACTGTATGATAGATACAAAAGTGCTTCAATATAAAGGCACTTTGACTAATTGAATAGTAACTATGAATATTATTGAATATATGCATTATGATTATATGAATGAACATTGGACCTCCAGCTGAACGTGACGTATGCAATCATGGGGCCATGGACTAGTCCTAGTGTCTTATCAGAATTCACTCGACCACTGCTACTAGTACTAGACCCCCCTGCCTTCCAAATGATTGAGGTCAGACGCAAAATATGGCGTGATACTGATTTTTGTAACGGCGTGATGATTAACCTTTGAACAACGGCTCAAAACGGATAGAATGTGTCTGCTGCTGCTGTATCCCTGCAGCTTCATGGGCGCCGCCATATTCATTTTTTTATTTTTTTTATTTCTTCAAGTGCAAAAATGTGGAGTCATTGTTGATACTGTCCTGTATTAACAAAACAATGGTTACATACCTAATTTGTCTTGGTGGAATCAGGTAGTGTTAAGATAAAAAAATAAAAAAACCGTACTTCAGACTAACAACTAACTACACTCATTATTAATACAGGTGGAATTCTAAAAATAAGGACTGTCCTTTTCTCCCAAACCCCCTCAGTCGAAGCTTCACACTCTACACAATTATTGGTTAATTCGTATCTCAGATCTGCATATTTCTGCGACAGATCATTCAAATGATATGATTGTTTGACATGTTAGAATAATCAATAATGAACTGAATGCGAAGGTCATCTTGTTTTGGTACTTAATATTTCGTTTTTATTTCTATGTGTCACGGTACCATTGATTAAAAAGAATTTTAAAGTCTAATCTGACAGGAGAAATCAAGCTGAGAAACGTGAAGGTTAATACATGGCATATTATGCTTACCTGAATTAATAACAAATAGCTTACGCCACCTGTAAGGTCGCCAGAATTAGTTTTTTGTCTTCAAGCGAATGCAGTGTAATGTAGTATTTAAATCGCAAAGCTTTCTGCTGAATTTGAACATGCACGGCACGGTCTTCGACCAAATTCTTCCTCTGGTAAAAATTTAAAACCCAGAACAGGTGTAAGGAGTATTTGAAACTTGTGGTCTTTTATGAGTGGGGGGGGGGGGCGGAAAGGGGTTTGGAAGATAAGGAGGAAAACTAAAGAGATCCATACAGAAAAAAAAACATAACTTTTACAAGATACTGAAATAGCGCATACCACTGATACAGTTTATTGGATAACGCTTGTCATTATGTTTGTGATCATTTGAAACCTGGTTTATTATTGGGGGGGGGGGGGTGAAGGGAGTAGAAATAAAAACGAAAAAAGGGGTGGGAGTGGGCACAAAACAGTACTGCACAAAAAGCTAACATGACTAGATATAAGACAGAACTAGGATACTACTAATGATTGATTGATTGATTGGCGTCATATCAATCTAAAGATAATGGATCATGCTGAAGAGAGAGGGGCTTAGTCAGTTGTTGCCCTTGCTTTCGCGTTCACTTTTGGAGATTGCATCTTGACACACCTTGGCCTTCCCTGCTTGCAGGCCAGCAAACACAACCAGCCGCCATTTAAGTCTGCCCATGATACTTTGTGCTGGAGATTTGTTTGGAAGAACGCGTTGTGATGTGTAGGTGATGATAGGCGCACAGCTCCAGTAGCCGCTGTCCATTTTTGGGTCAGACGCATTTCTTGGAATGTGACGATGGTGACCTGAAGCCTTTTGAGCACCTCATTGATTATTGAGGCCTTGCGAACATCGTTTATTGCCTGGAAGAATTATGTCATACCTGTGGTCATAGAGCGTACTATCCAGAAGCCAATTTTAACTGTAGGCATCTTTTCTATCGTTGATTTATGACTTAGTCTCTCTAGCGCGTGCATGGGAATATTAATGCGAGGACCGCTGTTGCCCAGTCAGCAGATTTTCCACAACTACCCCCCCCCCCCTTTCCACATATTAATAATAATGTTCGCTTAGGCGTCTGAGGCTCGTTAAGTTGGTCTGCCAGATCCATGATCTACAGCTGCGGGGCGGTTACAGGCCTTGTCCAGGGCAGAAGATGGGGGTTGATATTTTCTGGAACCGTATTGAGCGGGGACGGCCCCTTCTGCGCCCCCAGCCGGTCTGGAGAAGACTTTCGGCGCTGTGGAACTACTCGTGTAGTAGCTTGTCGGCCGGGGTTTCCTGGTCCAGCCGTACAACATGACCGAACTAAGAAACTCGGTGTCGGTCAAGTGTTTCTGAGATTGGGTGGAGGCATGTTCTAGCAGAGACCTCCACGTTGTGGATGTAGTCATGCCATCGAATGTCCAGAATACGCCGCTGGTTGGGGATGTAGAAGTCTTCCAGTCTCGGTGTGTCATGTTTCAGCAATGTCCAGGTTTTGTATCCATAAAGTATCCGGTGTATCCAAGGGATGCTACTAATAGACATAGACAAAGAAATACATTTAAAATGGAACGACATTATGATGTTTCTCTTTTCGATTTACCTTTTTTTTTAAATTAAGTGGACTGTGGAATCAGTTCAGGTCAGGTAATCCCGTAACCGGTGAAGTCGTTGTGACACACAGGAAGACATCCTCACAATCCCACGCCATCCTTCTATGATAACGGCCGCTGCCTGTGCCTCTTCTGGTCGGAGATTGGTCCATTCTTTTATGTTGTCCTCCCACCTCTTTTTGGGCCGGCCTCTTCGTCGTTTGCGTTGCACCTTTTCGTGGAGGATCGTATTTGCAAGACCATTTGATCTCGATATGTGACCGTACCATCGAGTTTCCTTCTTTTGACAGTTGCCCAGAGGTCTTGTGGAATAGGGGGAAGGAAAACGGATCAATAAAGAAAGGAAATCAAATTATGAATTAGACCTAAAGTAATTTAGTAACGAGCAAACAAGAAATACTTCTTTAGATTCGATACCACACACACTTCGGGCCACTTAAACGATATTTACCATATCCAATGGGTTAGTTCGAATGCACAGTTAGACTAATCTCACATGAGTTCACGCCACTACATCCAAACCATTTTAATTTGTTTGAACTTTACTATATATATCATCATCATCATCACAGACGTACTAAGTCTCTGTTGACCATGCCCATGACGCCCTATGCGTTTTCTCCAGCTCTGTCTCCTGTATTTCGACTCAGTCTGCTATGACTTTAAAGGCCGATCCGCGAATGACAGTCCCTGCCAACAGATCGGGTAACCAGGCTGAGAAGGCTGACTTGCCTGGGTTTTCCTTGATCTCTTCAGCCTTTCTATTGTCTCTGCTGCCAGAAGCTCCATACAAGCGCCGACAACCAACATGCTCCCTCCAACTGACTTTCTCCAAACAGCTCGGTCCTGAGCAATTGTTTCCAAGTCCTCGGATTAGATGTCGCATGACTCCATGTCACTCTTGCATACTTCCTTGAGTCGCAGTGTAGAACGGCCGATTTTTCTAACTCCAATGGCCAGCTGTCCATAGAGGATATCCCTTGGCAGCCTTTCATCTTCCATTTCCCAAACAAAGTAGACATCGCTGGCTCAAAATCGAGTACATTTTGTAAGTGTTTCCTCGCTGTAAGACCAGATTATGTCACTTTATCTCTTGCCATCCAGTTATCAATATACGCCTTAGACACTTTATGTTTGTGATAGGTGTTGAACCGCCGTTCTTGCTTAGTCTAAATGCTCAAAGTCTCTCTCCCATACATGAGAGTGCCAAGTCTCACTCCCATATATGAGAGTGCCAAGTCTCACTCCCATACATGAGAGTGCCAAGAACGCAGGTCTGATAGATCCGGACCTTGGTGTAGTGAGACACGTAGTGTTCTCCTAGCCTGTCTTCTTCATGACGGCACTCGCCCTGTCAAGCCTACTGTCTATCATATATATGTATCGTCGGCTGGGACTTCCCGGGAAAGGCGAACAATGGGACCGAAGAGAGAGAGAGAGAGAGAGAGAGAGAGAGAGAGAGAGAGAGAGTGAGAGAGAGAGAGAGAGAGAGAGAGCCGACGGCGATCAATCGTTGAGACAATGCCTGCAAGTTGAGTACGTCGAACTACTTTGCTGTTCGAAATCATGTCAAGCCAGACGATCCTGAGGATGCGCCTCTGGTTGCGCAGGTGGAAGGCCTCAAGACGCTGCCAGTCCTGCTGTAGTAGTGTCCAGGACTCGGTGCCATTCATGGGAATGGGGACAATGCAGGAGGAGTAGATACGAAGCCTGGTCTCCAGGGAGAGCCTTCGATGGGACCAGACTTGTGGAGCGAATGCAAGGATGAAGCCGCTAAGCCCATCCTACGGGTGATGTCGTGGCTGATGCCTGCGTCAGAGGACTGCCTGATGCCGAGGTAGACGAAGTCCTCGGTGGCTGCAACAGGGTTGTCGTTCACGGTGATGCTCAGCGCAGAGGGGCCCCTGCTGAGAATTTGTATTTTCGTCTTCGTCCAAGAGATGTGCAAGCCTAGGTGGGTAGCCCATCGATCTAGTGCCTCTAGGAGGCTTAACAGGGCCTGAGAATCGTAATCCGATATGACGACGTCATCGGCGTAGACGAAATCGGTTAAGGGGGCGTCGCCGACAAGGACCCCAGGGTTGTGTGCAAAAAACTGTGTGAGGACCCAGTCCATGGCGCAGCAGAAAACTGCCTCATGGGCCACAGGGCATAAAGAGAATTACTTACAACAGCTGTTCAAGCCAGGATATCTGCAGCTTTTTAAGAAAGTTTGCGAGCTAATATATAGGTTCTACAAAATGAATCAGGGTTATTTGTTAACTTAACTTAACTTAACTTAACTTAACTTAACTTAACTTAACTTAACTTAACTTAACTTAACTTAACTTAACGTCTTTATACTGGTTTCGAAGACTCTGCAGAGTCTGTATACAACCAGTATAAAGACGTTAAGTTAACAAATAACCCGGATTCATTCCGTAGAACAGAGTCTGTATACAACCAGTTTCATTAGTTTCCCTTGCTCTAAAAACTATGCGCGTGCAATCTATTCTTGAATCTATGAATTTTCCCCGCCTCCGCTACTTCCTATGGCAATGGCACGCATTCACCACTGTCTGACTTAAAAAATAGTTCCTAATATCTAATCTGCAGTTTTCATTACTTAATTTGTAGTTGTGTCCTCTGGTTCTTGTACGCGGCTTAATTTTGCTAGCGATATTTTTTAGTAAGGATTAACTGCGCTACTTTTTATCCTCACTCTCTCGTCTCGTGCCGCTCGACCCCAGTGGCAAGTCAAGGACAAGACGACTAGGGGGCGACTACGAGATGCAGGGGACTCCGCATCAAGCACCCGTGAAAAAGACTTCGGAGTTCCCAAGGTGATCTTATAAACCTGTATTAAATCACCTCGAATTCTTCTCTTTTATAGACACTGAAGGCTTGTTTCACGACCGCACTGCTTTTGTCACGGACCATGCTTTTACATCACTGCATACAGTGTCTCACCGTTTTGTTTGCCTCATCGTGTTATGCGGACAAACTTGAACCGCTCGTTCTACACCATGTCTTGTTTTTTGTGTTGTGATTTGTAAACTGTTTTCGTTCGTTCTTTGTATTTGGCAAAGGGCTTGTGGCCATTACAAAGATATCGTTTTGTTTTTTGTCCTAGAGTGGTCAGTGAACGATTACCTTTGTGCTTTTATAGATCTCCAATAACAATGTTTCTGTTGTGACAACAAAACTCTGTTGGTGTTATTCTATAAATATTTGAAATCTATCAATACAGCGTTTGATACTTATCGTTCAATCCACCCAAATTAAAATTTATTTGGTAAATTGTAAATTATTTCTCCAGAAAAGTTAATCACATCAAACAAAATATCTATGTCTATTTTTGTTTTTTAAAGACTTTTATTTATCTTTCAGTTCAGTTCAGTTCATCTCGTAACCAATCAGGTCGCTGTTGCACACTTGAAGACACTCCCACAATCCCACCCCATCTCTCTCTGTCCGCAGCCACCAGTTGTGTCTCACCGGGCGAAGGTTTGACCACTCAGTGATGTTGTCTGCCTCAGTCTTCCTTGAATGGCTCCGTCCTCTCTTTCCTAGAACGGAACCATGCAGAATAGAATTTGTAATTCCGATGGTCCTCGTGATATGCTCATACCAAGCCATCTTTCGTCTTTTGATAGCTGTAAACAGATCATCAAAAGGCCCGATTGGGATTTCCCCTCTTCGTCGTATTTCTACGTTGGTAACACAATCATTATACTTAACATTTAAGAGTCTTCTAAAGCACCTCATTTCATATATTCTGCACTGGATATCCGCAGTAACATATCCTATCACGCTTGCACACATCTTTGAATCTAAACTGTGGTCGGCCGACTGTTCTCGTGCCATTCACCGTCCATAGAGGATATCTTTGGGAATGCGGCCATCTTCCATGCAACGAACATGACCAAGCCATCGTAGTCTTCGCTGCCTAAGTAGAGTGTACATGTTTGGAAGACCAGTGTGAGAGTGCACTTCTGCATTTGTCACTCTGTCCCTCCATGTAATTCCAAAAATGGATCGCAGATGCCATATGTGGAAGGTGTTAAGTCTGTGCTCTTGTTTGGCATAAGTTGTCCAAGTCTCGCTTCCATAGAAGTGTGCTTACAGCACATACATTGTATAACATGGCCTTGGTTTTTATTGAAAGCTTCTGATTTTTCAAAACGCGTGTTGTGAGGCGAGAAAATGTAGCAGCAGCTTTGCCATAGCGACTGTCTATTTCTGGGTCTAGAGAAAGCTTGTCATTGATTTGGGTTCCCAGGTATGTGAATTGATGCACACATGTCAGTTCATAATTATCGAGGCTAAGATTTTGCGTGGCATCTACTACCTGTCCCAGAACATTTGTTTTGTTGGGACTTGTGAGCCCAAAATCCATGCAAGCCTGGGAGAAGCGATCTGTAAATCTCTGTAGTCCCTGCTGCCTGTGGGTGACAATAGCCGCATCATCAGCGAAAAGCAAGTCCCTAGTGGTGATCTCCCTCATCTTCGTTGGGGATGCGACCATCTTCATGGCATCCCAGTCTTCGCTGCCTAAGGAAGGTGTACATACTTGGAAGACCATCGCGAGAATGTACCTCTGCATTTGTCACCCTGTTTCTCCGTGAGATGCCAATGATGGATCTCAGACTTCGTAGGTGAAAGGTGTTGAGCCTATGCTTTTGATTGGCATATGTTTTCCACGTTTCATTTCCATAAAGGATCGAATAGACGACACCAACATTGTTTACCATGGCCTTGGTTTTGGTTTCCGTTTGGTCTGTTAAAAACACACGAAAATGTGTGGCCCTGTTCTTACTCTCTAGTTGGGAGTTTACTTCTCTTGTCCCTTATGAACACATGTTCTACTTACACAAAACTGTTTCTTTATTTTAATTATTTCTAAATTTAGAAATATACCTTTACTACCTGGTGGCTGTTCTGTATTTTAGGAATAAATGTATTTGGAACTTCAGAGGTCCAAATTATTCGGGAGTGAATAAGTTAATCTAACATATTCTGTTAATTAGAAATGGCTCATAGAACCCACTTCACAGCATATGACCGCCCCTGCATGTGCTCAGTTTCTTTCATTGCTGAAGTGTCAGCGGCAGAGAACGAACTCCGTAGCATCAGAGGTGGCTCCAAAATGTTCCCCTGCGAGTAAACCACCCATTTTTTCAAAACTTGTTTGCCATGTGTTGCATGGAGGTGCATGATCAAGAATGGGATACGGATCAATGATATATTGATTGCAGATAGGATAGGACTCCGCGTTTGAGAAGACAATCCACACCATGCGATGAGGCAAACAGTCCTGATTTTCCTTGCACACACCGTGGAAGAAGTTTCTCCACTCGGATTAGTCTTGCGAGTCACATTCGTTATCGTCATGAATTGTAGTCACATCCCTTTTTTTCAAAGCACAACTTACTTTCGTCTGACAAGACTGGAAGAGCCAATGATGATGGTGGTGGCCAGATTTGAACTCTCTACTTTTGTTTTAACTCTTGATCTTTGAACTGCATACATAATATCTTTCCATTGCGCTCATAGCTTCCCTGGCACTCGGGGCAGACCCCCCCCCCCCCTCCTCCACAATCTCTTTACTCCGCCACTGCCCGGATGTCTCAAACTTTCGGTTCGTGTCCCACATTCGGTCATCGAAGCTTCTATCTGCGGCCATGAGCTTTATTATCATTTTAGAATAAAAATGATAATAAAGGTTAGACCTGTCTATGAAGAATTTTATACGATAAAACTGAAATTCTGAACAAGATTTCTTAACTGCGAAATCCGAAGCAGACTTCCAGATAATAACAAATAATTAAGATACAATACCACACGAACAACACCCACCTTGGTCACCCAAATAAACACACTAAAAGTCTCACTCCCTAAAACATCGGCACAGCTCTTCAATTTTGGTCAGTATGCCGAATCACGTATCTCATGGAGGAATTGATGGTCATAACTTAACTTGTCTTAGAAGATTAGCGGAGCGGGAAAAATATAATGTCATCCGCCACTACTGCAAGTCACGTGGTGAGACTTGACCAATCAGTCTGGAATACAAGGTTCGTCATACAGTGGATCCCACGCCACTGCAACAATAAAGGCATTGAATCTGCAGACAAGCTAGCAAAGTGTGGAGGAGCATTCCCACAAATAGACTTGAGCATTACATATAAAAAAGCCAAGACCATAATTAGAGTCAACCTCAGGGAAAAAGGGCTGATCAACACCCTGATTTCTAAAAAGAAGACATCTATTTTAAGATAACTCGAGAAGAGTAAGTCATCTTCAGACTAAGAACTGGGCATAACAGACTAAAGGGTCATCTTTACAACAAAATGAGGATTGGGACAGAAGACGAGTGTCCATATGGGGAGCATACCATGACCGTGGAACACATCCTACAAAGCTGCATGCTCACGCAGGAAAAGAGAGAACAATACCGGCCTTGCGAGACAGATATGAGACAAAAGCTGCATAGTGATAAAACCGGCTTTTCAAACAACGGTGTCCTTTGTAAGAGAAACCGGGACCTTTATCTGAGGATGAACGAAAAAGATGGAGAAGAAGAAGAAGTCTGGAATACGATGGACTGAGAAACTGTTTTGGAACTGAAACAAGATATTTGTCAAACATTGGACTGTCGTGAATGACTGTAAGCCAAGCATTTGACGATTGGTAAAGTATCCACATCAGAGATCATAAACAAAGGGGAACAATAAATTCACAAGGGAGATAAAATTACAAATAACTGATTAAATGTCCCCGATATTACTGTGCATACACGGGACAATGGATACAAAAAGGACGCTATACAACACAGCATTCATACCTACATTGTGTTATCAGTGCCAAAATTGGACACTGACAAGCAAGCAAAGATAAATGAAACAATATAACAATAGAGATGAAATGACTACACATAATACTTGGAGTAACAATAATGGATAGAATCAGAATCGGAGATTTTAGGAGACAAGTAGGTACAACACCAGTGCTAGACCTCATCAAGAGACAGCAAGCCAAATGGTTCCGACACATGACACGTCAAACACCAGCTAGTATTCATCATAAAGCTTTGCTGTACAGATACAATGTATGGTGGGGACGGCGTGGGCTAGTGGTTAAGTAGCACGGCTCATAATCCGAAGGTGCTGGGTTCGATCCCCACCACAACACCGACCGTTACCCCGTGGAAGCAAACCCTTAGAAAATGCAGGAAGAAGCAGACATTTACATAAAATGCATGCTGAAGTCGGATGCATTGGGCCGACAGGCCGCAAAATAAGAACCACAGTGCAGCGCACACCGCCTTGGGAATTAGAGAAATAAGGCGAAACAAACAACAACAAAAAATTCAATGGATAGCCAAAGGCTGACCACGCAAAAGATGGATAGCAGAAATAACAGAAGCAGCAAAGCTCACCGTGTACGAAGCACATACCAGGGCCCGGTTAAGAAACGTCTTCATAATCTGACGCTGAAATGAACAAGCAGGACACAAGCAAAAAGAAGAAGCAGAAGATGAAGAAGAAGAAGACGAAAAAGAAGAAGAAGATCAAATGGCAGACTACCACCGGGTCATCATCACTCAGTGTAGTAGGAAACCCGACCTCGATGTTGAACAACTAAGAAGTGAAGATGTCCAGGAGTCTGATGGTATCGTAATATACAGATGGATCTGGGCTACGCAGTTAGAAGGTTGGTATGGGCTTCTCTGATAGAAGGAGAGGCATAGTTGTTACCGAGAAGAGCGATGCATACATGACAATACCAGAGTGGTCTGCCGGGGTCTTTGTGTAGGACAATGAAAAGAATAGCACGACAGCCCCACCGAGAGAATGTCGTAAGAGATGACTAAATGTGTGACATGACAAAACAACCGCCGTGGTTAGTTCAGTTCAACCTCTCCGCATCGAAGGTCGACTGCAATGGATCTACAGTGTACTCTATCTCTTGCCCAAATAGTGTAATCTGAGCTGCTTTTTCCAGTCCATCTCGTGATGATATCCACCCAATTAAAACTTTGTCTGCCTCTTGAACGACTGCATTCCATCCTACCCTCCAATGTGGTCTTCAACAAGAAGGTATTCTTCTTCTTCTTCTTTGCGTTCGGTTTCGTATGCTCGTTTTATGCCACCAGATGTGCTGCCTCCGTGAAGTGACACGTCAGTTGCAGGTCCCTAATGGTTCCCCACAGTTTATCTTGTATGTTTCTCTCCTCGGGCTAGGTCTTCTCACGGGAGTCTTGGTGCAGTGGACATGTTTGCAGGATGTGTTCTGGAGTCTGGGGTCCGCTCTGACATGTGCATTGTGCAGTCTGTGCTCCTTTCATTTTATGCATGTGTGCATTTAGTCTGCAATGGCCTGTTCTGAGGCGAAAAATTGTGGTATACTGTTTCCTATTCAGTCTATTGATTGGGTCATGTGGGTATTTACTGTTTGTTCTCTCTATCCACTGTTGTTTATATTTTTTTAAATGTTTGCCTTGACTTCTGGCAGTGACACTGGGTGGGTGAATTGTTCTCTTTGTCTTCCTTCCCTGGCCAGTCTGTCCGCCCATTCATTCCCAGGTATGCCGCAGTGAGCTGGAATCCACTGGAGGGTGATTTTATTGTGGTCTGAGAGTTTGTTTAGCTGGCATATCAGTTCCCTTTCCATACTATTTCGTGGAACAGGAAGGTATATATTGTTATATGTAACTGTATGACCCTAATTTCGGTCATTAATGATCTTGTCACACCCAACTTTTTCAACACCTGCAAATTTATCCTCTCTTTCCAAGAAATGCGACACAATCTTCTATATACCCACATTTCGAAGGCTTCAATACTCTTTTCCAACGTGTTATTCATTGTCCATGTTTTTGCGCGATAATGTAGTGGCGAATATACATAACACCTGACAATTCTCATTGTCAAATTCTGATTTACCTGTTTGGATGTCAGTATGTATCGCATGTTGTCGAATACCATCTTGGTCATACCTATTCTCTTTCTGATGTCTCTTTTACAACTACCATCTCATGGCGAATAGCGACTACAGGAAAGTAGATTTAGTAGGCGGAAAAATGTCAGCACGCCCAGTAAACAGCAAAGCGATGTTAGCGAGTTTGTAAATGTAACGAACGAAATTATATGAGACTTCACGCTATCAATATTTTATATTTATTCAATTTTTACTCTTTGTTTTATCAATATAAAATTGTTACTGTTTATTCCTCCAACTCTGCGCCGCCCTTTTACCACATTCATAATATACTCCCATGAAGTAATCATGAATTTTTTTGCATCCTTATTTTGCGTCATGCTGCTGCCTAAATAAGTGAAATTCTCAACTTTCTGTTTCACTTGACATCGATCCATGTGAGTGTTAGCCTCATGCTTTTAGTTTTGGAGGCAATTATCTCAAGGTCATTCAGTTTGGCTGTGTTGCAGAGTTGGTTTATCTTCTCCTGCACTTCTTCTATTTTCGAATTCAGAAGTGTCAGATCATCTGTGAAATCTAGGTCCTCTAGGGCTTTATCATCTGTCCACTTAATGCCGAACTGTCTGTTGTATGTTAAAGTTCGCATTACCCAGTCAATTGCCTCTCCAAACACAGAGGGGACATAACGCAAAGCTGTTTTACATCTGTTCCCATCTTAAACCATTCAGCTTTCTTAGTAGTAACTTAACTTAACTTAACGTTTTTATACTGGTTTAGAAGACTCATCAGAGTCTGTAGACAACCAGTCACATTTGCATTACACTGCTTTAAAAGCTATGCACATCCAATCTATTCTTAAATGCATTAGCTGTCTCTGCCTCCATCACCTCCTGGGGTAATGCATTCCAAACATTCACCCCTCTCTGACTAAAAAAATATTTCTTATATCCAATCTGGAAGTGGACCGCATACATCGCTGTGAATTAACATATAGTGCTTTTATAAGCCTTACAAGCTTGGTTGGGCAGTCATGTGTGATGAAAATGTTCTAAATTGATGGTCGGTCGGTGTAGATTATCGAATGCAATATGATAATAGATGAAGTTGACGATACGTGGTGATTGCATTTCTACAGACTCTTCTATAATTATTCTGAGTGTGAAGACCAGGCTAATGCACGAACGAGAACGAGCTTGCTCCTCCCCCCCCCCCCCCCCCCATTTATTCATCCACTGCCTCTGAGTCGTGTTATCATAAAGCTACAACGTTTTTCATCGAGCATTCTGACCCATTCCGGGAGTTCTGCTTCTGATGGTACGGTCACATATTGAGACGACGAAGAGGCCGGCCTAAAAAGAGGTGGGAGGACAACATAAAAGAATGGACCAATCTCCGACCAGAAGAGGCTTAGGCAGCGGCCGCTGATAGAGAAGGGTGGCGTAGGCCTGTGAGGATATCTTCATGTGTGCCCCAACGACCTCACCGGTTACGGGATGACCTGACCTGACCTGACAAAGTTTTTTTCCTTTGGTAGTGATAGTACAGTCATTCCTCGCCAATTGTTGCAATCCGATATGTCTCCCCTACTTCGTAATTTTCACAATCAGGCCATTTTTCCATTGCTAGGGTGAATTAACCTCCCTACTTTCTTCATTTACGATTGGCAACAAGTGCGTTATATTTGTTTTGTTAGCCATCTTAATCATCTCCCCATCAACTTAATCTTCGCCAGTTGCTTTGTGGCTCTTTAAGTTCTTGATGGTCTGATCAATCTCTACACGAGGAAACCATCGCATTGTATGGCCACAGGAGACATATGTGTAGCCTCATCGAAGTCCAGTGTTACTGCTGTTTATTTAGCAAACTTGTAAAGTGCGCCGTTAAATGTCGCATTAATTCGACTTCTGTAGCAATGAGGTTATCCTGTTCGTCTTTGATATGATGTTGACAGGAGGCGGTTTATTATACAGCTGTCTTGTAATCTGATAAACGCATCTGCTGTTTCCCCTTTTCACAGCATCTGCAGCGATTACGGCCAGGTCATTGATAAACTGTCTCGTGTTCCTGCGAGCCTGTACATTCAGTGTTTTATTACGAATGGTATACATCATCATCATGTGACATGTCCTTTAAAAAATGTCTCTCTCATCACAGTCTGTCTGAAAGAAACTCGTTCTCTTGCCAAACCTCCAGCCTCAGCCACAGTCATACCCAGGCATTCCTGGAGATCTTGGTCCCATCGTCTTCTTGGTCTACCCCTTCCTCTTTTACCTGGCACCATACCTTCCATTACTGTTCTCTCGAGACCATTGTGTCTCTTGATGTGACCAAAGTATTTGCATTTTCTAGCCAAAATGGAATTGATAAACCAGTTCTTCTCTAACATGGTATACAAGTTCTTGAAATCCTCCCTCGCGGTCGGTGTCTTTGCAGCCATGAGATCTCATTTCTTCTTCGTTCGTTCTCAATCTCCCACTACCAAACCCTGAAATGGTTAGTAGCAGAATGTAGTCCAGAAAACGGAATGCGTTGTGTTGTAGTTTACAGCTTGGCTGCGATATTTACACCTTTCGGTCCAACACATCCGACTTCAGCAAACAATTTTTGAGTACCGGGTTAGCATTCCATCTTCGATCCCTTCTCCTTAGCCAGTCTGCCTTCTGCAGCCTGTTATCCAGGATCACCGTAGGTGTAGAAGGGTCTTGGCAGCTATGGTTCGTTGGCCCTGACGTTAGCAGTCCGCTATGGGTCGATGACCACTGTAGCTCATGCGCTGCTCAGCATCTTGATCCCCTTTCAAGGATTTAATCCCATGTCTAGAACATCTAAACCGTCTAAAGATCTCATATACCAATGAATGCCCATGTAGAACAAAGGGCCATAATCCAAAGCACATTCTGCAGGAATTATCAGTCTATAGGGCAATACTTGACGAATGAGGGAAAGTAAAAACAGCAAGGAAGGGCACTGGGCACCCCACCTCTCACAGACTGCGGCTTAGTACAATGAAGTCTTCAAAAACTCCATTTCCAAACAGTGGTTAATTCTGCTGAATCACAACTTTCCTTTTTTTTTAGGGAAATTAGATACCTGACCTGGCCAGAGGGCTGAGACAAAAATCTGTGGGACAGCTGCTCCGACCTGGGGAAGACTACAGACTTCACCATGGCAACCGGTCTGCAGATTTAGCTTGACCAATGATCCTGAACGCAAAGAAGAAGAAGAAGAATCCCATGTACTATTATTATTGCTTTTTCTTCTGGCACTTCATATTTCCAGCAGTTGCTGCCGTCGATTATTACAGTTTTGAATTGTTTCCATTTTACTGCAATAGTTTGGACAGTATTTTCGTCCGTCATATCTGCGATATTCGCAAAACGATTGTGTAATTGGGCGTGATCTGCCGTTCGCATGTCACTTGACAGCAGCCTTTGTACAGCAATATTCTTCCTCCTGTTCTGGAATGGCGCTTCCTCAACTTAAGATGCGAACCGTGAGCCATTACATTATCTTCATGCGGTCTTTGGATTGATATCTTCTTTATTCTTCGTTCGTTCTCAATCTCCCGCTACCAAGTCCTCAACGTTCTCCATCTCCCGCTACCAAGTCCTGAACAGTTTCAATCTCCCGCTTCCAAGCCCTGAACGTTCTCAATCTCTCGATACCCCAAGTCCTGAACGTTCTCAATCTCCCGCTACCAAGTCCTCAACGTTCTCAATCTCCCGCTACCAAGTCCTGAACATTTTCAATCTCCCGCTTCCAAGCCCTGAACGTTCTCAATCTCTCGATACCCCAAGTCCTGAACGTTCTCAATCTCCCGCTACCAAGTCCTGAACGTTCTCAATCTCCCGCTACAAAGCCCCGAACGTTCTCAATCTCCCACTACCAAGTCCTGAACGTTCTCAATCTCTCGTTACCAAGCCCTGAACGTTCTCAATCTCTCGCTAATAAGCCCTGAACGTTCTCAATCTCCCGCTACCAAGCCCCGAACGTTCTCAATCTCCCGCTACCAAGCCCCGAACGTTCTCAATCTCCCGCTACCAAGCCCCGAACGTTCTCAATCTCTCGCTACCAAGCCCTGAACGTTCTCAATCTCCCGCTACCAAGCCCCGAACGTTCTCAATCTCCCGCTACCAAGCCCCGAACGTTCTCAATCTCTCGCTACCAAGCCCTGAACGTTCTCAATCTCCCGCTACCAAGCCCCTAACGTTCTCAATCTCCCACTACCAAGTCCTGAACGTTCTCAATCTCCCGCTACCAAGCCCCGAACGTTCTCAATCTCCCACTACCAAGCCCCGAACGTTCTCAATCTCCGGCTACCAAGCCCCGAACGTTCTCAATCTCTCGTTACCAAGCCCCGAACGTTCTCAATCTCCCACTACCAAGCCCCGAACGTTCTCAATCTCCCGCTACCAAGCCCCGAACGTTCTCAATCTCTCGTTACCAAGCCCCGAACGTTCTCAATCTCCCACTACCAAGCCCCGAACGTTCTCAATCTCCCGCTACCAAGCCCCGAACGTTCTCAATCTCCCACTACCAGGCCCCGAACGTTCTCAATCTCCCGCTACCAAGCCCCGAACGTTCTCAATCTCCCACTACCAGGCCCCGAACGTTCTCAATCTCCCGCTACCAAGCCCCGAACGTTCTCAATCTCCCACTACCAAGCCCCGAACGTTCTCAATCTCCCGCTACCAAGCCCCGAACGTTCTCAATCTCTCGTTACCAAGCCCCGAACGTTCTCAATCTCCCACTACCAAGCCCTGAACGTTCTCAATCTCCCGCTACCAGGCCCCGAACGTTCTCAATCTCCCACTACCAAGCCCTTAACGTCCTCTCACTCCCACTACCAAGCCCCGAACGTTCTCAATCTCCCACTACCAGGCCCCGAACGTTCTCAATCTCCCGCTACCAAGCCCCGAACGTTCTCAATCTCCCACTACCAGGCCCCGAACGTTCTCAATCTCCCGCTACCAAGCCCCGAACGTTCTCAATCTCCCACTACCAGGCCCCGAACGTTCTCAATCTCCCGCTACCAAGCCCCGAACGTTCTCAATCTCCCACTACCAGGCCCCGAACGTTCTCAATCTCTCGCTACCAAGCCCTGAACGTTCTCAATCTCTCACTACCAAGCCCTGAACGTCCTCTCACTCCCGCTACCAAGCCCTTAACGTCCTCTCACTCCCACTACCAAGCCCTGAACGTTCTCAATCTCCCGTTATCAAGCCCTGAACGTTCTCAATCTCTCACTACCAAGTTCTGAAAAGGGCCTTGCTAATAGCAGGATGTAGTCCGGAGAATGGAATGCGATGTGTCGTAGTTTTCAGATTGACTGCGATATTTGCACCTTTCGGTCCAACACATCCGACTTTTGAGTACCGGATTAGCCTTCCCTCTTCTATCCCTTCTCCTTAGACGACCTGCTCTATTGTAGCATGCTATCCAGGATCACCGAGTGGAGGTGTAGAAGGGTTTTGGCAGTTCTGCTGGCCCTGACGCTAGCAGTCAGCTATGTTTCGCTGACCGCTGCAGATCATGCAGTACTCAGAATTTTGCCCCTAGGGCTGATTTGAATTTGAGACTCCATAAAGTAAGAGATTAGCGCCACAAAGCTGTACAATACTGCAAAAATATCTATATAAAGCCAAATTATCACAGAGAGCAAATAAGACATTAAATTATCCTCCTGCGGTACTCTGACTGATTTAAGTTTAAGATCCCAAATGCAACCAATCTACATCATAGAGAAGCATATTATTGTAGCAAGATCGATAGACAGTCACCCCGTCGCAAAGAGCAAATAAGCCATAACATTACTATCATGCAGCCCTCGGACTGATTTGAGCTTGAGACCCCAAATGCAACAAATCTACTCCACAGAGCATTGTATTATCGTAGAAAGATCGATAGACAGCCAAACCGGCACAAAGAGCTAATAAGCTTATTACGTTTTTCTCTATAAGGAAGTTTGATTTTTATAACGCGCTGTGTAATCCCTTCAATTTATTGTGTCGAGTAGGAAACATTGAAAGTCTGTAAGACATATTTCCTTGGAGAGGCAACTCTGTTCTGCTCTGTTAAGACTCGATATCACTGCACTCCGGGCAGGCTCATATGTTCTTTGTCCCTCTCAAAAAATGGTAAAAAGTGTAGATACTGATGGTTGCTGGTTGTATACACTTCTGCTCAGTCCTCTCAGGCTCCCCTCTCTCTGCTAGGCCCGCGTATTGTTACAAAATCCTGCAATCTTTGCCTAATGGAATACGGTCTGGGGTGGAAAATGGCGCGCCTCCGCCAGTAGAAACTAGTGAGGCAAACATCTAAGCAAAAAAAAAAAAAAAAAAAAAAGAAGTCTTTGATCAACTTCAAAATGTCACCGTCATACACTGCCAGTGTCACCAGAGCCAGGATATTAGCTCTTTCATTCCCCACAAATCCCAGCATGGCCAGGGCAGTAGATCCACACGTTCCTGGAAGTTCAAGGCCTCTATGCCTACTATAAACTCATGCTACAGCCATCCCTTCAGCACCTAACGAAACAAGGATTAAGAAACATAGTTGATTACGAGCCCATTTAAAGAGGTCCATGATCGCCACAGTAGAGCCGAACTCTGACAACAAACAACTGCTGTCTTTCAGGCAGTTTGGGGACAGTACGGTTCTAGGAAAACAGTTCTGTAGAAAGTGTTTGTCTTTGTCTTGGTGCGATTACTGAGCCATTACTATTTTATATCTTTATCGACCTTTGACCTTCACTACCGCCACGAATCAGGCCAGGTCATCCCGTAACCAGTGAGGTCGTTGGGGCACACATGAAGACACCCCAAAACCACACGCCACCCCTCTCTGTCAGCGGCCGCTGTCGGTGCCTCATCTGGTCGGGGATTGATCTCTTCTTTTAAGTTGTCCTCTCACTTCTTTTTTTAACGACCTCTTCGTCGCCCGCCATGCACCTTTCCGTGCAGGATCGTATTTGCAGGTTTATGCACCTAATGGACTACGGTCTGGGGTGGAATGGGCGTGCCTCCGCCAGTAGAAACTAGTGAGGCAAAAATCTAAGCAACAACAAGAACGCTTGACCTCGATATGTAGCCGTACCAAGCGAGTTTCCGTATTTTTTACCGTTACAGCTTCCATTTATTTATTTTAGTCATAAATGAACATATCATGTTTAATCTGTACTTTATGTGCATGGCAGTATGATGTGTTCTAAATAAAATAATGCATCAGCAGGCATGCACGCTAAAAAATGATACACATCACTGGCTCAGTGACTAGACTGCATTTGCTAGCAATCAAAGTTATTGAAAGTACAATAACGGAAGATGGAATATCCTAAACGGAAATTAATAAGATAATACCGGAAGTTTCAGAAGAACAATTTGGTTTTAGAAAGTTTAATGGAACAAGGGAAGCAATTTTCTGTTTGCTAACTTTGACAGAAAAATATATAGAAATAAAAAATGACATTTATATTTGCTTTATAGACTACCAGAAGACCTTTGACAGTCCAACATGAAAAATTAATTAAATGTCTCCAAGACATAGGTATAGTTGGTAAAGACATAAGACTGCTCCATAATTTGTACTGGGAACAAACTGCTACAATAAAATCAGGAAAGTTAAGCTCTTCGAGTATAGATATAAAAATAGGTATGAGGCAGAGATGTGTATTATCCTCTTGTCTTTTTAATATCTACACAGAACAAATATGCAAATAGATAGAGTGGATGCCAGGGCTTGTCGTTGGAGGAGTGGCAATGAACAATCTAAGTTATGCGGATGATACAGTTTTTAAAAAGTGAGCAAGAATTACAGAAGCTTGTGACAACAATATACACAATAAGTCAAGAGTTTGGATTAAAGATAAACAAAACAAAGACTACGATAATTTGGAAAAGTGACAAGAAACCATGTATGCAGAAAAAAATAAAAGATCAACTTCTTGAGCAGGTACAGAGTTTCTCCTATCTATGTCATATAATAACGAAAGAAGGCAGATGTGCAAAAGAAATCAGAAAGACAATATATATGATCAAGGTGGTATTCGGCAACATGCGACACATACTGACATCCAAACAGAAAAATCAGAATTTGAAAATGAGAATTGTCAGGTGCTATGTATACTCGTCACTACTTTATGGCGCAGAAACATGGACACTGAATAAGCAGTTGGAAAAGAGTATTGAAGCCTTCGAAATGTGGGTATATAGAAGATTGGGTGGCATTTCTTGGACAGAGAAGAAAGCAAATTTGGATGTGTTGGAAAAGTTGACGGTGAAAAGAGAATTAATGACCGAAATCAGTGTTAGACAGTTACGTTATTTTGGTCATATAACAAGACATACCTCCTTGTTGAAGACCATATTGAAGGGTAGGGCAGTCGTTCAAGAGGGAGACAACGCTTTAAGTGGGTGGATAACATCAGGAGATGGAACTGGGAAAAGTCTCTCAGATTGCACAATTACGTCAAGAGATAGAGTACACTGGAGATCCATTTCAGTAGACCTTCGATGCGGAGGTGGCGCCTGAACTGAACTGAATATGGATGGCCAAATATGTTTTCATTCACAGGAGTAATGGGCTCCAGACCCATCCAACCCCCCGCCCCCTCCAGAGCAACAGCTGTGACTGGCTAGATTTCGTGAGCAAACGCTGTGGAAAAAACCAGGGAGCAAATCCTGGAAGGAGCGGCATGACAGTTCTGGTTGATAGCACACCTAAGGAATGGAAAACTTGAAAGAAACACGAGTGAGGAAGACTCGATAGTCCTGCAAGATAACTTTCCTAATAGAGACAAATGTGACTTCAAAGAACTGCCGCCTTACAGGTTGGCTGGGGACAGCCAAGTGCTAAGTAGGACAACATTACAGAAACGCCTGTTGAAATCGGATGTGTTGGACCACAGGCCTAACGAAATAGTGCAACGTAAATCCCTTTATGATGACGTAATAATTTAAACAGGGAAGTATTGTGCTTATCCTGTGGAGTCCCGCCAGGCAGAGAAAGTGCCGGGACCCCCGCCTCGAAGGAGCCCACCTGATAAATTGCCCGACAAACGAGGATCAGAGAAAGCAAATGTGGCTATTACCAGCGCGTGGACTTATGTCGGCAACTTCAGGGTTGCCGCTGAATTCTTTATACAAATTCAAGTCGACGTCTGACAGTGTACGAAGTTAGAAGATATATTGATTTTCAAACAGGCAATTCACAAATTAAAAATGAGTATTTAAGTGTTATTTATACTCATCTTCAATGTACACCATAGAAACGTAGAAAGAGAAAAAAAACTGTTGGAGAAGAGAATTAATATCTTCGATTTGTGACTAACAGAATGGGGCGCATCTCATGGAAAGGAATGAAAAAAAGTGAGACAGTCTTGGACAGAATACGCCATCAAGGCAAGCAACAGAGGTCATTTAAGATCCGTTGCAGTCGTCGACCTTCGATGTAGAGATTGCAATTGAGCTGACTCAACAAAGTGCAATAATTATGACTGACAATATGGAAAAAATATACCACGGGTTATATTTCTTGCAATTTGATTTTTATGGGTAATTCATTGTTCGTATATTGTTAAAACGTTTAATATTATATTAGCTCAATAAAACTGAAAAAAGAAGAACAAAAAGAATAAATTATCTATGACTAAAATATTTAATCAATTTCAGTTTATGTTTATGTACGTACAAGTTTGAGATCATATTCTCATTAAAACCGTGGAAAGATGACAATTGACGGTCCCCTTCACGTGACTAATTGTTTAGCTTGACGCCATATTTTCCCACAGTTAAACAGTCATTTCCTGGATCGTGATAGCGTTCTGGAAACTTACTAAGTGCGTTTTAGCAAACCAGCTATATCTAAGAGTGTGCACGGGCTGAATGAAATATATTCGAAGCCACTACTTTGTCTTTTTTAGATAAGATAGTCATAGCAGTTTTATTAGATACATTGAACAATTTTTTTCAACGTGCTGGTTTTGAGTTTTGGACGGATCTGGGTCAACCACTGACAAATTTCTTTCGGTCCAGGCATTGTCAACATGCCGGTGAGAAAAGAAGGTAAATTTTTTAATGATTGAAATCGATATTTGTGTAGTAATCATTTTTAGAAGTAAATTTATCCTATATATGTTTTATTGGTGATGATATTTACATAGCAGGGATAACCATTTTCATTTGTGCTCTCTTTAAAATTTTTTTTAAAGACATGAAAGTATCAGATTGAGTTGGAAGTATTACTATTAGTGACTATTAAGTCCCTATCGGAATGTCTCGAGGCTGAAAATGAGATGACGGGTGACAGTAGCCTCAGGTAGTTCAACGCGGCGGGTATGGTCAGACATTAATAATGTCGTATGAATCAGAAAGTGGTCTATACAATTATGAGTCAATAAGATGAGTGTTTATTTAGAGTTAAAGAGTTACATAAACAACTTCTTAGTAGTAGAATGACTGGAATATAATAATAAAATAAATATATAGATCTAGACTCTAATTATTATAATTAGACTATGTAGTATGTTCTACATTAAATGATAACGTTCCAGCAACACTTGTTTCTTAACAATTTTGCTAAATTATATTATTATTAATATATGCTAATAGTAATAGCTAACTTTAATAATAACTAGTAGTCTAATAATAAATCTAATAATAGCTAGTCTATATAAATTTGTTTAAACTACGTCTACAAATGGAATACACTTCTGCTCCAACACTCAGCCAACAATTAGAACAATTAAATCTTCTTCTTCTTCATCGAACGCAGTCAGACATCAACCTTTATTTTTTCGAAAAATGCAGCGGTCATCATGAGGCTGTCGACACTGCCATATAGAGCTTGTCTAGTGTTGCCACTGGTGATGGCCACATCTGCTTTCTCTGGTCCTCGTATGTCGGGCAGTTTTGCAGCAAATGTTCAGCGGTCATTTTCCTGGTACCACACGTGCATTCGTCAGTGCCACCTATCTTCAATTTATTGAATAGGTGGTACCTCAGTCTATTGTGGCCAGTGCGAAGTCTGAAGACCACGACCTGCTCTCTTCTGTTCAACTGGTAATAGGCATCGTTTTTTGTGTAGCCAGTATGTTCTGTTTCCCATTTGGTCATGTATCTAGCTCTAATAAGCCTTTTTGACTCTTCGTATGTCACACTAGTATCTGGTTGTGGTAGTCTTGCACCTTCTTTTGCCAGTCTGTCTTTCTCCTCGTTGCCTTGGATGTTACAGTGGGATGGAACCCATTGTACCACTACTCTTTTTGGTGCGGACTGCTGGCATAGTTGACAGAGTACTGCTCTTAAATCATTAAGTTCAGTATTTTTCTGGCTTTTTAGTGCTGTGACTAACGGACAGGGTATCTGTAAGCAGGACTATATGGCTTTCATTACTCTTGCTTGTCACATTTCTTCTACTGCGGCCCTTAGTGCCCCAGCTGCCGCTCTGAAATTGCTTGTGTATTTTCCAGTTGCCACTGACAGTGTTACTTTTCTACCATTTGGTAGGCACAGGAATACCCTTGCCCCTCCGTTCTGTGTTGTGTTTGTTACAGAACCTTCAGTGTATGCATGGGTCCAGTCTATGCTTGGGTAGTTTTTCATTATGTACCTCAGGGTTGTATCTCTTCCTTCTTTTTCAATCTGCCTGTTTTTGTTTCCAATACCTCGTATGTTTTCTACCACCTCTGGAAATATATGCTGCCTCCGGGTAGGTTTTCGTACAGTAGGGATGGGCTTTGGTGTTAATGCGTTCATAGGGCTCTTCGCTCATCTTTGCTTTGGCTATTTCTGCAAAGTTTCTCCGCTTTAGTTTCCCATTTCCCAAATTGTTTAGTCTCTGGTGCATTGGATGGTCAGTCAGTCTTCTGAGTTTCTCTGCTTGCCGCTGGGCTCTGCAGTCTCTTCTGTCGGTCATAGATTGCAGTTTTGTAATCTTTTCAAGTTCTACAATTGGCGTTGACTTCATGCCTCCTGTTATAACTCTCATGGCTTGGTTTTGGAGTTTGCTAATTTTATCGAAGTTCGCCTTTGCTGCTGTTGTCCATGCCGCAATGCCATACTCGAGAACTTGTCTCACTCTTCCAGTGTACAGTTTCTTTAGTATACTCTTATCTGCTCCCCAGCTTGTGCCAGCAAGTTTCCTCATGATTGCCATTCTTTCTCTGGCTCTCATTCGGTTTCTCTCGATCTGACTTTTCCATGTCATGCGCCGATCAAATGTGACTCCCAGGTAGTTTGGGTTGTCGTTTGGCTGCAGGTAATTGCCGTTAAGACTTAATTTGGTGTTTTGGGGTTGAACAATTAAATGAATGAATTAATAGACGTCTAATTCATTTTCATCTGGAATTAAATAATAATGTACAATCATGCAATATGATGTCTTTTATTTAGCGATTGTTCAGCCTGGTCTGTAAGTACTAATAAGTAATAAATATCAATCCATCCAAACCTGTTGCTTTTCTAGGTGCATCTCATGCCATAGATAACATCCCATCAGCATACACAGTCCTGGGATGCTCTTTCTGCCTCTCTCCAGGTGTAATAATTTAATCTTAGTTCCTTCTCACATTCTCTTCTTAATGCATTCTTGGGTCTTTCTCTCTTGAGGATTCCATTTATTTATGAGCCTGCCTTGCAATGTTGGACAGTGTCTTTCATAGCATGTGTTCTATCCAGCCCCATTTTCTTCGCTTGATTTGTTGTTCCAGTCAGTGGCTGTTGTTGGCTCCTTTCCCATAGGTCTTCTTTCCTCACCATATCCTGCCACTTTATACTCATTATCCTTTATAGGCATCTGTTAACGAAGGTATGGAGTCTGTTGTATTTAGCACATCACAAACAAAACATATGTACACTACACACATGCTTTCCACCTGGGGAATTAGCACTTCCCAGAGTTAACAGAAAACATTCCTGGCAATGTTTAAAAAAAAAAAAAGTAACAGCTAGAGACAGAAACAGAAAGAAGAGCCACAACTGTATAATACAGCCATAGAGGGACTGGAAACAATACTCCAGCAACAGCTGGTAAATCAGCATAAAATACAACAGAAATGAGGTGGCGGGATCTGTCTAGCCCTAAAATATGTTACACAATGATAGCTTTATCAAGTAATTTCAGAGCAGAGGCCTTGGAAACTGCAGCAGAAATACTAATGATTGGCGAAAACATAGACAAGTGGTACTCTTCACAGACGAGGTGTCCATGGTTGCGACACAGAGGAGCCAAAAAAAATATAGAAATGAAGGAACTAAGCAGGATACTCTATGTCACTTGTTCAGAGAGTTGTGATACAGTGGATTCCATCTTGTTGCAATATTTTTGACAACGAAGAGGCTGACAGACTGTCAAGAGCAGGGGGAAAGTTACCTCAACCTGATATAAGTATAACTAATAAAGAGGTTTACCAGGTGTA
Source organism: Ariolimax columbianus (assembly GCA_036924085.1). Classification (NCBI taxonomy): domain Eukaryota; kingdom Metazoa; phylum Mollusca; class Gastropoda; order Stylommatophora; family Arionidae; genus Ariolimax; species Ariolimax columbianus. The sequence goes on from JAVGWX010000021.1 coordinate 40,920,626, forward strand.
GATATAGGAACAAGTAGGAAGCAGAGCACTTCAACCAAATGACGCACATTACTAGTTCAACGGAGATGGACAGTTAGTAATATTTATACTCCGCACATGTCACAACAGACCAACTGCTCAACAAACTAAGAATAGGACATAGAGATGAATGTGTCTGCGGCACCGACAAAATGACTGTTGAGCATCTGCTACAAAGGTGTTCATCAATCGAGAAACAAAGAAAGCATGAACGCTCGTCACCAAAATAATTCCTGGACAAGCTCTATGAAGATACAAACAGGCTCAGACTAACTGCTGCTTTCTTTAGATATATCCAAGTTGACCTCTGGAAACATGCGAAGAAGGAGAGGAACATTAATATAAATAGTTTTGTGATTTGTAAGGTGTTTCTGTTTGTTCTTTGTTCCCATGGTTGTAACATGCGTTTTGTTTTGTTTCTGTCCTGCTGCTGTAACCGAGCCATAGATGTGTATGTTTGTATCGGCATATATGATAATAACTTCCAGTATGAGAATGGAGATTGAGGCAGTTAGTTCATCTCTGAGGTGACTATCTGAGACTCTATTAGGGCAGTAGCTGTGTTATAACTATCCTTGTTTTGGAAGGTACAGAAGGTATGGCTATAGTATATATGTATAGAAACTTCAACCTTCATGGGCTTGCTTTGAACTACTATCCTGCTGGGGCGCTATGCAATGAAAAATCGGCCTCTCCATTGTGTTGGGGCATTAACTATGGATGAGGGAACACGTTGAATTCAATCAATTATTGCCTCTTGAATGATGACACTGCAATCGATGAATTGGTGATTCACAGACTGTAGGAGTGTAACATCAGGTGTAAAACAGTTGCCCGTCACAAACAATGATGGCAATAGCCCCAGAATAGAGATTTATGCGATTCTTGATTCTCCTAGGTCCGACACTAACTTGTGCTTTTAAGTTAAGATGTTTTGCGCTAACATAAACTGCGCTCGCTCTGCCTTGGGAACCTTGATTCAGTAGCAAGATATGTTAGTCAAGGCAACTGGAGATAGCAGAATGCAAATTTTGTTTCTTGATTTATTTCGACGTTTATCCTGATAATGATATTGTGTTGTAGATTACAGTGAAGCTGCGATATATTTACGCTTTTTGGTCCGATACATCCGGTTTCAGTGGACTTCTTTTTGAGTACCGGGTTTGACTTGCCACTGTGATCCATATTCTCTTAGCCAGACTACACTAGTGCAGTCTGTTTCTAGGGCCACCACTTGGAGGCGAAATATGGTCATGGTCAGCCCTGGTTTACTGACCCTGATACAAACAGCCAGCTATGAGTCACTAGCTGCTGTCAACTTATTCACTGTGCTGCGTCTTTGGCCCGAGATTTTACTCCCGTCCACATCAGATAAGGATCGTGCAGAGAGGGATGTCTGAGAGGACACATCGTTACAACCAGTGAGCTATTGGAACATTGCAAAATATTTTTGTAGAATATGCAAATGTGGGTTTCAAAACTTTATGTTTAGCAGAACCTATTTGATCTTGATGACTCGTCCCAAAGCGCAGCTGCGAGTCCCAACTTCGTCTCCAGCGGACCCTGCATTGGGCCACTGAAGTCCAGTGCGTGGTAAGCACTTCTCTAGAGGTGTCTCAGATGAAGTTTCGCACAGCTGGCCAACATATTGGAAATTTTCCCAACGTTCTCTTTTTACCTTGGGGGTACCAGATTGTCGTCATCGTGCTCCATCGGCCATCGTTTTGTCACAACATGTGATCTGGCCTTCTATGTTTTACCTTGTCTGCATAGATTATCGCATCATTCACCAAGGACAATTGTTATACGTCAGAATTGTGGAGGTTTGGCATATGTTGGTTCCAGAGAGTGATTCATACCAAGCACCTCTTTTTAAAACAACAATATGCACCTAATCAGGTTTCGGACGATCTTTTGTTAACTCACGTCCTTCTTTAAACATCGTTGTCCAGTTCTTCACTGTTGTCTTCGACACATTTTTGTCACCATGCACTGCCTGCATTCTGCAATGAATATCAACTGGTCGTCATCCTTCAGCTGTTAGAAACCGAATCACCGCTCTCTGATCAACTCTATATCACAGCTGCCATGTTTTCAACGTTCTGCTGAGGAAGCTATGAGTCGGAGGATAATTAAATTTGGCAAACTTGATGGTTGGTATGTGCTGTTTACGCCAGAAGCGATGTCATTGTGCGCATCGTGCGTATATTCACTTGGTGCAGTTTGGTCTGGTTTCATTTGAACACGCCTCGTTGTTTCTCAAGCATATGATAGCCAACTACTTCCTCAACCCCTCCTTAGTTGCTTCTTAGAACATACCTAGCAGGTTACAGTGCGACTATTTGTTGCTCTGTTGGTCCATTGTGACACACAGACATAATAGAACAAATTGAACTTAATAATAAGCAGACAGTGCAGTAACATATTCAACCTTGCAATTTAAACACGAATAATTGTCGAAAATATTTGCATGTCACCTTTTAGTAGAGCAAAGGTTACTTCGTATGGCATTCTACCCCAAGGGGTGAAGTGTTACGGACACCATTATACTAGGTCTACATCTTGTTATGGGATTGGTGACCAACAGTAAAGGTGACTTAAATGACATTCTGCCATTAGGGATGAAGTGTAAAGGGCTCCATTATATTAGGTCTACAGTTTGTTGTGACCAAAAGCAGTTGTGTGATTGGTGACCAGAGGTAGTTGTGGGATTGGTGACCAAAAGTATTTGTAAAATTGGTAACCACCAAACGTAGTGTGAATAGTGACCAAATGTAGTTCTGGGACTGGGGACCAAAAGTAGTTGTGGGATTGGTGAACAGAGGTAGTTGTGGGATTGGTGACCAAAAGTATTTGTAAAATTTGTAACCACCAAGCGTAGTGTGAATAGTGACCAGAAGTAGTTGTGGGATTGGTGAACAAAAAGTAGTTGTGGGATTGGTGACCAAAAGTAGTTGTGGGATTGGTGACCAAAAGTAGTTGTGGGATTGGTGACCAAAAGTAGTTGTGGGATTGGTGACTAAAAGTAGTTGTAAAATTGGTAACCACCAAATGTAGTGTGAATGGTGACCAAAAATAAAGGTGACTCCATAAACATTCTGCCATAAAGGATGAAGTGCTATTGAAGAGAAGCTAACTATATGTAAGGAGAGCTCCTTTCTTTGTTGATTCTCTTTCCCAAAATGGTGGACTCAAGCACATGATGTGACTAAGTTATGCTGGAAGTCAGTTTGCATGTGAGGCATGCATTCTAGCTGTTCTGTCGCTAGAATACTAACATTATAAGTGGTGAATAATAATAGAAGAATCAACACATGCATTCTAAATATAGTCATACATCAGAGTAAATCTAGTTTTATTATAATCTATATTTATAAAGTATTCAAGAAGTATGTCTGCTCACTAGAAAGTTTGTTATTAGTAGATTTAGTGACATTTTAGAATCGGTTTTAGCAATCTGTCAAACGAATATGTCCAGGTAACTACTGTTGGCCTGAATTGTTTTACAAAAAATGTAACCCAACTTCTTAACTGTTAGTAGCTTGCATGCAGTATGCCATTGAAGTAGCTTCAATTTTTATTAAATTCTCCATCCTTGGTCAGGTCAGGTCCTCTCGCAACCGGTAAGGTCATTGAAGCACACATGAAGACAAACCCACGCCAACCCTCTCTGTCAGTGGCTTCAGCCTGTACCTCCTCTGGTCGGAGATTGGTCCATTCTTTCATGTTGTCATCCCTCTTTTTGGGACGACCTCTTCGTCGTCTGCCTTGCACCTTTCCGTGCAGGATCATATTTGCAAGACCGTTTGATCTCAGTATTCAACCGTATCAAGCGAGTTTCCTTCTTCTGACAGTTGCAAGAGGTGCAGACGGTCCTTTTGCTGTTGTAATTATTTCTCGTATTTCTTCATTTGTAACTCGATCTTTGTACGTGACGTTTAGATGTCTTTGGAAACATCTCATCTCCAAGGTATGTATCTTCCGCTGCAGGTCAGCTGTAATTGTCCATGTCTCACAAGCATAGAGGAATATTGACAAGACCTTTATACGCATTAATCTGATCTTTGTGCATATGGCTAACCGTTTATCTTGCCAGATTTTGTTAAGCCGCGCAAGCACCGCTGTTGTCTGTGCTGTTCTTGCCAAGACCTCACATTTTGATCCTTCATCACTGACAGTCAAACCCAGTTATTCAAAATACCCACATCCTTGGAGGGGCTATTAATGGTTTAAAGATTATTGTATGTCCAATTTCTGTTGCATAAATACAATTCTGGTTCATTATGGACGTACCAGATTGTCTGTTGTAGACACACTAGCACCAAAATAAATGGATGCAGGACAGGTTGTCCTCTGTCATATTACTTACCCACCAGAAATCCAGTTACTGTGAATAACAAACCCATCTCTTTAAAATGTTAAGCTGCTAAAATTCTTTTGGTTTGATAATTAAAGTAACCTTTAATAGTACTTTATCCATTAAATAAAGTCACTATTATTACATTGTATCATTCTTTTATCTTGGTAGCAATATAGACAAAGCAGGAGGCACTTATGTGAGCTGAAGTAGTGCACTACCTTACCAACCAACTGGTGCAGGGTTTTTCCAACTATAAAATGGCTCCTGATGTTGACCTAGCCTCAAAAATTGGGTTCCGGAATAATCTGGGAAAGTAAAGGGGATCAGCTCTGGTGTTCATTGGCCAAGAAAAATATGCGCATAACACCATATTCCTAATACGTCACACTGGCATGTTAACGGGATCTTTAATTTTTTTGTTCCTAGATGGGACAGATAAATATATCAAAACAGGAATACGGAAGGCACTGTGAAACTTTCCAATAAGTTCCATACAGAATTAATGACACTGAAGGCTGTCAAAGCTCGTTGAGCTTGTAATCTAAGATGAAGATATCCACCAAGAAAACATAGTGTTCCTGACTGATGCCTGGTAAGCAATGCATGCATCTACTCCCTGACTCGGCTCTCAGCAAAACAACCAAAGTTGGTCATTCAGTGGGTCTCCTCCCACAGCAACATCGAAGAGAATGAAGCTGCAGACTAACAAGCATAGTGTGGGGGAGCTTCCCCAGAAACAGACCTGAGTATTGTGTATATTGAGGCAAAGGCCGTAATTAAAGCGGGGGGGGGGGGGGGGGGGGGGGGGGGCAATATCCTCACTTCCGAAAAAAAAAAGAAAAACATTACTGTGATTTGATTAGAGAAGACAAAATCGTCATCTTTAAACTGATATCTGAACATAATAGACTCAAGGGTCATCTTTAAACTGATATCTGAACATAATAGACTCAAGGGTCATCTTTAAACTGATATCTGAACATAATAGACTCAAGGGTCATCTTTAAACTGATATCTGAACATAATAGACTCAAGGGTCATCTTCAAACTGATATTTGAACATAATAGACTCAAGGGTCATCTTTAAACTGATATCTGAACATAATAGACTCAAGGGTCATCTTTAAACTGATATCTGAACATAATAGACTCAAGGGTCATCTTTACAACAGAATAAGGATTGGAACAGATGACAGGTTTGGGGGGGGGGGGGGGGGGGGCATACTATGACCTTGGAACACATCCTATTAAGCTGCACACTCTCAGAGAAAGAGGAAGAAAATACAGAACCAGCCTTGCGAGACAGATGAGAGACAAAAGCTCTATGGAGATAAAGACAACCTTACGAACAAGGGTGAAGAAACTGAGAACTTGGTCTGAGGATAAACGGCGAAAAAGATGAAAAAGAAATGAAATCCAATACAAAAATAACAATGGTCCGATTGCTGAAGTCCACAAAGAGAATTCTAAAACTGGATAATAAAGGATGCTCGTCTCTGTGGTCAGCACACATTGTACATTTTAAAATTTTTTTTGTATTTTGTAAAATTATTATTATATATATATATACAGACAAAAAAAAATCCTATGAAATAATGAAGATTTGAACATACAAAAGTCTCACCATAGCAAGCTATCAGATGCAGCAGGCCCTATATCATTGGAGGAGTGGGCGAACTCAAGGCTGGTCAAAATAAATGAGGAAAAAACATGTACGATATTGTCGCTTTCAAACAAACCCCAGAACACCAAAATAAGTCTTAACGGCAAATATCTGCGGCCAAACGACAACCCAAACTATCTGGAAGTCACATTTGATCGGCGCATGACATGGAAAAGTCAGATCGAGAGAAACTGAATGAGAGCCAGACAAAGAATGGCAATCATGAGGAAACTTGCTGGCACAAGCTGGGGAGCAGACAAAAGTATACTAAAGAAACTGTACACTGGAAGAGTGAGACCTGTTCTCGAGTATGCCATTGCGGCATGGACAACAGCAGCAGAGGCGAAGTTTGATAAGATTAGCAAACTTCAAAACCAAGCCAAAGCCATGAGAGTTATAACAGGAGGCATGAAGTCAACGCCAATTGTAGAACTTGAAAAGATTAAAAATCTGCAATCCATGACCGACAGAAGAGACTGGAGAGCCCAGCAGCAAGCAGAGAAACTCAGAAGACTGACAGACCATCCAATGCATCAGAGACTAAATGGATTTGAAAATGGAAAGCTAACGTGGAGAAACTTTGCAGAAATAGCCAAAGCAAAGATGAGCGAAGACCCTATGAACACATTAACACCAAAGCCCATCCCTACTGTACGCAAACCTACCTGGAAGCAGCATATCATTCCGGAGGTGGTAGAAAATATACCAGGTATTGGAAAAAATGTAACAGTTCCCGCCGGAGCAAGGGGAGTTTAGGATGCCTGAACATGTTAAAGCTTAAAGCTACATGAATGCATGTCAAGGTCACTCACTGTCTCAGCAAAGGAGAACAGAGTTGGGTTAAGGAATGTGGACAGGTAGAAACTGTCCACTGGCCTTCCGATTTTGGTAGGGGGAGATTGATTGACAGACGAAATTGGCAACGGGGCTTGCTGCGAGAGAATGAGTGACAGGTGTGCAAAGTGTTTCGTTCCAATTGGAATTGAAGATGACCATACCTGAGATCGATTGGTCAAGCTCTGGCCTTGCTTGAGGATATATAACTCGAGACAAAGTTTAGCTCGAGAGGCTGGATGAGAGATGGAGAGTGAGGGAGAGAGAGAGGCTGTATGGAGGAGACTGAGAGAGAGAGAGAGAGAGACTGAATGTAGATAGTGTGTTTAACTCACCGACTTTAGATAGAGGAGCGATTGATAGACGGTTGGACGAATGCTTAGTGATAGAACAGGATCGCTCAAATAGGTGTGTGAGTTTTGCATTAATAGATAATCTGAACGTGTGTTTGTAAGCAAGGACACATTGTGAACGTGTTATGTCGAGATCGCCCGCCTGAGGGGATTTCAGTGAGGAAGAGTATTTGATAAGGTGTGTTGAAGACGCAGTTAAGGCGATGTGTGTGTGATGTAATTGCAAGGCAATAGAACTGGGTTTTTAGATAGTTGGGAATTCCATCAATAGCTAATGCTTACAATTCCCGTTTTAGTAGAATGTTTAGTTAAGATATGTATTATATTGTGTTTGTAATTTCTCTACTCATTCTATGATATGAGTATGATATAATAAATATGCCACCTGATGTGTGATATGTCATTTACTGAGTATGGTCATGATGATGTGGATGAGTATGAGAATGTTCTAAGTTAGATCACGGCCAGGGCAAAGAATTAGAGGATCTGCTACAAAAAGAACAGCCAGACTGAAAAAGTAAGAAGAGACATAACACTGAGGTACATAACGAAAAACTACCCATGCATACACCGACGGTTCTGTAACAAACACAACACAGAACGGAGGGACAGGGGTATTCCTGAGCCTACCAAATGGTAGAAAAATAACAATGTCAGTGGCAACTGGAAAATACTCAAGCAATTTCAGAGCGGAGGCAGAGGCACTGAGGGCTGCAGTAGAAGCAGTGCTGACAGGCAAAAGAAATGAAAGCCAGATAGTCCTGTTTACAGATGCCCTGGCCGTAGTCACAGCACTAAAAAGCCAGAAAAATACTGAACTTAATAATTTAAGAGCAGTACTCTTTCAACTATGCCAGCAGTCCGCACTAAAAAGAGTAGTGGTACAGTGGGTTCCATCCCACTGTAACATTCAAGGCAATGAGGAGGCAGACAGACTGGCAAAAGAAGGTGCAAGACTACCACTACCAGATTCTAGTGTGACCTACGAAGAGTCCAAAAGGCTTATTAGAGCCAGATACATGGCCAAATGGGAAACAGAACATACTGGCTACACAAAAAAATGAAGCTTATTACCAGTTGAACAGAAGAGAGCAGGTCGTGGTTTTCAGATTCCGCACAGCTAGTCAGAGCCATGAACGACGAAACCCCGTCAAATAAACAAATTACTATCAAGCAGGGCGAGAACTTGATCACAGGTAAGAAAGCCGCAAACGCCTTTGTCGATCACTATGCCAGAGCAAACAACATCGAGGTCCCTGCAGATAAGCATACAGACATTAGCGAAGACCTAAAGGGACACGAAAACATAAATACGGCTCCTGAAGAGCACATGATGGCCAAACTAACAATGCGCGAAATGGAAGAGGCTATGAGAACACTAAAGAAAAGGAAATCTCCCGGAAAAGACGGGATAACAAACGAAATGCTGATGGGGCTGGGCCAAACAGCGAAGAAAAAACTACTATCGGTGCTGAACCAAAGCTGGAAAAGGGGTATTGTACCCCAGGCATGGAAAGATGCAATACTGGTACCAGTACCAAAAACAGGAAAGGACAAAACAGATCCAAATGGATACAGGCCCATAAGCCTACTGAGCTGTGTCGGCAAGCTGATGGAACGGATGATAAACACCAGACTGATGTGGCATCTGGAAGAAAAACAAATACTAATTCCACAGCAAGCCGGCTTTAGACAGCACAGATCCACTGAGGACCAGGTCATCCTCATAGCCCAGGAGATAGAAGATGCCTACCAGGCACAGAAACACACAGTAGCTGTTTGGGTGGATCTGGAAAAGGCATTTGACAAAGTCTGGAAGGATGGACTTAGAGTCAAGCTAAGAAGAAGTGATGTCTGTGGGAAGATGTACAAGTGGATCAACCACTACCTCAAACAAAGAACGGCCAGAGTCCAAGTACAAGGGCAGATGAGCAAAAAGGTGACACTCGAGCAGGGAGTACCCCAAGGGGGAGTATTGTCACCCACACTCTTCCTGGTATATATAAACGATATTACAGAAAATATACCAAGAAGAGTCCATAGCTCAATGTTTGCAGACGATCTGGCTATGTGGACCTCTGAAAAGAATCTCACCATAGCAAGAAATCGGATGCAGACGGCCCTAACATCGCTGGAAGAGTGGGCGAACTCATGGCTGGTCAAAATAAACGAGGAGAAAACCACGTGCACAATATTCTCGCTCTCATTAAAACCACAAAGTACCAAATTAAGCCTAAATGGCAAAATCCTGCAGCCAAACGACAACCCAACCTATCTGGGAGTCACATTTGATCGGCGCATGACATGGAAAAGTCAGATTGAGAGAAACCGAATGAAAGCCAGAGAAAGAATGGCGATCATGAGGAAACTTGCTGGCACAAGCTGGGGAGCAGACGAAGGCATACTAAAGAAACTGTACACTGGAAGAGTGAGACCAGTTCTCGAGTATGGCATCGCGGCATGGACAACAGCAGCGAAGGCGAACTTCGATAAAGTTAACAAACTTCAAAACCAAGCCATGAGAATTATAACAGGTGGCATGAAGTCAACGCCAATTGTAGAACTTGAAAAGATTACAAAACTGCAATCCATGACCGACAGAAGAGACTGCAGAGCCCAGCTGCAGTCAGAGAAACTCCGAAGACTGACGGACCACCCAATGTACCAGAGACTTAACAATTTGGGAACTGGGAAACTAAAGCGGAGAAACTTTGCAGAAATAGCCAAAGCAAAGATGCACGAAGATCCCATAAACGCACTAACAACACCAAAACCCATCACTACTGTACGAAAACCTACTTGGAGGCAGGATATATTTCCAGAGGTGGTAGAAAATATACCAGGTATTGCAAACAAAAACTGCCAGACTGAAAAAGAAAGGAGAGACACTACCCTAAGCTTCATAACGAAAAGCTACCCAAGCATGGACTGGACCCATGCATACACCGACGGTTCTGTAACAAACACTACACAGAACGGAGGGGCAGGAGCATTCCTGAACCTACCAAATGGCAGAAAAATAACACTGTCATTCGCTACTGGTAAGTACACAAGCAATTTCAGAGCGGAGGCAGAGGCACTGAGGGCGGCAGTGGAAGAAATGGCAACACACAGTGAAAATGAGAGCCATATAGTCTTGCTGACAGATGCTCTCGCCGTAGTCACAGCGCTAAAAAGCCAGAAAAACACTGAGCTTAATGACTTAAGAGCAGCACTCTGCAAACTGTGCCAGCTGTTTGCACCAAAAAGGGTAGTGGTACAGTGGGTCCCGTCACACTGCAACATCCAAGGCAACGAGGAGGCAGACAGACTGGCAAAAGAAGGTGCAAGGCTACCACAAACAGATACCAGTATGACGTACGAAGAGTCAAAACGGCTTATCAAAGCCAGGTACATGACCAAATGGGAAACCGAACATACTGGTTACACCAAAAACGATGCCTATTACCAGTTGAACCGAAGAGAGCAGGTCGTTGTCTTCAGACTTCGCACTGGCCACAACAGACTGAGGTACCACCTATTCAACAAATTGAAGATAGGGTGTACCGACGAATGCCCGTGCGGTACTGGTAAAATGACCACTGAACATCTGCTGCAGAACTGCCCGACATACGGGGATCAGAGAGAGCAGATGTGGCCATTGCCAGTGGAACTGCAAGACAAGCTTTATGGTAGTGGCGAGAGTCTCGGGATGACCGCCGCTTTTTTCGAAAAAATAATGGTTACTGTCTGACTGTGTACGCAGAAGAAGAAGAAGATTCCGCACAGGCCACAACAGACTGAGGTACCACATTTTCAATAAACTGAAGATAGGTGGCACTGACGAATGCACGTGTGGTACCAGGAAAATGACCGCTGAACATCTGCTGCAAAACTGCCCGACAAGAAGAAGAAGAAGAACATACATCCTCATGGTAAAAGGCTGCCGTCCCAACCACTCAGCCTATTGCTACTCCAACATACAGGTACCTGGTCAGATTTCATTGTAACAATGTCTTCTATCATCTCTTCAACTGCTTTCATCTTTCACCTACAGATGCCCACAGAGCTCTTGAGCTTCTTGAGGATTACCACACTAGACTCACCAAACCTCAGGACCGTCCTTTGAAGACAGCCATTGAACGCGTCATTCGAATTTTCAAAAGTCGTTTGTTCCAGGCCTTGTTAGGTAAGGATATGTGTTCGTTATATATTATTTTTGTTTGTTTTGCGTTTGCCTTATTTCTCTATTCCCCAAGGCGGTGTGCATTGCACTGTGGTTTTTAATTTGCGCCTGTCGGCCCAGTGCATCCGACTTCAGCATGCATTTTATGTAAGGGTCTGTTTCCTCCTGCATTTTCTAAGAGTTTGCTTCCCCGGGGTAACGGCCGGTGCTGTGATGGGGATCGAACCCAGCACCTTCGGTTGTGAGCCGTGTCACTTAACCACTAGCCCACACCATCCCCTCGTTCGTTGTCATCCCTCATGTTCACTCCAAATGAAACATAGGGCAGCAAGTGCAGCTGAACTACTTACTGAAACCTGTAATCATAGCATTTGTGGTTGCTCATTCAGTGGTGTTTTTTTCTGTAGAGAATCTTTTTACATGATGTTGTTGTATGCCCATAATGAGTAGGATTACTCTTTTGTGCGCCCTAAATAGGACGTTAAGTGGCGGGTTATCGTAGCTTTCCTCACATCCCGGGCAGGGTGGACCGTGGTCCTCCAGACGGTTGTCCAATGCTTGGCCTCATCTGCGTATCGCTCACTACTACAGGGATCATGTTTATCTCTCACCCTGTTGCTCACCAGGCTGCTATGATTACAGACCGTTTCCGGGGAGGGCTACGAGGAAGCCGAGGTGCTGTATTTAGATTATAGTGAGGAAGAAGCTGCGCTGGTCGCTGGTCATCAATCTCTCTCTCTTTTCCGAGTTACCTTGGATCAGTGGCAAGACTATTGGTCGAGACGACTGGAGGTAACTCTGGATGCAGCCACTCTGTTCTTACCTCCCGTGAGACCAGGGGTCGTTTGAAACTTTGCAGGATTCGATCGCCCACCATTTCCGTTCATTACTGTGAGAGGCGAGTTTCTTAACCTTTTGACTACAGCGCCCCCCCACCCCGGCTAAGTAGAAGGGATCAAAAAGGGAAAGCTAACCCGGTACATAAAGATACCTGCCGAAGTCGGATATGTTGGATCGAAAGGTGCAAATATCGCAGTCAAGCTGTAAACTATGACACAATGCATTCTGTTCTCCGGACATCCTGCTAATTGCAAAGCCCTTCTTAGTTCTTGGTAGCTGGAGATTGAGAACAAACGAAGGAGAAGAAGAAGACTCTCTTGTCCTGAGCTACCTTAGTCCAGTGTCAAGACAGCTGGAGATAGCCACATGTTGTAATGGATGACCATGGGGTCCTATTGTCTCATGTGCACTATTGGAGCTGGAATTACTATGGCTGCTGTCACCGGAGTTGCCCTCCAATAGATCGACAGATGGGGTACTCCTCTGCCGAGAGAGGCCGAGCTAAAATGGGGAAAAAACCAGAGGCAATGAACTCGAGCCCCCGCTTAAAGTTAAAGTTTAAAGATCTTTGTTAACCTTTTCAACCATGGCCACCTGGTCATAAAAATCCCATTCACTGTTGCTCCTGAGAAAATATGCACAAGGTAGACAGACATCTGATGAAAACTATTTACCATGACAAAACAATGTGCTCCAATTGACTGACTTGATCATCAGAAATGTTTCTACTTGTCATGCCAGTAAATTATATATATGAATATATTTATTGAAGACCATCCTGTTTCAAATGTGCTTGATACACTACGTCGGGGGACCCTCCCAGCGATCTACAGGGACCATCATCATCCATACCTTATGCCATTTGATGATAGAGAGAGACTGAGCACCTATGGGTATGCCTGGAGTACAGTGACGTCGATTCTTAGAAACAGAAACCAGATTAGATATTAGGAAATACTTTTTTAACCAGAGCGTGGTGAATGCTTAGAATGTATTGCCACAGGAAGTAGTGGAGGCAAGGACAATTAATGCATTTTAGAAAAGATTGGATGTGCATAGCTTTTAGAGCAAGGTAATGTAAATGAAACTGGTTGTATACAGACTGCAGTCTTCTAAACCAGTATAAAGACGTTAAGTTAAGTGAAACTAATGTGTGTTTTTGATATAAAACCTTTTACTATTCACACGCCAGTTGCTTCTTTATCAGGATTACTGACTCGTCGATAATGCTTGGAAAGACGGGATTTTGATTATCCTTTTCTAAGCATGGGCATTAACCGTTTCTTGAGACAAGTCGCTTCTTGGCGAGTGTATTTTCAGTTAGGTTAGTTGGTTCTCAAACCCCAGTACTATTTAGCTTGCGAATTTCACGATGCTGTCAAGGGAATAAGTGAAGCAGATTTAATTATGTCTGTCTGTTCTGTGAGCTACTTTGGGAAAATGGAATAAAATTTGAGGCAGTGGATTGTAACCAAAGTATGTTTGTTAGTGACAACGATCACAAGATGAGTATTTTTCTGCTTTTGGGAATCATACGTAACAACAATAAATCAATTAAGGGATGAATATGCTGAGCTGTAGCATGTCGGCAACCCAAAGCTCACTGCTAGCGTCAGGACCAGCGACCCATAGCTGTTAAGATCCTTCTTCACCTCCACATGGTGATTCTGGATAACAGGGCAGACTGGCTAAGGAGAAGGGATCGAAGAGGGAATGATAACTTGGTACGCGAAAAAAAATGCAATGGACCGAAAGGTGCACATACTGAATTCAAGCTGTAAACTACAACCGAATGCATTCCATTCTCTGGACAACATCCTGCCACTTTTAGGGATTGATAGCCGGAATTTGAGAATTAACGAAATAAGAATAATCAATTAAAACCCTTCAACAATATAATCGCCATTAGCCTTGATTGGTCACTCCAACCCTTTTCACAACCAGCCAGAACTCTCTCAATTTTCCTCCACTTCCTGTGTCCAGGTGTGTCAAGGTCTACCTCTCTTTCTCTTTCCCACCTCATTCCAGTGCAGAAACTGTCAATACTCGGAAAGCATATAACAAAAGAAATACCTTAGATCATCTCTCTTATGGAAAGGTTTTTTTTTTCATCTGTAAGTCGTGGTTCGAATCCGAGCTACCTATTACTTTACTTTCTTTTCTGCTGCTGAAGATGCAGCAGTGAATGAGTGATGTCTTCCGAACACGTCAAAGAACCAATGGCAGTTGAAAATTGAAAAGAGCAGCTGCTGTTCTTAGTTCGTAGTCGACATGTACCTCTACAAGGGAAGATCCTCCTTTGCAATTACCAGCACTGCTATGAGCTAGATGTAGCTGGGAGAAGGGTTTCCTGCTAAGCGGGCTAGGCTCGAGCAGCTTAATACTCTGCTGAGTTGGGAAAAGCGCTTACGGAGGGTGGTTAACCGATGTGCGAGTCCATCTTAATAGATTCAAACACTAGAGCAAAGTAGACTCGCAGCCTATTTGGCACCATATATGCTGCTCCAAACAACCCATTTAATCATGGCTAAGGCAAATGGGTCGAAGAGAGAAGGCTAACCAGTACTTAAAAAGACTTTATGAAGTCTGATGTGTCGGACCGAAAGTTGCAAATATTGCAGTCAAGTGGTAAACTATGATTACTCCCGAAGCCTTTCCTGTAAACATGTATCCCGCAGGGGGGGGGGGGGGTGTGTGTGATATCTAACGTTGTGTTTCGTGCCTTTCCCATATCCACAAGAGGTCATAGGGACATCATTCAGCGTGTGGGTGAGTTGGGCATCTCTCCCCTGCTGTGTTCAGTCCGTTATAGTAGTATCTAAATTTCACACACCAAAACTGACGTTTGCAGCTAAGGCGAAGGGCGCCAATCTCACGAAGTTCAGCCTATGAACTAGACCCTCAAATAGCCGATGTCCAGGACAGGTTAATCGGACGAAAGAAATCACCAAAACAAAAACCGAACGAATTAAAGTCTAAATGGAAAATAACACGTTTCCGTGAACACAAAAGAAATACGTCGTCGACTAGTTTGAATTTCAGGCAAATCCGTGGTCTGGCGGTATCCATAATGAACTAAAACAGAAGAGCAATTTAGACCCACAGCCGCTTACGGCGCCATCTTTGAAACTATTATATCAATCTCAATTTGTATGAGGCCGTGAACCATAGGTGTTAACTAATCTAGGAGAAGAAAACTCCGGACTTCAAACCACTTGCGGCCTTGTAAGGTAGTGAAGTGAAAGCCAGAAGCTAGATATGAGGAAAGACTCAGAAAAACCGACCTACAGTGTCTAGAAAAAATAATAATTAGACGTGTCAGGTTTATCAGATCATCAACGGTAAGGATACATTGGACTATAACAAGTTTTTTTCCCTTCAAAATACAACCACAAATTAATTGAAGAAAGGTCCAGATTAGATACCAGGAAATATTTTTTAGTCAGTGAGTAGTATTTTTATATAAAGTGCGTATAAAAGAAACTAGTTGTATACATACTGAATAATCTTCTAAACCAGTTTAAAGACTTCAAGCTTAAGAAATGGCCCGAATACAAACGAAATTGGATATGTCAATGGTATCGCAATACAACCGCGTTAAAAAGTAACCTACATATTGTTTATATTAACAATATGACCGAAGATGCAGTGCTGTGAATGACCTTACAGCAGCTAGCGACTCACAGCTAGCTGATTGCACCAGGGTAAGCAAACCAGAGCTGACCGAGACCCTATTACGACCTAGAAGTGGCGCTGGAGACAGGTTGCCCACTAGTGTAGTCTGACTCACAGCTAGCTGATTGCACCAGGGTAAGCTGACCGAGACCCTATTACGACCTAGAAGTGGCGCTGGAGACAGGTTGCCCACTAGTGTAGTCTGACTCACAGCTAGCTGATTGCACCAGGGTAAGCAAACCAGAGCTGACCGAGACTCTATTACGACATAGAAGTGGCGCTGGAGACAGGTTGCCCACTAGTGTAGTCGGACTCACAGCTAGCTGATTGCACCAGGGTAAGCAAACCAGAGCTGACCGAGACTCTATTACGACATAGAAGTGGCGCTGGAGACAGGTTGCCCACTAGTGTAGTCTGACTCACAGCTAGCTGATTGCACCAGGGTAAGCAAACCAGAGCTGACCGAGACTCTATTACGACATAGAAGTGGCGCTGGAGACAGGTTGCCCACTAGTGTAGTCTGACTCACAGCTAGCTGATTGCACTAGGGTAAGCAAACCAGAGCTGACCGAGACCCTATTACGACCTAGAAGTGGCGCCGGAGACAGGTTGCCCACTAGTGTAGTCTAAGAGAATATGGATCGAAGTGGGAAGGCAAACCCGTTACCCCCAGAAAGCCAGTGAAACAGGATGTGTCAGGCCGAAAGGCACATGTATCCCGCTGTAAACTATGACACGGAAACTATGATCACCAAACTAACCACAGCGCTACTGCGGCTCCCATTAACAATACCCCATTGTTGGAATATTGTAATGCTACTTTGTACTGACTTTTCCGTTCACATCTTAACCGTTAAGCGACGTGTAGGGCTCGTTGCCTTTCATCCGTCAAGCGTGTTACGTCGGCTGTTTTAAGCACGTGTTGTTGCATTTCACTATATTTATCCATCAGACGCACGGACTGCCTTGTGCTCATTGGCACACTTCTTGTGTTGTAAGCGTGTAGTGGTAGTTGGTATTGAATCGAAATCATCACTATACGCAAATTTTATAGACTGAAAATGCGTTTGACTGTGTGGATCGGAGTACGCTATGGCAACTGTTGATACACTATGGGGTACCACAGACGTTCATAACCGTGATAAAGAATATGTACGAAAATAGTCAGTAGAGTGATACATACAGGAGCAGTGACTGACAGCTTCGGGGTGCAAACAGGTGAGACAGGGATGCCAGCTGTGGGTACTGAACCAAATTACAAAAAACAACACATTAAACTGGGAGAGACTTCTTTCTAGAAGTTACCAGAAAAAGATGACGTTTTTCAGAATAGGATCTGCAACTGGTTCTTCCATATGTCTGTATCTTTTAAATTGGGGAAAAATTGCAGAAGATGACGTGCATGCGTCTGAATACAGTAGACGGGCGGAGCAACGTCCATAATTTAGAAAATGTAGGGGGTACCAGGGATGGCAGAATCGATACTGTAATACGTCTATAGAATGCTTTTATACGTCGGAGACCGCACCAGATAACAGCATTGACCAAGGCCGCGTCTATTGAAATTCATTTCCTTCGGATAATTACTTTCGGGCATCCGGGCGGTGTCGATGCAGCGAGATAGCGCCTTCACGTCCGCGTAAAGAGGTCGCGTTTGAGACAGCCGTGGTTCGTCACGCGAGCGATCGCTCAACCATTCCGTGTCTGATCAAACGTTAGGCCATGATGGTAAGGGGTGGGTTACGGTAGATGGGCTGCAACGTGTAGGTTGTAATGAAAAGGCGCGCTACCCTGATATGCTGTTAGGGAGATGGTATAAGTAATGAGATTAAGCTATGGCGGTGGGCTCCCGGGGGAGTTAGTTTTTTTTATAGTGTAGAGTTTGACACGCAGCAGCAGCGCGTCTCGGTGGGGATAAATAAACATCATTTTTGTTGTTCAAGGCTACTCGGGGTAGCATATTCCGGTTTTTAAAAAATATCCCGACGCTCACTGGAGAAAACGTGTATGGGCTCTCCTTACTGTAGTGCATGTTTCTTAGTAGGCCTTGACATTATGATACCATCAGTCCACTATTTCGATTCAATGATGGCATTCCTCCGTTAACTTAATGCCACCTTTGGTCCATTAATTTGACTTAATATCTCGATTTAATTATGCCCTTCCTCCGTTAACTTAATGCCACCTTTGGTCTATTAATTTGACTTAATATCTCGATTTAATTATGCCCTTCCTCCGTTAACTTAATGCCACCTTTGGTCTATTAATTTGACTTAATATCTCGATTTAATTATGCCCTTCCTCCGTTAACTTAATGCCACCTTTGGTCCATTAACTTGACTTTATAATGCCACCTTTGGCCCATTAACTTGCCTTAATGATGCCATGGGTCCACTATCTCGATTTAATTATGCCCTTCCTCCATTAACTTAATGCCACATTTGGTCCATTAACTTGACATTATAATGTCACCTTTGGTCATCAACTTGACTTTATGATGTCACCTTTGGTCATCAACTTGACTTTACGATGTCACCTTTGGTCATCAACTTGACTTTACGATGTCACCTTTGGTCATCAACTTGACTTTACGATGTCACATTTGGTCATCAACTTGACTTTACGATGTCACCTTTGGTCATCAACTTGACTTTACGATGTCACCTTTGGTCATCAACTTGACTTTATGATGTTCTAGGTCTACTATCTCGATTTTATGCTGTCCTTGCTTCATTAACCGCACATTTTTTGTTACCGCCGTTGTGCGGTAACTTGTGTTTATGCTGCCATTGTTTCGCTATCTTTATTTCTTGTGGCTTTTGGATTCTTTAGCGCTATATTGCCCTCAGTGTGGTTTGGGTTCGAGACCCCTGCCATATAGAATTATTAACCATCCAGCCCATATAACAGCACACGAACCTACTGACAGGCGCACGTGCTAAATCAAACACATATAAGGTAAAAAAAAGACGGAATTTCGAGGAAGACACTGCCGTCGGCGAGAAAGCGTTAGCGACTACATTTCAATAGCCTTCATGTTAATCACGAGGTGGGCTGACCAGTATTCCTCCTGGCTGTTTAT
Source organism: Ariolimax columbianus (assembly GCA_036924085.1). Taxonomy (NCBI): domain Eukaryota; kingdom Metazoa; phylum Mollusca; class Gastropoda; order Stylommatophora; family Arionidae; genus Ariolimax; species Ariolimax columbianus. The sequence goes on from JAVGWX010000021.1 coordinate 40,939,616, forward strand.
TTTCTCCCTAACAATAAGCAGGGGGCGACTGGAGCCTTTACCTATACGATAAAAAGCGGGCGCTCTACCACATATCAGCTACACATACGCTCGCCATTATATATAGAGAGGTATTTAATTAAATAAACTGGCCGCAAACTGAACCTGGTCATTCTCTTGATCTCAAATTCGCTTTCCTCCCCGCCAGACCACAGAAGCCCAGAGAATAGCTAATTTCATATGTTCATAACCGCCATTCAGGGTATTTAGTTTTAGTTTCAAGCCAAATAAAACATGCATATTATGTATATATTCCTCCCAATGTAATTGGTAGTGTAGAGTTTATGCAGTCATCTGCATGCACCATGTCCCAAGAGCCATAATTAGGCAGTCAGCTTCACCCACCGCATATCAATCAACCAAAATCTTTCAGCTGCCTGTGGAGCATATGTCTTCGACAACTACATGTCTAGCCCCCTGTTCTGAGCCATCCTTTCCTACTCTGTTCTCGTCTTGTTTCCAGTATGCTTGTCTCGCGCTCCTTCTCCGTGTGAGTTTTGTGCTGCCTCTGCATCTCTCGTCCTAGGGATTCCAGAACAGAGCATGTCTTGTAATGAGATCTTCTGGTTTCCTTAATGTGTGTTCTATCCGGCGCCTTCTCCTCGCATCATATTCCACTGACTATCTGCTGCTTTTCAACATTTGCACATTAGTAATCGTATCATGCCTTTCCAACGTATCTGCGTAGGTACATTTGTCTGTGGCTTTATAGTTGCTTTTGGACTTCTTGTTTCACAACCATAATATATGACTGTAAACTGGAGTTGAAGATTTGTGTGTGTGCGCGCGTGCGTGCGTGCGTGTGTGTGTTGGACTCCATTTCTTTTGATTATCCATAATGTTGCCATTTCAATTGTAGCAGATTCTCTATTTCTTTGCCCTGGCCGTGATCGAACTTAGAACATTCTCACACTCATCCACATCATCATGACCATACTCAGTAAATGACATATCAAACAGCAGGTGGCATATTTATTATATCATACTCATATCATAGAATGAGTAGAGAAATTACAAACACAATATAATACATATCTTAACTAAACATTCAACTAAAACGGGAATTGTAAGCATTAGCTATTGATGGAATTCCCAACTATCTAACAACCCAGTTCTATTGCCTTGCAATTACATCACACACACATCGCTTTAACTGCGTCTTCAACACACCTTATCAAATACTCTTCCTCGCTGAAATCCCCTCAGGCGGGCGATCTCGACATAACTCGTTCACAATGTGTCCTTGCTTACAAACACACTTTCAGATTATCTATTAATGCAAAACTCACACACCTATTTGAGCGACCCTGTTCTATCACTAAACATTCGTCCAACCGTCTATCAATCGCTCCTCTATCTAAGTCGGTGAGTTAAACATACTATCCACATTCAGTCTCTCTCTCTCTCTCCTCCATACAGCCTCACTCTCCATCTCTCCTCCAGCCTCCCGAGCTAAACTTTGTCTCGAGTTATATATCCTCAAACAAGGCCAGAGCTTGACCAATCAATCTCAGATATGGTCATCTTCAATCCAATTGGACCGAAACACTTTTGCACACCTGTCACTCCATTTCTCTCGCAGCAAGTCCCGCTGTCAATTTCGTCTGTCAATCAATCTCCCCCTACCAAAATCGGAAGGCCAGTGGTCAGTTTCTATCTGTCCACATTCCTTAACCCAACTCTGTTCTCCTTTGCTGAGACGGGGAGTGACCTTGACATGCATTCAGGTAGCTTTAAGCTTTAACATGTTCAGGCATCCTAAACTCCCCTTGCTCCGGCGGGAACTGTTACACAATAATAGCTCGTTTTCGCATTTTGTATTCTTACTTTGATATCTTTTCTGTACCTTATACTATGTATGTGTGTATGTATGTATTTTTTTGGGTTTTTTTTTTTGCGTGTTCGTCATATATCTCTTTTCCCCAAGGTGGTGTGCGTTGCACTGCGGTTTTTATTTTTGCGCATATCGGCCCAGTGCATCCGACTTAGGCGTTCATTTTATGTAAGGGTCTGCTTCCTCCAGCATTTTCTAAGAGTTTGTTTCCCCGGGGTAACGGCCGGTGCTGTGATGAGGATCGAACCCAGCACCTTCGAGTTGTGATCTGTGTCACTTATCCACTAGCCCACGCCGTCCCTTTATGTACATATGAAAACCAGGATATATAAATTATTCCACATGAAGTAGGAGTCTTGTCGCACAACACAATCTGATTGTCGAAAGTTTATTCTCAAATATTTGTTCTTTTCTTTGTGTATTTTCAGTCCGAATGTATCGTTACAGTCCTTTTATTTATTTGCCAAAGTCAGGCCATGTCATCCCATAACCGATGAGGTCGTCGGGGCACACGGGAAGACACCCACACCTCGTCTATCTGTCAGTGGCCGCTGTCTTACCTCCACTGACCGCAGATTGGTCCTTTCTTTTATGTTGTCCTCCCACACCCTTTCGTCGTCCGCCTTGCACAAAGTAGGTGGGTGGGTCTAAAGTCTATTTAATGAGACGTGTTAGTCCAATGACGAAAATGTGTAGTATTGTTTTCTGTCGTTCTGTAAGTGCATGCTCCAATATCTTCCGCATAGTTTTTTGTTTTACACACTTGTAAAAGTTTGTGTATGCTTCTTCTTCTTCCTCTTCTTCTTCTTCCTCCACCACCGCCATACAACCTCCACCTCTACTTCTTCATGAAAACGACGCGTGGCTTTGTGCCGTAGTTTACACATACGCTACGATCTCTGTGGCTTTCGGCCCGATATGGCCCATTTAAGCACGGTATTTTTGTGACCTGGTTTGCCTTTCCTCTTTGATCCCTAATCTCTTATCCAGGCTGTCGTCTGTTTTGGAGGCGAGATAGTCTTTGTCAGTTCTGGTTCGCTGATCCTATGGATGCTGCTAGCTTTTCCATTGTGCTACGTCTTTGGCCCTATGTGAACATTTAAAACAAGTTTGTGATAGTGGCTGAAATGGACACATGTGTGACTCGTCGTGCGTGGTGTAAACGTTTTAAGAAGAGGTCAAACTTGCACAACATACAAGGTGTGTTCAAAAAGTATCCGACTTTTGTGCCTGAAAAATACAATTACTCACCTGGAGGTTTTAATCACAAACCACCTTCAAAGTACTCTCCTTGGGACTTCACACACTTCTACACCAAAGGACTTTTTAAGAATGATGTATAGCTGGGTCGTTGCATTCCGCATGCGCATAATGTCTTCTTGTGACTCAAATCGAGTCCCTTTCAGCAGAATTTTCAGCTTGGGAAACAGCCAATCACAAAAAGCAATGATGTGAGAGCAGAGAGCCTGGCTAACCAAAGGAATGTGTGTATATATATATATATATATATATATATATATATATATATATATATATATATATATCCTGAGTTGCCCCCAGTCGTCTTGACTTATGTCTTGCCACTGGTCCAATGTAGCTCAGGACCAGAGAGTTGGGTTGATGACCAGCGCAGTTTCTTCCCCTCTGTAATCCAAATACAACAACGCAACTTACATCATCAAGACAAAACCGTCTGATGATGTCGCCTTCATCGCTTAGTTAACTTTTATATATATATATATATATATATATATATATATATATATATATATATATATATATATATATATATGGGATCAAGATGCTGATCAACGCATGAGCTGCAGTGGTCAGCGACCCATAGCTGACTGCTAGCGTCATGGCCAGCGAACCTGAGCTGCCAAGACCCTTCTACACCTCCACGCGGTGATCCCGGATAACAGGCTGCAGCACGGCAGACTGGCTAAGGAGAAGGGATAGAAGAGGGAATGCTAACCCGGTACTAAAAAAATGCTTGCTGAAGTCGGATGTGTTGGACCGAAAGGTGCAAATATCGCAGTCAAGCTGTAAACTACGACACAACGCATTCCGTTCTTTGGACTACATTCTACTACTTAAGCCCTTTCGGTTTGGTAGCGGGAGATTGAGAACGAACGAAGCCAAGCTATATATATATATATATATATATATATATATATATATATATATATATATATATATATATATATATGTATCTATGTATTATGTTAATGTATGTAATATATATATATATATATATATATATATATATATATATATATGTATCTATGTATTATGTTAATGTATGTATGTATATATATATGTATATATTTTTATGTATATATGTGTGTGTGTGTGTATATATATATATATATATATATATATATATATATATATATATATATATATATATATATATATATATATATATATGAAACGTCTGCTTACTCAGAATAAGAACTCTCGTCTCGTCATCACGGCTTTTCATTGATAAAGAAAAACAAGCTCTGAAATTCCAAGCCATGCATCCACTCCTATTCCATTTTCCGCGTCCATGTTTGAAAAATCCACTCCACGAGAGGATATATTTAGCTCCGAATCGATTAACTAACATCCCATCCAGACAGCGGAAGCTATTTCTGTTCGGACGTATCTACAAACTAGAAGGCCCTAATTCTGACCGTCACTTGTATTATTGGCGGTACATAATACAGGGATTATACATGTGTTTAATAGTGGTAGAGCACTCGTTTTTCGAGGCAAAGGCACGGGGTTCATCTCCTGCTATTGGCACGTGCCAGTACACCAATCTGAAAAATGGTTAATTTGTAAATGGGTTCCTGACCTACGGTTAGGGGGAGGAAAGTAACTAGCCACCTAGCCTCGTGCACACTGGACTCCATACAATGTAGTCTTTAACACTCCATCCTCGACGGCAATGTCTGCCTTATTCAATGATTGTATTTACAAACGTAATCTTCACGTTCATATTTGCTTGCTTCTGTTCTAAGCTCCTTTGTCAATAACTGGCAAAGCGAGCAGTGGTTATCATGCCCGAGGGCGTGTTTAAGGGCAGTAGCAAGACTTCCGCCACTTCTTTTGGTCTGCAGTCATCCTTCAGGCAGTTCCCCCCAACTCTGATTCATGATTTCCATTTCGGATATGAGTGATCTCGAGGTAAGACGTCGGCCTCGGGTGCTAAAGGCCTCGAGTTCAAATCACGGCGGAGACCGGGATTTTTACACGTGGACTCTCGTTTTTCCCTGGATCTCTGGTTAGTAGATATCGGACGCCGTGTTCAGTGTCGCGCACGTTAAAAATTCCTCGGTAGTTGGAAATCGAAAAGAGTAGGCGTAACGGCCGCGGATAGGGCAATGTTCAAAATCATGTTAAAAACCTACACAATCTATCACGGGTCCCTCGCCGGTGCTACGGCGTTCGTTCCTCGAATTGAGATTCTCCAAACATATGGAGAACTGAGCCCTTATGGGTTAAACCGTGTGCAATGACTTTGATTCTTCAACTGAAACAAAAACATTTCGGCTCCTACCTGTTCTTCGCCGCGTTGTCCATGGTAAATTCTCATTCTCTTTCCTTCTGCGGTTATGGTGATCGTGCCAGGTTCTCTTCTACGGACATAGCCGAGTCAATTCCAATATGGGCCAGTAGCCTTCGTGTCAACGAAATGACGCTGCACCGTTACGCTAGACCAGTACTGGTCAATCTTTTTATACTTCTCGCCCACTTTATATATTTCTTGAGGGTAACTTCTACTTATTGCCCACAGGTTTCATGATCGTCCACTGAGTCGGTGTATTTTTGATGTTTTTAGCACATCAACAGCGTGCTGTATGTCATGTGCAGAGCGTCGGTCCCATAACAGTCCACCTGAAAGAAACTCGATCTCTTGCCAAATGTCCAGCCTTCTCCTGAGTCATGCACAAGCACTTCCTGTCATCTTGGTGCTATCGCCTTCTTTTTTCGCCTCTCTTGCCCGACACCATACCTTCCAATACCCTTTTCTAAAGACTGTTGTGTCTTTCAAAGTATTTCATTTTTTGTTTGTTCATGATGACATTTATGTAAGAGTTCTCCTCTATGCTCAACGTTTTTCGAATACATGCTTTCTTATGATTTTCGGTCCATGGTATTCTGAGAACCTTTCTTTAACATTTCGATTTTTTTTTTTTTTTTTTTTTTTTTTTGCGTTAGCCTTATTTCTCTAATCCCCAAGGCGGTGTGCATTGCACTGCGTTTTTATTTTGCGCCTGTCGGCCCAGTGCATCCGACTTCAGCATGCATTTTATGTAAGGGTCTGCTTCCTCCTGCATTTTCTAAGGGTTTGCTTCCCCGGGGTAACGGCCGGTGCTGAGATGGGGATCGAACCCAGCACCTTATGGTTGTGAGCCGTGTCACATAACCACTAGGCCACGCCGTCCCCTAACATTTCGATTTGAAGAACTCGATTCTCTTCCTTGATGTTTGGGTAACTGTCCATGTTTCACGGGAACAACACAGGTTCTCAAAATTCTGCCATAATCTCTTCGACGTGTGCAGCCTCTATATTGCCATAATAAGAATATGAATATAATACAGAATGCCATTATTCTGCTACCGCCCACATGAAAGCTAAAATCGCTCGCTAGTGGGCGCCAGTGGCCAGGTTGAAGAGTAGACTCTTGACCCAGTGCATCCGATTTCAACATGTGTTTTTCCTCACGTCTGCATTACTTAGCTTTTGACTGTCCTCGGCCTGCCTGCAAGATGGTCGTGTCTAGATTTGTCTGTCTCAACCCTTCGACATGTTAGATTGAGACTCTTCCTGGTAGGTGAGGTACCATCGCGTAACAATTTGTTCGTTGTTTAGAAGTGCCGGTAGGGTCAATTAATGCATTCAAGAATAGATTGGATGTACAAAGTTAATTTTTAGGTCCAGAGAATGTAAACGAAATTGGTTGTATACAGAATCTGTAGAGTCTTCTAAACCAGTATAAAGATGCTAAGTAAAGTTTAAATCTTAGCCTACTTTCTTGGCACGCTGACTCCAACCACTGACATAGTCCTTTTTGTTATATTGTTCCTGTCAGAAAGTATGTAGTATGTCCCTTGCTGATCGTCGCTTCTTAGAAAACTGCCAATCTGTTTGGCTTTTATAAGTTTCCTGGCAGGCCAGCAGAATGTTAGGTTAATTACTTTCGGTACGCGGAGAGCAGATTGTACAGAGAAAAAAAACACCATCCGTGTCTGCATTCGTATTTTTGAAATCCAACTAAAATACAAATTAAATTAATTGAAAAAATAATTGTGAGCATTGCAGAAAAAAATTTAAAATGGACAAATTATTTTTTTGTTGTAGCGTATTTGTCAGAACATTCGTATTTTCGTAAACCAACAAAATATAAATGTAATTAATTGGGAGAGATTCCAGGGAAGACATAAACGTAATGAGGGAATGGAGGGAGAGTGATAGAGTGACGCAGATGGGGTGGGGATACTAGTGAGGAGACACTTAATGAGGGGATGAAATGAGAGAGGGGGGAGATGGGATGGAGATACTAGGGAGGAGACAGACATAATGAGGTAATGAAATGAGAGATGGAGAGGGATGAAGATTATAGACAGGAGACAGACATAATGAGGGAATGAAATAAAGTATGTTTCATAGTGACAACTATCACAAAGACAAGTACTTTTTCTTCACCAAGAAAACAAATATAACGAACAACAGAAAAGAAATTCAAGTAATGGGCATCCGGGATTGGAACCATGAACTTCCAGATGATGAAATCAGCTTGCCATAAGACATACGTTAAGGTATTCGACCAGCCGGGTTATCTAAAGACGTTAGTGAGAGAGATAGATGATGTGGGGCAGTGGCGTATCTGCAATGTCTAGGGCCCCAGTGTAAATTATGTGGTCCATTAAAAAACAAAACTGTCATACCGCAGTTAGAGGGCGAGCGAACCAGAGCTGCCAAGATCTTTCTACACCTCCGCACGGTGATCCCGGAGAACAGGCTGCGACAGAGCAGACTGGCTAAGGAGAAGGGATCGAAGAGGGAATGCTAACCCGGTACTAAAAAAAATGCTTGCTGAAGTTAGACGTGTTAGGCCGAAAGGTGCAAATATCGCAGTCAAGCTGTAAACTACGATACAACTCATTCCGTTCTCGGGACTACATTCTGCTACTTAGGCCCGTGTCAGGTTTTGGTAACGGGAGGTTGAGAACGAACGAAGCCAAGCCATACCGCAGTTGAATAATTGAGGATACCCAGTTCCCAAGTGACATGCTCCCAGCTAAGCATGCTTCTCCGAAGCACTTGTCAGACCAGATTGTGCTAATATGTGACGGGCGAAACTCTGAACTACTAAAGTAAGTCAACGGTTTCTCCATTTTCTTGGTCATTCAATAACGGGAGGAATGCCACATATACCAGAACGATAATAAAGTAAAGAGCTTAACCGTAAACAGAAACATGAGACGTATTGATTTCCACACCAATGGTCTCGAGGTAGGCTGTTCGACTCGAGTGCTGGAGGGTCGTGTGTTCAAATCACGGTGGAAACGATGATTTATCACGTGGATCATCCGGTAAAAATTTCCACTGATCTCTGGGTAGTGGGACCAGACACCGGTGCAGTGGCACGCACGTTAAAAATCCCTCGGCAGTTGAAAATCGAAAAGAATAGGCATTAACGGCAGCTGCTCGGGCAAAGATCAAGTTAAAAGTCTAGTCCAATTATTCTAGGGATTCTCGCCCCACAGAGAATATGTAACATAAAGGTGGCTGTGTGGCTGTAACATCAGGTCTTTGTTACGTGGTTAGCGGAGCGGTATAGATGGCGCCTGACAGGCTGCTGGTCTACCTTGCTCTAATTTACGCTTCCACCACCAGTTCCAAAAATAGGCGATCATATATTCCAAGGGCTGCCAACCTAATGGTTGGGAATAGATACTGGGATTGATCTAGCAGGCCACCAGCGGATTTTCGCAGGATCACGTCGAACCTCACCTTGTTAGCTAGACTGTTGTCCTCGACAACAGCCCGTTTCCAGGACGACCAAGGAGGAGGTCAGGTGAGGGTCTTGGCCAGTAATTTTCTCCCTGACCCTGGCTAACATTGTTCGATCAGTCGATTTTGCCTGACCAGACGTTAGCCTCATCGTCCCATGTTATTGGTATAATGTATAGAGCTTGCCCGTGAATTGTATTAATGATGTCCTAGTGCCAATAGCTCTTAGCCCCGATCCTCTTTGGGTTGATTCTGCAGAACATAATGGGTTGACCGCCATTAACATTTGACGGGCCTCTTTGAGAAGGTGGGTCTATCATTCGCACTGCATGATGGGGCGCCACCGGAAGAGCATCGCGCTCCTGACTCATTCGTGACGTTACGTGAGCTAACGATTACGTTGCACAGTTTAGTTTAGTCGAGGAATCAGCGTCATTGCATACGGTTTAACCCACAAGTGCTCTGTTCTTCTCCGTATATTTTTGGAGAGTCTCAGTATAATGCGAGAACTCCGTAGCAACGACGAACTTCCCATAATAGAATGGGTAGGTTTTAAACATAATTTTAAATGTTGCCAGGGCAACGGCCGTTAAGCCTACTCTTTTCGGTTTCCAAATGCCGAGGAATTTTTAACTTGCTTAACTTAAAACGTCTTTATACTGGGTTAGAAGACTATGCAGAGTGTGTATACAACCAGTTTATTTTACATTACCTTGCTCTAAAAACTATGCGCGTCCAATTTATTCTTAAATGCATTAACTGCCCATGTCTCCACTACCTTCTGTGGCAATGCATTCCAAACATTCATCACTCTCTGACTAAAAAAATATTTCCTAATATCTAATCTTGACCCTTCTTTAGTTAATTTGTAGCTATGCCCTCTTGTTCTTGTGGGTGGTTGTATTTTGAAAAAAACCAACTTATATTCTAATTATCCGTTCCTCTGATCAGCTTATTAAACCTGTATTGTCACCTCAAATTCTTCTCTTTTCTATACTAGATAGGCCGGTTTTTCTGAATCTTTCCTCATAACTGTAATTCTGGAATCCCGATATTAGCTTTGTTATACATTTTTGTATCCTTTCCAGCATGTTTATATCCCCTCTATGATAAGAACTGTACACAGTACTCCAATCTAGGCCTAACTAATGCCTTATACAGTTTGACTATCACTTCCTTGCTCACATGTTTAAAATTTCTTTTTATCATACCTAACATTGCATTCACATTTTTCACTGTTACCTGAAATTGCTCACTCACATTACCTGTATGATCGATTATAACCCCTAGGTCCCTTTCCTTATCTACTGTGCGACACTGTACAATGGCGTTCGATCTCTACTAACCAGAACTCCGGAGAACTATCAGCTAGCTGCATGTTTTTCATTGCCCGGTGCAAACGAATTCAACGCGTTTCTGTCACATTTATCTTCCTTAGCCCTTGCCCGTGCCCATCATGCATTATGTTATGACTCCCCTCGGTCTCGCCCTTACCCTTTGACTTGTCCAATTTGGAATGCCCTATCGGTAACTATTCTGTCGCCAACATAGCTCTTTTGATCATGTGCGTACACAAGACAGCATCAGGAAAAAAAAATGATACACGAGATCGGATCACTAAATACCACCGGGATAGAAGAGTTGATAACTCGCTTTGCTGGTTATCAGAAAAAGGGGGATAACTCGCTTTGCTGGTTATCAGAAAAAGGGGGATAACTCGCTTTGCTGGTTATCAGAAAAAGGGGGATAACTCGCTTTGCTGGTTATCAGAAAAAGGGGGATAACTCGCTTTGCTGGTTATCAGAAAAAGGAGGATAACTCGCTTTGCTGGTTATCAGAAAAAGGAGGGAGTGTGTGAATAGTATCAAGGGATGGACAAGAAGAGTTGATAACTCGCCTTGCTGGTTAACAGAAAAAGGAGGGAGTGTGTGAATAGTATCAAGGGATGGACAAGAAGAGTTGATAACTCGCCTTGCTGGTTAACAGAAAAAGGGGGAAGTGTGTGAATAGTATCAAGAGAAGGACAAAAAGAGTTGATAACTCGCTTTGCTGGTTATCAGAAAAAGGGGGACGTGTGTGAATAGTATCAAGGGATGCACAAGGAAAAGTCTTGTCAGCTGCACTATCAACTCTGCCGATGTGTCGGACCGACTGGTGCAATTTCGCAGTCAGGCTGTAAACTAGCGACACAACACATTCCGTTCTCCGTACTACATCCTGCTACTTGCAAAGTCTTGTTCAGTGATTGGAGGAGGAGGAGGAGGAGCGATCAAACCATTGACGTTGATGTTGAAAGTCCTTGAAAATTAATTGATGTCCGCCTTCGATGGGATGATTGCAGCCGGTCTGATCTGATACTCAAGTTTGTTCGGAAGTGTGCCGCAGTGGCTAGAGCGCTTGCTCTCCGCGGCAAAGGTGCCCGGCTCACGCCCACTCCCTCCAATCAACAGCATGCTACCGTTTACCCAGCTGTAAATTGGTACCTGACGCGAACTAGGCAACCATTCTTCATGAAGATCGGAATCCTCGTTCAATAAAGTCCTCAAGACTGTGCTGCTGTGGAACTGCATTACATTTTCTTCTACTGATGTGTGAGGTTTAACTTACTTCTGTAACGAAGTGGTCAAGCCGTTTTCCTCGTGTTCAGACGGCCGGGGTTCGAATTCAAGCTGCTGCGGTCCGGTCATGATGTCCAATTTTTTCTGGAGATCCCTGGTTTCATTCACGGTCTAGATTATTACGGCCGGGGTTCACCTCTGGATCTACGTAGTTCGTGCTTTGTGCGATGCTCCTTGCAGGCCGGAATCCTTTCTGCTGAGAGAGAATGAGCATAGCCATTTATAGTCTATAAGTTTCTATAGTTTCTAAAGTAGGTCATGGACATAGGGAATCCCGCGGTGTTTAACCTTTAACCTTCTTATAGAAAAGATGTACATGCCGGCGTTGTCGTCGTAATTCGACTGCCCCTCTGCTGTTAAAAGTCTCTATTTGTGTTAAAATTTGCCATACGTACTTCATTTGGCGGCAACTACTTTCGCGCCCTAGTGCATCAAGCGTCAAAGCAAGTTTTCGCTTATGCTGTAGTCGTTGTTATATCATGTTTGTTTTACTAGATGAGGATTCTAACCACACTCCCCATCCTCTTTGGTCGTCATTTACTAAACGCTTGGCGGGTTTCAACGTTCTGGTTCCACGGATAGAAAGTTACTATACAATTAGCTACACGCGTATTTACTGGAGCCGTTGTGTGCTTTCCCCGTTCACACTTTCCCAGAATGAACCCGGCCCACTCAGTCAGTAGTTACACCACTGGGGAAAATAGATAAAAACGAAGACGGATTAAAATCAATTCGCCATATCAAGTTATAAAAATGCAAATTAAAAAATGAAAGATGTAATGGCTTTATTTCATGTACCGTTATTATCAACATTATCCATGTCATTTGTGTGACAGAGAGAGAGAGAGAGGAGGTAGAGAGGGGGAAATGGAGGAAAATAGAGAGAGAGATGGACGGAAATAGAGAGGGGGGATGGAGATGAAGGAAAAAATATATATATATAGAGAGAGAGGGAGATATAGATTGAGTGAGATAGAAATTGAGTGAGGGAGAGGGAGGTAGACATATGTGAGATAAAAGTGAGCGATACAGAGAGAGAGGGATAGAGAAATATTGAGATAGAGGGAGATATATATATATATATATATAGAGAAAGAGAGGGATATAGAGAACGTGAGATAGAGGGAGTGATATATAAAGAAAGGGATAGAGAGATATTGAGATAGAGGGAGAGATATATAAAGAGAGAGAGAGAGGGATAGAGAGATATTGAAATAGAGGGAGAGATATATAAAGAGAGAGAGAGAGGGTGTGTGACTTGAGGCAAGACTGTGAGAACAAAATCTGGCCATTTAAAAAATGTCATTTGATAAGTTCTTGCAATTCCAGTTTGGAATCCATTAATAACTTAAGCTCGTCTTTATCTTAAATCCACGCCTGCTAATAACAGTCTACATCTCTCTCTCTCTCACTCTCTTGAGAGTAGGAGAGGAATTGAGCACATAGTGAATCATTTTAAAACTATTTTTGAGCTAAGTAAAAAAAATCGATTTGAAAAATCAGATAATGGCATACTTTCATGCTCCTTCATGTTTATCCACTTCCTGTATTCTGTAGTTTGTTTTATTCTATCAGAGTAAGAGAGAAAGAAGAAGGAACAAGAGCGTGTAAAAGGATAACAAGAATATCAAATGGGGGAAATTAAAACAAAGAGGAGATTTAGTTAAGAACATGATATTCGAGTTCCATTAAAATCAAGTAAAGGGTTAAAACATAAATTAAGATGAGATTTGGTTAAACACATGATGTTCGAGTTCCATTAAAATCAAGTAAAGGGTTAAAACATAAATTAAGATGAGATTTGGTTAAACACATGATGTTCGAGTTACATTAAAATCAAGTAAAGGGTTAAAACATAAATTAAGATGAGATTTGGTTAAACACATGATGTTCGAGTTACATTAAAATCAAGTAAATGGTTAAAACATAAATTAAGATGAGATTTGGTTAAACACATGATGTTCGAGTTCCATTAAAATCAAGTAAAGGGTTAAAACATAAATTAAGATGAGATTTGGTTAAACACATGATGTTCGAGTTACATTAAAATCAAGTAAATGGTTAAAACATAAATTAAGATGAGATTTGGTTAAACACATGATGTTCGAGTTACATTAAAATCAAGTAAATGGTTAAAACATAAATTAAGATGAGATTTGGTTAAACACATGATGTTCGAGTTACATTAAAATCAAGTAAATGGTTAAAACATAAATTAAGATGAGATTTGGTTAAACACATGATGTTCGAGTTCCATTAAAATCAAGTAAAGGGTTAAAACATAAATTAAGATGAGATTTGGTTAAACACATGATGTTCGAGTTACATTAAAATCAAGTAAATGGTTAAAACATAAATTAAGATGAGATTTGGTTAAACACATGATGTTCGAGTTCCATTAAAATCAAGTAAAGGGTTAAAACATAAATTAAGATGAGATTTGGTTAAACACATGATGTTCGAGTTACATTAAAATCAAGTAAATGGTTAAAACATAAATTAAGATGAGATTTGGTTAAACACATGATGTTCGAGTTACATTAAAATCAAGTAAATGGTTAAAACATAAATTAAGATGAGATTTGGTTAAACACATGATGTTCGAGTTACATTAAAATCAAGTAAATGGTTAAAACATAAATTAAGATGAGATTTGGTTAAACACATGATGTTCGAGTTCCATTAAAATCAAGTAAAGGGTTAAAACATAAATTAAGATGAGATTTGGTTAAACACATGATGTTCGAGTTACATTAAAATCAAGTAAATGGTTAAAACATAAATTAAGATGAGATTTGGTTAAACACATGATGTTCGAGTTCCATTAAAATCAAGTAAAGGGTTAAAACATAAATTAAGATGAGATTTGGTTAAACACATGATGTTCGAGTTACATTAAAATCAAGTAAATGGTTAAAACATAAATTAAGATGAGATTTGGTTAAACACATGATGTTCGAGTTACATTAAAATCAAGTAAAGGGTTAAAACTTAAATTAAGATGAGATTTGGTTAAACACATGATGTTTGAGTTACATAACAGTATGTTAAAATCAAGTAAAGGGTTAAAACTTAAATCAAGATGAGATTTGCTGTTTGAGTTACATAAAAATATAACGTTAAGATCAGGTAAAGGATTAAAACTTAAATCAAGATATTTTGTTAAAAAACATATGATGTTTGAGTTAAATAAAAATATAATGTTAAGATCAGGTAATGGGTTAAAACTCTAATTAAGATGAGATTTGCTGTTTGAGTGACATAAAAATATAATGTTAAGATCAGGTAAAGGATTAAAACTTAAATCAAGATATTTTGTTAAAAAACATATGATGTTTGAGTTAAATAAAAATATAATGTTAAGATCAGGTAATGGGTTAAAACTCTAATTAAGATGAGATTAAATTAAAAACATCATATTTGAGTTACATAAAAATCTGTTAAAACACAGGTTAGGGTTAAAACTCAAATTAAGATGAGCATTAGTTAATAATAATAATAATAGCCGTCCATCGCAAGCATTGATGACAACAGCAGTCAGACATGTTGTGTTGCACCTCACCGGTGAGTCCTGAGTCCGGAGGTGGCTGTATAGTGGAATTCTGGCACGGAAACTCCTTCCACACATGTAGCATTTAAGGTCAGCATTTGACATGTGAGTGTCAGTTGTTTTATCTTTTTGCAAAGTGGGTTTTTTTTTCTGTGTTTCGGAGGCCCGTTGTTCCTCAGTAGCAGAGGCACATCTGATGGCGGATCTACCCTTGGGTAAAAACATCATGTTTGAGTTACATACACATCTAATGTTAAAATGAGGTAATGCAGGTAATTAGGTGATTTCATGTTTCTTTTTTTTCTATCCACGGGTGGTAGTGAATAGTTTTGCATTTCTGTCTCGTGCAAAGAGAACGGGAAAGGCTAGACACACCTTGTTACAGGTGTACACACATAATTATCATTATGAAATCACTGAGTACCTTAATGGCATGTACCTTATTAATTCATGTGTGTCATTTTAATTATCTTTGTGTGTGTGTGTGAGAGAGAGAGAGAGAGAGAGAATAAAAACATGGAGAAGATACAATAACTATATTACAGTTTAAAAATATCACATTGTTAAATCCGTTAATGGCTTCATGTTCTGTACTGTACTGGCATTAAAAAGAATTTACACGCGCTGCATCTCATCATTCGCATTTCCTTTTACAGCGATATATATATCTCATCATGTAGCATGTCCTTTATAGAACGTCGCTCCCGTCACAGTGTCTGAAAGAAACTCTTTCCCTTGCCAAAACTCCAGCCTCCGCCTCAGTCATACCCAGGCATTCCTGGATGTCTTGGTGCCATCGTCTTCTTGGTCTACCCCTGCCTCTTTTGCCTGGCTCCATACCTTTCATCACTGTTCTCTCAAGACCGTTGTGTCTCTTGATGTGACCAAAGTATTTACATTTTCTGGCCATAATGGAATTGATGAACCAGTTCTCCTCTATGCTCAACTCGTGCCGAATGTCTACATTTGTTTTTTTCTCTGTCCAGGGTATTCTGAGGATCTTTCTGTAACATTTTGACTCGAAGGGTTCTAGAGTCTAGAAGTTTTGGTAATTGTCCATGATTCACAGCCATAAGCTGCCACAGGAAAAACACAGGTTTTCAAGACTATTACTTTTATCATTTTGTTGGTGCTCTGCCATAATTTCTTCAGGCGGTTCAGTCTGTGCATTGCCATGCGTAGTCTTCTTCTGATTTCTTTCGAGCAGTCGCCATTTTTGTCAATTCTGGAGCCCAGATATTCAAAATGCGTGACCTGATCTACATGCTACTTAAAATATAATATGTTCGTATATTCAAAGAGGTGTGTGTAGCAAAATGGTTTAGGTGCATGCGGATCGAACTCCTGGTATTGCACATGTTGTTGTTCTGTTGGGGGTAAAATATCTAAACATAGCCAGCACATGATGGGGCAACAGCAGTAATGAAGCGAAGTTTTTTTAGTCATTCGAGTCATATATTCTATTCCTATTTATGGTTCCACAGACATCCAGGAGTTTTATGAATCAACACTCCTGGACGACAATAAGACCTCACACGAGAAGACCCTTGAGACACTGCGCATTGCCAGCAAATGGGAGGGGAAGCAGTCGTTCGCCCACAGCCAGAATAAGTCCGAGGTATTGTACACATTATCATCATCTTGTAGTTTCATATAGTCTCTCACAAAATTTTCTACCAAGTTATCTTTTATATTCTTATCATCAGTTTCTATGTGCTTATGGTCATGTGTTCTATTGATATCAAGTCCAGTAAGCATGTATCTGTAACTCTTTATACTAGCACAGAAAATTAACTAACACTTTTCAATTTAACACTGGGCGATTATACTGGTTATTATTTTAAATATTTAATTTTATTGCTAAATTGCTTTCACAACAACAAATGTATGTTAACAGATTACATAATCGTATACTATTCTCACTTTTGGTGACTTGCATATGTTTATTATTATTATGATTTTAATTTGTGGGTTTTTCATATTTTTGCACTAATAGTCCCTCAAATAGATTACGCTTAGCCAGCCTTGAAATCATCATTATTACCAGTTCTATAAGCAGGCTAAGTTGTCAAGAGCATTGGTTTTTAATTTATATAGATTATTACAGACAGAACAGATGACAAAAATAAAAAGCAAAGAGATTGTATAATTTATTTATAGAAATAAACCCACCAAAAACAATGAAAATTGTTCAAAATCGAAGCCTATGACTTAGTTATTTGATTCCCATAACAAAAAAAGCAAAGGCAAAGGTCGCCGTCCATCGTGGACGATGATGGCATCATTTATTTTGCTAGCGCTATTTTTAGCAAGGATTAACTGCGCTACTTTTTATCCTCACTCTCTCGTCTCGAGCCGCCCGGCCCCGGTGGCAAGTCACGGACAAGACGACTAGGGGGCAACTATGAGATGCAGGGAACTCCGCATCAAGCACCCGTGAAAAAGACGGCGGAGTCCGGAGTCGAACTCACACCACCTGATCACGAGGCCGACTGCTTAACCACTTCGCCACAGAATCCCACAATTCCCATACCCGCAAGGAGTAAAAATACTCTCAATTAAGGACTTCTGGTCTATTTAAAAGGATGAAGTGACACCATAAAACAAGGGATAAAGAAAAAGAACATATCTTGGTGTACTAGTGTGCATTGTTTTCTATAAGATAGAATGTAGTCTCATAGCAGACACTGCTGTTGGGGATGAAGCGCAAGAGAGTTAATTGTATGAAACTTTGAAAAAAATATATTTATAGGTATTATCAGATACTGCGGTAAAACAAAACAAAATTCAGAAATGAAACCCACGTTGTAGCCTAAACATCTTCATCAGGGACAAGAAACAACAAAAATAGGAGCTAACAAATCATAGAGGAGGGGATTGATACATAAAATTAAAATAAGGTGAGGCTGCGGCGGCACTGTGGATGTATATAGAAAGAAATAAAAATACATAAAATAGAGATCTATCTATCTTTAGTCGACTTGTGTCGTTAGACGTCGTAGGGAGGTGTGACCTCCTTTGTTGCATTTGGCTTTTGGCAAGTGGAAATCTGCTGGTGACTTGGCAGGTCAATCTCAGTATCTATTACTAAACGTTAGGTTGGTTGCCCCTTGAATATACAATCGCTTTTTTGGGACTGGTGGTGGTGGAAGCGTAAATTAGAGCAAGGTAGACCCGCAGCCTGCTGGGCGCCATCTGTGCATCTCAGCTAACCACATAACCAAGACCTGATGTTATAGCCACACAGTCCCCTTTTTGCAACAAATTCTCAGTGGGGTGAGAACAATTTGAGTAGACTTTTAACGTGAATTTTGCAAGAGCAGCGGCCGTTAGGCTTACTCCTTTCGATTTCCAACTACCAAGGGATTTTGAACATGCACGCCACTGCACATGGGTGTCCAATCTCACTACTCAGCGATTTGGTGACATTTTAACTGAATTATTTGCATGAAAAAATCCTGGTCTCGTGATTTGAACCCACGACCTCCGGCAACCGAGAGGTATGATCACTAGTTTTTCTCACTATCTAACATTTGTATTTTTTGGAAACAACTAAAATAAATTATAAACTTAATTAATTAAACAATTTAAAAAATCAGTTTTGTGAGTGTTGAAGGAAAACTATTTTTATTGGAATAATGAAGGTCAAGGTACATTAATTATACGATTATTTGACACGTAGAAAAAAAAATTTGTCATATCGTTTAATAATGAAAATTCTAGATACTTCAGAAATTTGCGCAGCATAAGATTGTGCAGGTGCATAGAGTTTTGAATTATCTGCTTTGAGAATTTGTAGCCTGTGAAAATAAGGCCAAGTGGCCAAAATTAAGTAGGGTCAAATAATTTGTGCAACAATATCACAAAGAGTCAAACTTGCTTGAATGGAGTTGTAGATAATGCATTGATAAGAAAGTACAGGTGGACTGGCTTTGTGTTATGCTTGTATGACAATAGATGGATATGTAAACTGATGTCATGGTGGTCCTACACTGCATCATCCATCCGATCAGGCTTCCACCAATGAGTTGGAGTAATGTCCTGCGACAAGACCTTGGTCCTGCATAGAACTCCAAGATAAACGACGGATATAAACTTAGGCTACATTTGGCTAGCTGGCATAGGGCACAAGCCATGTGTGAATAAAGCACAGGTTGCCGAAGACGGATGTGTCGAATCGAAATGAGTAAATATTGCAATCAAGCTGTAAACTAGCGAGACAACGCATTCCGTTCTCCAGACAAATCTTGCTACTTGCAAAGCCCTGTTCAGTGCTTGATAGCTGGAGATTGAGAATGAACGAAAGCATAAGACGAAGAAGAAACCATATTACAGATAAATCATTTCAACACCGTCCATCTAGGCACCTGTGATCCATCCTTGGAATTACATGGAGGAGCAGAGGAACATGCAGAGTTGCACTCTTGCACCAGCCTCTCAAACAAGCACACTCCTTAGATAGAGACGACTGTGATGACTTTGTCATGCTCATTGGATGAAAGATAGTTGCTTTCCCAAAGATATCCTATATGTACAGTTGTCGGATGGGAAGAGAGCAGTCTGTCGACCACAGCTGAAGTTAAAAGTTGTGTGTAAATGCACAATGCAATCACAGGACATGTGTCTGACATCCTCGGAAGACGAAGCTGCAGACCGATGTAATGGGGTTACACCCTGATGAACCACCTCATGCTGGGTGAGAAGAGGTTCTTCGAACATGGAGAAGTGAAACTGCAACGTGGCAAGGAGAAAGAAAAGACAAACTCGGTAAACAGCAACCACTCCAAGATCATATCATCCTGTAGTGAGTCACGGGGAACTGAGACACTGATCAGGCACAGCATACAGGCCAAGACCACGTCACTCTTCTGTGTAACATTCCCTGGAAACAGACTGTTTTCAAGGACTGACGAGAAGTGGATCGATGTGATCAAGAATAGCACAACCGCCTGGAGGACCACAGTCCAACTTCATCAGCAGACTCGGGATGTGAGAAAAGCTGCTACAACCTACCACTTAACGCCATTTTTGAGGTGCACAAAATAGTAAACATACTCATTGTGGGCATTAAACAACAACAGTGAGTCATAGTGAGTCATGATTGAAAGGGACTACTAAACTAAACTATACATTTCAATATCAATAATAAAAAATAAAGTTGTTTTTCTTTCAAAATTGATTGGGAGATTAAATCTATACTATTAATGAATGCCATTTATAATATCACCAGAGTGTAGTATTACCTGGGTTGATAAGATTAAGACCACTGTAACCTTCCAAACATGTTACAAAAGGCGGCTATCAAATTCATCATAACTTAACCTAACATTTTTATACTGGTTTAGAAGACTGCAGAGTCCGTAAACAACAACCAGTTTCTTTTACACTTCCTTTCTCTAAAAGCTATGAGCATCCTGGTGCATCATGTAGAAACATTGCTAATGTATATGCCATTGCCGATGCTTAGTATATTTAAGGCAGCGTCCTATAAATGACCCTTTGTAGTGGGGTGCTGTGCGTCACCAGGAGCACAAAGACGAATTATTGTCCTATAATAATAATGATAATATCAAAAAATAATTCTGGCCGTTTGTCTGTCACAGCACCACGTCCGTTTATCGCCGTAGAACCACGTGATCCTCAGTAGCCAGTTATACCACCAGTTTCTACATTTGCCGTGAACAATTTATATATTTTTAGGTCGCTGGTTCAAAACCAACTCGAAGGTTTTTTTTTTCCCAGTGTAGTTTGATAAAAACCATTCCAATTTTAAAATGTCATTTTGTTTGATGGGTTTTTGCTAGTATATTAATAGTACCAAACGTTACAAAATTGTTTTATTAGCATTTGTACGTGACATATTTAAAAAAATAGACAAACAATATGAGAGTAGTGGAATTATTTTCTATGCACAAGCATGTAGAGGAAACATTGCTTGTTTGCAAATTGTATGTATATTTATTCAACAGCGAAGCAAGTTTGGAAATTATATGTTCTCTATCACTATTGTTTAAATGTTCATAACAATTGTAGAAATGTATACATTTATGTTGTCACATCGTGCATTAGTTTGTTTGCCTTTTTTTCTGCATCCTATTTTGAGTATGCAGTGTTTATGGCATTCTATATTATTATGAGGGCAGGTCAGTAAATAGGTCACAAATGGCTATTTACAAAAATGAAAATTAACGACATACTATTTATTATTTCACTTACATGCCCCATATTTCTAAACATAAGCTCTACCAAACAATGATACACTTAACCCATCGCAGTGCGAGGATAGGCCCATTGGGTTCATTTTGAGTCCATCAGCCGCTTTTCTGGGTATCCATCGTAAATATACTTTCTAGAAATTCAAACGATCTCACATAAGACAGTAGGCTAAGCCACCTTGCTAACACCTTATGTCTGTTGCTACACTGTTATCGTTACTCGCTTGTCAGCTTGAATTATCTCCCCCACCTGCCGCACAAATGCTTCTGCTGCAATCTAAACAGGACGGCCAGGTTGAAACGTCCGTGATCAGCAATTTTTGGGCATCCTTAAGAAAATTTATCGACCCAGTTATGCTGCCTCTACACGACAAACACTTCTCACTGTAAACAGGAAGCATTTCCTTAAGAATATTCTTTTGCAGAAAGTTCTTTTGTCTCTCAACAACACAGTTGTACCCTCTTAAAGCATGGGCACCATTTTGTATCTGAGCTGTGCATGTGCATGCGACACCTAGCATCTGCTACCTACAGTAATCACAAAGCTGGATGTTGATGCCACTTAATGACACCTTTAGAAACTACCACTGACATTTTGCAGCTATCCAATATCTTTTTGTGACCAACTTACTGACACACCCTCATACATATTTTTTATGCACATGCTTTCCAATTGGCTGCATAGGTACAACATGAAAAAAACTCATTAATCACACATATGCATGTGCGCGCACACACTCATGAAGACCAGCTGTTAATTTAAAATAGGGACAATACATTGTATTCCTGCCCATTGCCAGATACAAATAATATGCAAAAATTAATATGCAGATAGACTAGTCCCAGGTGGGTTTCTCAATTGGTGGTCCCTGTTTCTCAAAATAGTATTCAGCGTTTCCCAATAGATTTTTCAGATTTCCCAATAGATTTTTCAGGTTTCCCAATAGATTTTTCAGGTTTTTTAATTGATTTTCCAGGTTTCTCGTTACATTTTGAAGGTTTCCGTATAGATTTTTCAGGCTTTCAAAATTGATTTTTCAGGCCTCTAAATTTTTCAGGTTTCTAAATAGATTTTTCGGGTTTCTTAATTGATTTTTCAGATTTCCCATGGGATTTTTTAGGTTCTTTATCGATTTTTTAGGTTTCCAAATTGGTTTTTCAGGTTTTCCAATCCATTTAAAATAATTTTTCCAATATATTGTTTAGGTATCCCAACAGGTTTTTTTAGGTTTCCCAATCGATGTTTTAGGTTTTCCAACCGATGTTTTAGGTTTTCCAACCGATGTTTTAGGTTTTCCAACCGATGTTTTAGGTTTTCCAATCGATGGTTCGGGTTTCTCTATCAGTGTTTCTCTATCACCTTATCAGTCGGTGTTCTGAGCTTTATCAATTGATTTTCTAGGGAACCTTAAGGTTCCGCCAGTGGTCACTTAGGGTTTCACAGGAGAGTGTAATTTGGAAAAGTCTTTTTTCTAAACTTAGATTTTGGTCAGAGACTGTTAGCTCTGGTAGTAGCAGATAGCCCCATTTTTCAGCGAGTTATCATCCTTATTCTTCTTGGTCTGAGTGAAATGAGCTGTTATATAATAAATTGTATGGTGGTGATAGTAGCTTGCTACATATTGTCAAGTTTATGAGAGAAGTTATGTGGTTATTGAGGTATAAACTTTGTGGTGGTGATAGTAGCTTGGTACATATGGTCAAGTTTATGAGATAAATAAATGTGGTTATTGAGGTATAAACTTTGCGGTGGTGATGGTAGCTTGGTACATATGGTCAAGTTTATGAGAGAAATAAATGTGGTTATTGAGGTATAAACTTTGCGGTGGTGATAGTAGCTTGGTACATATTGTCAAGTTTATGAGAGAAGTTATGTGGTTATTGAGGTATAAACTTTTTGGTGGTGATAGTTGGACATATTGTCAAGTCTGTGAGAGAAATAAATGTGGTTATTGAGGTATAAACTTTTTGGTGGTGATAGTTGGACATATTGTCAAGTTTGTGAGAGAAATAAATGTGGTTATTTGAAGAGCTATACACAGTATGGTGGTGGTAGTAGCTTGAGGCCGACTATCACCTTTAAGAGGACAATCTTATGTGATTAAACGAGAGAGAGAGAGAGAGAGAGAGAGAGAGAGAGAGAGAGAGAAAGAGAGAGAGAGAGAGAGATAGTGAATGAAGAAAAGGGTATTGCCTATTAGAAGTTTCTGGCTTGCCCTGCACAGGTTATTTTAGAGATTGAAGTTGCCCATTATGTAGCCTAGCTTTTTAGGGATTGGGGTTAACCATCACTTATATAGTTTTAGAGATTGGCAAATGTGCTATGCTTGGTTTCATCTGCATGACGCCCACTACCACGGGGATCACGTCGATCTACACCTCGTCAGTCAAGACAGTCGTCTTGAAAACAGCCAAGGAATACTACATCTAAGAGAGCTAGTGGTCTTTGGTCAATATATTGCGCCTGGCCCTGATGGGATGTGCTGGTCAGTATGTTGTGCCAGGTCCTGATGCGATGTGCTGGTCAGTATGTTGTGCCAGGTCCTGATGCGATGTGCTGGTCAGTATGTTGTGCCAGGTCCTGATGCGATGTGCTGGTCAGTATGTTGTGCCAGGTCCTGATGCGATGTGCTGGTCAGTATGTTGTGCCAGGTCCTGATGCGATGTGCTGGTCAGAATGTTGTGCCAGGTTTTGATGCGATGTGCTGGTCAGTATGTTGTGCCAGGTCCTGATGCGATGTGCTGGTCAGTATGTTGTGCCTAATGGAACTAGCGTCTCAGTTCCCAGGAGATTGGGAAAACCTCAATTAGATAGTTTTAGAGATTGGAGGTAAATCTCCTCCCTTACATAGTTTCAGAGATTGGAGGTAAACCGCCCTTTCATAGTTTTAGAGATTAGGGTAAACCTCCCTTACATAGTTTTAGAGATTGGAGGTAAACCACCCTTTCATAGTTTTAGAGATTAGGGTAAACCTCCCTTACATGGTTTTAGAGATTGGAGGTAAACCGCCCTTTCATTATTTTAGAGATTAAGGTAAACCTCCCTTACATAGTTTTGGAGATTGAGGTAAACCTCCCTTACATAGTTTTAGAGATTGAGGTAAACCTTCCATGCATAGTTTTAGAGATTGGGGTAAACCTCCCTTACATAGTTTTAGAGATTGAGGTAAACCTTCCATGCATAGTTTTAGAGATTGGGGTAAACCTCCCTTACATAGTTTTAGAGATTGGAGGTAAACCTCCGTTACATAGTTTTAGAGATTGGAGTATACCTCCCTTTAATAGATTGGGTTCTTCTCCTATACAGCCTATCGAACACTTTTCCTCATTTGCATTGTCTGTTAGTTTCTATATTATCTTTCTTTATAACCTAATAAACACATTGCTTAATCTCTACTATTCAAACCAAGCTGTGTAGATATCTTTGTATAGATTTGCAATCGAATGCGCAGGAATACAAGTTTATATATATACACACACACACACATACACACATCACTTTGTCTCCCTAACTGTAAATCTAGTATTCATTTATACATTTCAAGCTGGGTGCACTGAAGCGTGTCGAGACTAGTTATTGACCCGAACCTTTGCCGCGAGAAACAACACTCTGTTATATAGCAAGGCGAATTAATACTGCTGGTATTGGCTAAGCGAATAGCTTGTTAGTTTAGGATTGGTTGATTCATTGCTATTTCTCAAATGAAGCATTGGTTCACGGCTACATTTGACCTTTTTCAGGTATTCTGTATCCGTGCAGCTGCAAGGGCGGCTTCAAGTTTAAATCATGTTGCTGACCCCACGCACACACCTCTGTAGTCACATTTTATGGCGATTGGGAGGTTACAGAGATTTGCTTCTTTTCCTCCCAGTTATCACTTCGGTGTATAGCGGCGCGGCAGTCTGAGCGGTTTTTGTGTCCGATATTTGACCACAAGTTTTTGGTAGTTAGAAATAGTTTTTAGTAGTTAATGATACTTATTTGCAGTTAGTGATAGTTTATTTGTAGTTGGTGATAGTTATTTGCAGTTAATGATTTTTTTTTTAGTTAGTGAAATTTTGTAGTAGCTAGTGATACTGTTTTGTAGTTAGTAATAAGTTTTTGTAGTTTATGATAGTTTTTTGTAATTAATAATAGTTTTTAGTAGTTAGTGATAGTTTTTTGTAGTTATAAATATTTGTTTGTAATTTGTGATAGTTTTTTTTGTAGTTAGTTATAGTTTTTAGAAGCTAATGATAGTGTTTATAGTTATTTATATTTTTTTGTAGTTAGTGACATTGTGTGGTAGTTAGTCATAGTTTTTTGTAGTTAGTGATAGTTTTGTATATTTAGTGATAGTTTTTTGTAGTTAGTAATAGTTTTTAGTAGTTAGTAATAGTTTTGTGTAGTTATTGTTAGTTTTTGGTTGTTGTTTCGAATGCCCACAATGAGTAGGTTTACTCTTTTGTGCCCCTGAAAAGGACGTTAAGTTGGGGGTTGCAGTAGCTTTCCTCACATCCCGAGCCTGCTGATGAAGGTGGACCGGGGTCCTCCAGGTGGTTGTGCTATATTTGGCTTCATTTGCGTGTTGCTCACTACGGGGATCACGTCGATCCCTTACCTAGTTGACCAGGCTGCCCCGAAAACAGCCCGTTTCTATGGAGGACTATGAGGAAGCCAAGGTGAGGGTCTTGTTCAGTAAGTTTTTGCTGACCCTGACTAACATGTTTTTTTCAGTATATTTTACCTGACCAGACGTTAGTCTTCTTCTTCATAACTTTTTGAAGTTAGAATTAGTAATAGTTTTAGTAGTTAATATAAGTAATAATATTTAGTAGTTAGTAATAGTTTTTAGTAGTTAGTAATAGTTTTTAGTAGTTAGTAATAGTTTTACTAGTTAATATAAGTAATACTATTTAGTAGTTAGTAATAGTTTTTAGTAGTTAGTAATAGTTTTTAGTAGTTAATACAAGTAATAATATTTAGTAGTTAGTAATAGTTTTTAGTAGTTAGTAATAGTTTTTAGTAGTTAATATAAGTAATAATATTTAGTAGTTAATAATAGTTTTTAGTAGTTAGTAATAGTTTTTAGGAGTTAGTATATAGCTAACGAGCAAATAGAAGAAACTTGTGAAGGACATATACAATATACTGTTTTAAGATTTGATGCATTTATAGCTCCCATTTGAATTCCCGAGCATGACGCAGAGGAATAATTAATAGAACCACTGCACCTTCATCGTGCATGTCATAAAAGTAGACTAAAGAGGGTTTTACATGGGGCTGGCAACCTCACGTAACACAAAGAGTCACATAAAGCACACACTACAAGAAAATATAAGGACTTTGACATAAGCGTCCCTGAAGGAGTCCAACTGTATGCGTGGTTCGATACTCTGTCTGGGGTGGAAAAAATATGTGATGAGATTATTTATGGAGGTGGTTGGGTTATTGTTCCAATTAAAGGTCAGAACACTTCGATTATTGATTCAGTCAAATCGTTTTCAGGCGTGTAATTATTGACGCATGGCTGGCGTGAATTGCACAAATGTTCACGAATTGCTGGCTGTAAGTTAACCCAGACCAAGATATTTCGGTACACTTTTGGTTGGTTAGATAGTTGTCTTTGCACATATGCCGTTAAGCGTTGTGGGGGAGCTTAAGTCGTCTGTCCTGCGCCAAGTGCCTTGCGTCGGTCAATGTGAGTCTGTGTCGTTGCACAATCACTCTATCATCTATCCACCTGCCTCGCGGCTGCCCACTTGCAATGTAGCCAGATCTACCACCGTTGTAAGCCATCAGAAGTTAATGAGGGTACATTCTCAAGAGATGACCAAACTAACGTATGTTGTACCTGGAAATGTACTCTGCACAAGCCGTAGTGCCGGCCATACTTCAAATGTCTTCGTTTCGCATTCTGTCTTTCCCAGTAACACGTATGACCTCCCTCAAACACTTAATTTTACACGTAGAAATTCTTCTGTCACGCGCCCTGGACAGAGACCATATTTGGCACTCGGCGATATTTATTTATTGTTTATCAGCTGTTGCGTTGATGTCAAACTAATGCTCTGATGCCTAAGCAATTGTGACAGTTGATAAGTCACCGCAGATGCTTTCTGACATCTAGACTCCATTTCCCTTTTGATCTTCCAGCAGTATTAAGGAATTTATCGAATTCTCATTGGCAATATATTTGTCTTCTTCGTTCGTTCATCCGCAGATCAATGTCCCGGTTTCTCTCACAGAGACCACTGTTGTTTGTAAGGCTGGTTTATCTCCGTAGAGATTCTGTCTCTCTCTCTCTCTTACTCTCTCTCTATTTCTCTCTCTCTGTCTCTCTCTTTCTTTCTTTCTCTCTTTCTCTCTCGCTCTCTCTGTCTTTCTCTCTTTCTCTTTCACTCTTTCTCTCTCTCTCTCTTTCTCTCTCTCCATGTCTCTCTCTCTCTCTCTCTCTCTTTCTCTCTCTCCATGTCTCTCTCTCTCTCTCTCTCTCTCAGCTTTGTAGGATATTTTCCATAGTCATGTTATACGCCCCACATGGATACTTGTCATCTATCCCAATCCTCGTGTTGTTGTAAAGATGACCTTTATGTCTGTTACGCCCAGTTTTAATTGTGAAATTGGCAGAATAAGGTTAAGGATAACATGGTAGTCGGGGATGATGTGTTAGAGACTTCCATCTACGAGGTTTTCCCCATCTGTGAGAAATGGAGTTATTCACCATGTGATAACCTGTATCATATATTTGGTTTTGTTTCTAGAACTTTCTATCAGATATAGGTGACGGGTGACCTACTCCTTTCCTCACCGATTTTCCTTCATTAACAATAATCCATGTACCAATTTACAACTGGGTCGACTAGAGTTTGTCCATGACGGAGATCGCGCAGGGCATATTTGCCGCCAGTGACCTAACACTGCGCTACATTTTTTTTTCGTTTAAAAGTTTTACTTTCTTTTTGGCGGAGACACTTCGTTTCAAACTCAGACATAAGCCTTCGGGTTATATCAGGACATTTTTTTTCTCATTCGCCTTATTTCTCTATTCCCCAAGGCGGTGTGCGTTACACTGTGGTTTTTATTTTGCGCCTGTCGGCCCAGTGCATCCGACTTCAGCATTCATTTTATGCAAGGGTCTGCTTCCTCCTGCATTTTCTAAGGGTTTGGGGGTAACGGCCGGTGCTGTGATGGGGATCGAACCCAGCACCTCCTAGTTGTGAGCCGTGCCACTTAACCACTAGGCCACGCCGTCCCCTGTAGGGACGAGCTGTACTGTAGTCCTTTCCTGAACATTGATTTCTTCCACTAGTGCTGTTACAGTCGAAGCAGTCATTATTGACTGCCCAAAATGTTTTCTCACGGCGCTAAAAATGTGTTACACCCAGGCCCAAGCAATCAAAGGGAAGTCACACAAATTCCGGTCGATCAGATTATCTAGCGACTAGGCACTGACCTGACTGGGACTAAAACATGTCTTACTTTCATCTGCTTCTTCGGCCGCCATTCTTTCTTTCTGTCATTCATTCTTTCTTTCATTCATTCATTCTGATCATCTTTCCTCTTGCTTTTTCCTCATTCTCCATAGTTTTTCCTCTTCTCCTACGTCCTCCTCTTGTTCTTTCATTTACTTCTTTCTCGTTCTTCATCTTTCTTCCCCATCCTCCACTAGTTCTTCTCCCTCGTCTTGTACTTGTTGACCTCATCCTATTTCTTTCTACGTCCTCTTACTTCTTCTCTTCTCCTTCATCCGGCTCTTCTTCATCCTCTTCATCATCCTCTTTTTCTTCCTCTTCTTTTCATCTTCTCTTCTTCATCTTCTTTCCCGCTTTTCCATCCATCTCTCCTCTTATTTCTCCTATCTCATCTTCTCCTATCTTATCCTCTGCCCTCTTCTCCTTTCTCCTATCTTCATCTTCTTCTTTCTCTTCTCCTCTCCTCCTCTCTCTTCTCCTATTCCCCTCTTCCTCTTTCTTCTCTTCTCCTTTCTTCTCTTCTCCTTTCTCCTCTTCTATTTTGTGCTCTCTCTTCTTCCTTCTACTTTTCTCTTCTCCTCCTACTCCCTCTCTCCTCTTCTCCATTCCACTCTCATCCTTTTCCCTCTCTCCTCTTCTCCCTATCTCCTCTTCTCCCTCTCTCCTATACTCCCTCTCTCCTCTTATCCCTTCCGCTCTTCTCTTTTCTCCTCTTCTTGGTTCTCCTCCTCTTCTTTCTCTTCTTCTTTCTCCTCTTCTCCTTTCTTATCTTGTTCTTTTTCCTTTCTCTTCTCCTTTCTCCTTTTTTCTCTATTTCTTTCTCCTCTTTTCCTTTCTCCTTTTAAATTCTCTTTTCCTTTCTCCTCTTCTCCTTTCTTCTCTTCTTTCCCCTCATCTCCTTCCATCCTCTTCTCTGTACATCCTCTTCTCCCAACAAAACAGTGAACCACCATTTGCCAAAAAGCTGACCTGATCATAAAAGCAAGAATGACAGAACAAAAAGCACTCGTCACGAAGGAAACCCCATGACTGACCTGGAGTCGGATGAGGATGCGAAGGAAGTTCCTGAAGGAGGCTGGTCTGCAGCTCCCACACGAGGGATTAAAATGCAGAACTAACAGAACATGTCAGGGTTGAAATGGTGGAATTCAAAGCAGATGACAATTGTATTATGTTATTAGTAATTTAAACCAGCGCAAATGTTTAAAACAGTTGACATGGCACAACAAACATATACCAAGCGATCAAATGCGTCTACCTCTAGGCAAGGCTGCCTTTGACTATGTGGACAGATCGGTCTTGGGAAATGCCTTACAGCAAGTATAGATTTGATTACACTGCAGCTAGATTCACCTTTCAGCACTCTATCAAGAGTCCACCTGGGTCGGAATCTCTTTAATATCTTCTCTTTGTCATCTGGTGGTCCGGCAGAGATGTGTCCTCTCCTTGGCATTGTTCTGCCGCCCCATAGACTGGATTCTGGCATAGAAACGGGGACGATAAACAAATTATTGGGAAAGAGAATTGATGCCTTTGAAATGTGGATATAGAAGAATGTGCTGGACGTTCCTGAAAGAAGAAAGCAAAAGTCCTGAGAAATTATGGATACAAACGAGAATGGATGAGCGAAATTTGAAGTTGGTTTGGTCATCTCATGAGAATGCACCCTCATCAACTACCACTGATGGCTTATAGCGCTGGTAGATCTGGCTACAGGACAAGGGGTCGACCGCGAGGCATGCGGATAGATGGCATTAGAGTGGTTGTGCAGCCACACAGGCTCACATTGACCGACGCAACGCACTTGGTGCAGAACAGACGACTGAAAGCTCTCTATGACGCTCAACGGCACAAGTGGAAAGAAAACGAACGAACTAACTGATTACAAATTTTGGACACATAAAAAGACAGAATGCCTTCCCGAAAACAATACTTGAAAGTAAGATGGATAGCAAACATGATATAGGTAAACAAACAATACTTGAAAGTAAGATGGATAGCAAACATGATATAGGTAAACAAACAATACTTGAAAGTAAGATGGATAGCAAACATGATATAGGTAAACAAACAATACTTGAAAGTAAGATGGATAGCAAACATGATATAGGTAAACAAACAATACTTGAAAGTAAGATGGATAGCAAACATGATATAGGTAAACAAACAATACTTGAAAGTAAGATGGATAGCAAAAATGATATAGGTAAACAAACAATACTTGAAAGTAAGATGGATAGCAAACATGATATAGGTAAACAAACAATACTTGAAAGTAAGATGGATAGCAAACATGATATAGGTAAACAAACAATACTTGAAAGTAAGATGGATAGCAAACATGATATAGGTAAACAAACAATACTTGAAAGTAAGATGGATAGCAAACATGATATAGGTAAACAAACAATACTTGAAAGTAAGATGGATAGCAAACATGATATAGGTAAACAAACAATACTTGAAAGCAAGATGGATAGCAAACATGATATAGGTAAACAAACAATACTTGAAAGTAAGATGGATAGCAAACATGATATAGGTAAACAATGCTCAAGTTGGAGGATAACATAAAAAGATGGACATGGACAAGCCTGGCAGATTACATCTTCAAGGCAAGAGACAGATGATGTTGGAGAGCCATTGCAGCGGTCTTCTGTCAGGTACCAAGTTTCTGCTGGGTAAATTGAAACCTGCATAGACATGGTTAAAATTAATTTGTCCGGAACACAGGTTCCCAAGCTTTTTCGAGTCGCGACCCGATTTGATAGAAGCAAAGTGACCTGCAACCCCGATACATTTGAAAAACACATTTTAATAGGGTAAAAGAAAACAGATAGAAAATAGATTTTTCAGTATAATATTCTTCTTCTTCTTTCATTCTCAGTCGCCCGCTACCAATTTGCAAGTAGCATGATGTAGTCCGGAGAAAGGAATGCGTTGTGTCGCTAGTTTACAGCTTGACTGTGATATTTGCACCTTTCAATCGGACACATCCACTTTTGGCAGACGGTATAATACAATTCAATATAAATTTAGCTTACAGTTTTACGCAATCGACTCATCTGATTGGTGGCAGAAACGTCCGATTCATTATATTTCGCAGAATTCTTTTTGTATAAACATATCTCATGTGCAGGACTTAATGATGTAATTTTTTTCTTCACAAAATTTGCTTATTTAAACACTCTAGGGCCCGCGAGTTGATGTATGCGACTATGGGTCATTTCAGTGTATCCACTGGGAACACAAAATATAAAACTACTCATATTTTTATGGGTTATATTCCATATTTAAAAATTACATTATTCAAACTTTAGGACACTGATTAAAAATGATAATTACTTTAAAATCAATATTTTATTTTAGTTTACTGTTTCAGCTGGCGACCCCCTTTGCATCCATTGATTAGTGGGAACCCAAGATCTAGAAGATTTCTTGTCTTGATTAAAAAAAATTGATTCCATGTCATCTTCATTGTAGCGAAACCAGTTCTTTTACCATAAGAGAAAAGCAATCTCTTATTGAGACTCCATGCATAGTTCCACGACAAAAGCCCACACAAAAATTCCACATACAAAAGTTCTGACAGAAAAAAAATTCATCAAAAAAACAAAAAACCCAAGAAAATTGCGCACACGGGACAAATGCGAACACGGAATAATATCCTTCTGATTATTGCTCACACTTAGAAATTCTCACATGGAAAAATACCCATATAAAATGATACCAAACTGAAAATTGCTGACATAGAAAAATACCCATCTGAAAATTAGTGACATAGAAAAATACCAAACTGAAAATTTTGTGACAGAAAAATACCCAACTGATAATTGCTGACATAGAAAAATACCAAACTGATAATTGCTGACATAGAAAAATACCAAACTGAAAATTGCTGACATAGAAAAATACCAAACTGAAAATTGCTGACATAGAAAAATACCCAACTGAAAATTGCTGACATAGAAAAATACCCAACTGAAAATTGCTGACATAGAAAAATACCAAACTGATAATTGCTAACACATAAAATTCCTTAAACAAAAAAAAATAACCCTCAACTGATAATTGCTCATACACAACATTGCTTACACAGAAAACCCCCCAACTTAAAATTGCTTACACAGAAACCCCCCCCCCCCCCCCAACTTAAAATTGCTTACACAGAACCCCCTCCCCCCCCAACTTAAAATTGCTTACACAGAAACCCCCCCCCCTCCCCCCCTCCCCCCCCCCCCCCCTCCCAACTTAAAATTGCTTACATAGAAAAAAACAACAACTGGTAAATACTCACACTGAAAAATATACCCAGAGTGAAATAATAAATATCCCCCCAAAAAAACCGGAATAAATTGCTCTCAGAGAAAAAGACTGCATAATTGAAATATTTTAGAACTACCTCCATTCAATGTATTTTATAAATGTTTTTTTGTTGGTTGGTTTCAACATTGAATATAGCTGAGACTTTTTGAAGCATAATATATTATTTACAAGTATAAATACAAACAAACAAATAAAAGAATAATTTGGATGAGAATGTAAGGGACAGTACAAACATTAAAATACTCTAATTTTATTGCAACTTTTACTGTTATCCAAACCCAAAAATGGATTTTTCTGTGAGTATTTTTCAATATCGGTATTTTTCCATGTGAGCATTTATTCTGCTGGTGATTTTTTTTTTTTTTTTTCTTAGATGTTTGCCTCACTAGTTTCTACTGGCGGAGGCGCGCCTTTTTCCACCCCAGACCGTAGTCAATTAGGCGATATCAGGACGCATAAACCAGTGCTTGGATGCATGTGTGCATCTGTATGTACCTATGCTAGGTTTGTGCGCCCTCAGAAGCTAGCCCAACCACAGTGCAATGGAAGGGCTTTACCACGAGGGCGCGTGTGAAAGTTGTGCAAGGGTGTGACTGTGGGATAGAGTCAAATGAAACAGAGTGAGGTAAGAGAAGAGAGAGAAGGGGAAGAGTGGCCCTCAGGGTGAGCCTCCTCATCTTCTGCTGGTGATGTTGTTTTTTCCTTTGATGAATTTTCTTGTGATTTTAATTTTTTTTATACGTAAATCAAAATCACATTTGAATATTAAAATATATATTTTTTTTTTAAATTACAAAAATATTACACAATGCCAAAATTGCACATATTCAGAATTATATTTCAGGTTTAAAACTCATGCAATAGTCTCGTATTAGCCCAGCAACAATTTGTGGTTGTTGTTGTTATTGTTGTTGAGATGTGGTGCATGCTGTTGTTGCATCATTCCAGCTACCACGTCCACCACCACCACCTGTAGCAACCAGACCACTGAGAGCACGAGTCTCATCAGATGACGACGATGAGACGCCGCCTCCTCCTCCCGTCAACTGGAACACGCACCCAGAGTTTGCGCCAGTAACTTCCAGTACCTTAAAAGTGCATAACCTTTTCATTTCTGTACTGATTTGTGTTGCTTGTAATCATTTTGGAGTTTATTTATGTTGTTTTGCTTGAACCTTTCCATCTGCACTTATTAATATTCCATTAATTCAGTTTGCTTATTTTTGTAATGTTGTTTTTATATATAAAATATTCTCCAAATGCTTTTAACAGCCTTGCAAACTAACATAACCCAGAATATTATAACAGTAGAGTTGCATTTTAAAGAGGAAAAGGTAACTCAATCAGACAATGCTGTCAGAAATGAAGTGTTACGGGACTTCATTATACTATGTTTGGATAGCCGAGTAGTTAGTGGCACGGGCCATAATAAAATTTTAAAAAAAGATTCAGGTTAATGAATCTGCAAGGTCATACTCTTATGGGATAATAATGATGTTTATCTAGGCATCTAAGGGCTGTTGCGTTAATCGACCACTAGCATGCCCAATTGCTGAGGCTTGTAACCAAACCTCGCTTAGTGCTGAAGGAGTGACTGCTATCTGCCGGAGCTATGTAGAACGGGGGTGGCCCCTCCCACATTTCCAGCCAGCCAGTGGGAGACTTGTTACATGAAACTAATTTAAGCATAATCTGGTGAACCGAACTTCCTAGCCTGGTCAACCACATGAACGAGCACAGACGGGTGGTGGCGGACCAGAGTATCCGAGATAGAGGAATGACTCGTCTTTAGAGATCTCAAGATTGCGGAGAAGATAAAACCACCAGGCTCTGAGGATGCGTTACTGGTTGCGCATGTGAAATGCATCGAGTTTTGATATGTCCTGTTTAAGTAGGGTCCAAGTCTATGAACCATACAGGAGGACACAAACGTCGGATAGATTCTGTCACTATTTCACACGCGGCGACGATAGTTCATTGCGGAGGCACCAAGCCCGATCTGCCGTAACATGTCAGAGCATGTGAGCCCAATAAAAATTATGTGTTTAAATCACATGCACAGGACCATACATTACAAAATCCAGTAGAACGCATTCTGTCATAGGGAATAAGGTCAACAAAATACACCCTTCTAACAAAAACCCTGTTTTATGACTTGGGTAACCTGTTTCTGTCCTTGCTGCTTTAAATTTTTATAAATGACAAGTAAGGAACCCATCTGTAGCTTTATAGACCCAGGCATGCGCTCACACGGGATTGAACCGGGCACCTTTGTAGCTGTAAAGAAAGCACTCTAACAACACTGATACTCAGATGCTTTCAACTGTATAGTAGCCACTTTCAGTCATGATTGACTATAGGATGATAGGATTTGAGTCTCTCCAGGTCATAAGCTTGGGCATCTTTCTATGGAGAATAAGCTGTTGCCCAAACAGCAGGTTCCCCCTTTCAGCATTGTTAATATATCCAGGGGGCCAGCATTAGCCGGTACATCCTTGAATCAGCGACGTCGCAGGAGTACCAGAATACGTCAGAATATCGATGAAACCACTACTAGAGTGCCTTAAGGACACTAGCTTCTGATTTTTCCTCAGGGTTTACTGCCAAAGCCTTTCCTGTGAACAGGTATCCCACAGCAGTGGGCTTCAACTGTACCCCCAGTGTAGATCAGAACCCTCTTGTTAAGGACAGAGGGATAGGGCAGCTTTACCCAGCCCTACATGTAAAATATGAAAAACTTGGAACATAATACCATGCAACATCCATTCCGTTCTCTGGACAACATCCTGTTACTTGAAAAGTCCTTTTCATGGCTTGGTAGCGGGAGTTTGAGAATGAGCGACGACAAAGATACAGCAGCAATCCTGTCAAGAGAATTATCAAAATCATCACCTTCTTCTCATTTGCCAATTTATCGAAGTGATATAGTATGTGTGTTTTTGTTTGCGAATGCCCACAATGAGTAGGATTACTCTTTTGTGCGCCCTGGAAAGGACGTTAAGTGGCGGGTTGCAGTAGCTTTCCTCACATCTCGTTCGAACTAATGAAGGTGGACGGGAGTCCTCCAGACGGTTGTGCTATGCTTGGCTTCATCTGTGTGTTGCAATCTCTAATACGAGGATCATGTAGATCCCTCACCTCGTTAACCAGGCTGCCATGAAAACAGACCGTTTCCACGTAGGTTTACGAGGAAGCTGAGGTGAGGGTATGGGTCTTGGCCAGTATATTTTACCTGACCCTGACTAACATGTCTGATCAGTATGTTGTGCCTGACCAGACATTATTCTTCCTCCCCACGTGATATAGTGTAGATCTGCCTTTCTGAACCTGTTGTCACAGAAAAACCCTAGAATTAATTATCAGGTCTCGGGGAACTTCTGCATAAACAAGTATGATATTTTCAGCTCAAGTCACGTTAATGTGATCAGTCATTTGAACTTGAAGTAATCTAATAATTGTCTCTGCTCCTTTGATTGATTTTCATCTAATTCTAAATCACTTAGTGGGTGTAGAGTTCTTTTTGTATATACTCTCAATTGATTGTTCTGACAAACCGATGATTGGCCTGTTGGGCTCAAATTGTATATGCAACATAAAAATGTATTGCCAATGTTAAAAGTAGAAAGTGTTAAAGGTCAGATCTGTATGAATAAAAAATACACACTGAGATACAAGGCTGCACAGTCTATGCCAAAAATCCTTAAAGACTGGAGCCCTTAGACAAGGTTGAGAGCCCTTAAGACCATGGAACCCCTAGGGAATTGCAGAATTGTTAAAGACTAGAGCCGTTAGATTAGGTGGAGACCTTAGATACAGTTGAGAGACCATTCACAGAACTTCTAGAGACCATTCACAGAACCTCTAGAGACCATTCACAGAACTACTAGAGACCATTCACAGAACCTCTAGAGACCATTCACAGAACTACTAGAGACCATTCACAGAACTACTAGAGACCATTCACAGAACCTCTAGTGACCATTCACAGAACTACTAGAGACCATTCACAGAACTCCTAGAGACCATTCACAGAACTACTAGAGACCATTCACAGAACCTCTAGTGACCATTCACAGAACTACTAGAGACCATTCACAGAACCTCTAGAGACCATTCACAGAACTTCTAGAGACCATTCACAGAACCTCTAGAGACCATTCACAGAACTTCTAGAGACCATTCACAGAACTCCTAGAGACCATTCACAGAACTACTAGAGACCATTCACAGAACCTCTAGTGACCATTCACAGAACTACTAGAGACCATTCACAGAACCTCTAGAGACCATTCACAGAACTTCTAGAGACCATTCACAGAACCTCTAGAGACCATTCACAGAACCTCTAGAGACCATTCACAGAACCTCTAGAGACCATTCACAGAACCTCTAGAGACCATTCACAGAACCTCTAGAGACCATTCACAGAACCTCTAGAGACCATTCACAGAACCTCTAGAGACCATTCACAGAACTCCTAGAAAACCATTAACAGAACTTCTAGAGACCATTCACAGAACCTCTAGAGACCATTCACAGAACTTCTAGAGACCACTCACAGAACCTCTAGAGACCATTCACAGAACTCCTAGAAAACCATTAACAGAACTTCTAGAGACCATTCACAGAACTCCTAGAGACCATTCACAGAACTTCTAGAGACCATTCACTGAACTTCTAGACCATTCACAGAACTTCTAGAAACCATTCACAGAACTTCTAGAGACCATTCACAGAACTCCTAGAAGACCAATCACAGAACTCCTAGACCATTCACAGAACTCCTAGAAGA
The DNA here is from genome assembly GCA_036924085.1 of Ariolimax columbianus. Classification (NCBI taxonomy): domain Eukaryota; kingdom Metazoa; phylum Mollusca; class Gastropoda; order Stylommatophora; family Arionidae; genus Ariolimax; species Ariolimax columbianus. Next base: position 40,977,454 of record JAVGWX010000021.1, read on the forward strand.
CCAATCACAGAACTCCTAGAAGACCAATCACAGAACTCCTAGAAGACCAATCACAGAACTCCTAGACCATTCACAGAACTCCTGGAAGACCAATCACAGAACTTCTAGAGACTATTTGATGAATTCTGTGGTTCTGCAGAACACTGATTGAGAATCCGTGGTGTAGATGGTTGCTACAGGATTGATTAACCTAAACAATCAAGCTAGAAATTTCTAGCTATTTTCTGATCAGGTGCCATTAATAACAGGTCAAGGGCTTTTCAGAGATAAACAAACTTTAGTTCTAAATATATGTGAATTCGTCCAATCATACCGTCTTTATAACCGAAGTCTCTTGTAAAATGCGACTCTGCTGTAGTGCACTGCCTCGGCTTATGTTTCCTGATTGTCACTGAGTTAATTCCCCCTGTCTTCTCGTCTAATCTCTACTAATTTTATTACTGAAACTGGTTTTGGTTTAAATTGGTTAATTTTCTTATATTATAATCATTAGTGTAACTGATAAAAGGATTCATTTACTGTGTGCCTCTTATGTATATTTAGAACTTTTTACAATTTTGATTATATTTCATGGATTCGGTCTTTGCTGGGGGTTTTGGTTTGATTTCTCAGTTATTCTTTTATATTGTGTCTTGTCAGTTGTGTATCTGGTTGGTCTGGGAATGTTCTTCGAGCTCCTGCATGTTCTGGGAGCCCTGGCATGTTCTAGGAGCCCCAGCATGTTCTTAGGACCCCGTATATTTTGGGAGCCCATGTGTGTTTAGGGAGCCCTGATTTGTGCATGGGCCCTGGGCATGTTCTGGGAGCTCTGACTTGTGCTTTGGGACTGACTTGTGCTGGGAGCCCTGGCATGTTCTAGATACCCTGACAAGTTCGGAGCCCAGGCATATTTGGGAGTGCTGACATGTTCTGGGAGCCCTGACATGTTCTGAGAGCCTTGGCGTATTCTGGGAGCTCTGGCGAATTCTGGGAGCCCTGGCATGTTCTGGGAGCCCCGACATGTTCTAGAAACCCTGACACGCTGGGAGCCCCAGCGAACCCAGATCAAGCGACAAGACCAAACCTTCGGCTATATTGATTCTGGTTCCAGAACCTCTTACAAAAGAACCACCTGACTTAATTTATGACTTCACCAGAGTGAATACAGCCATTTCACTAACAACAAAGGCACCAGGTTCAGTTCCATGTCTCTACATGTTCCTGTCTACCCAGCTTCAAATGGTTACCTGATGTAAAGTTAAGAGACAAGTGAATGCTGCGAATAACAGAATTATCCCCACCAGAAACAAGCTTATTTTTCGTCAAAGTACTTTCCGAAAAGGATGTGAGGTTGTGTCGTAGTTTATACCGAGGCTGCAATATCTGTGCCTTTGGCTCAGTTCATCCAATTTCTGTTGTTTTTTTTAAGTGCCCGGTTAGCCTTTCCACTGCAAACCTGATAATCTTAGCTAAACTACACTAGTGCAGCTTGTTCCCAGGGCCGCTGCTTGGAGGCGAAATAGGGTCTTGGTCAGCTTTTGTTCGCAGACCCTGATGCAATCAAGACAGCTATGAGTCACTATCTGTTGTCAGCTCATTTGCTGTGCTACATCTTCTGCCTCTAAAACAAGCAGACCTCATACAATGAAATCTCTAAAACTTCATCCTCGACAGCAGTATCTGCTTTGGGACCTTTGCACTACACCGTGGCATTGCCACCGTGCCTGGTGTCAATAATGACACAAATAGGTTTTGGTACGTTTTACGTGTTCTGACCAATAAACAAGATTTGCCAGCACAGAGAAAGTTGTGTACACAGTCATAACCGGGCTTGGTCATTTCTTCAAAAGAGGAGCCAGACGCCATCACCAGAACTGCCAGGATTATTGACCCCAGATGGTGTGTCACGGTACACGATGAATACGGAACAATGGGGATACACAGATGATGACACATGTGATTGTGGCGCAATGCAGGACCTGATGCCATCACCAGAACTACCAGGCTTATTGACCCCAGATGGTGTGTCACGGTACACGATGAATACGGAACAATGGGGATACACAGATGATGACACATGTGATTGTGGGCACAATACAGGATCCAGACACCTGATGACCTCCCCCAACCTCCAGCAAACATGCAATAGGTGCAACATGCTGGAGGCGAATGGCAAGACAATCCATGTCGCTGGATACTGGATGCCAGTTGTATAACGTGGTGCTTGAACACGGTTAGTAAGTAAGTATTGACCCCAGAGATAATGCCAAATAGAGGCTGGCTCAAGACTATTTGTCATAGAAGCCGGAAAGATAATTAATGGGGGGGCATCGTTTGAGGGATGGTCTCAGACAGGAAAGTGGAGGGATTTGCTGCTGCACTAAATAATGCATACAGCCAGGGTTGTCGATTGGCCTGATTTGCCAGTCGCTGACCAAGAACCTAAGAAGACTATAATGTCCACAGGAGAACTCTGATACAGCAACCAGAACCACCATTCTATGGGAAGACATTGCAGGAAGACGAGCGAGAGGTCGGCTTGGCCGAGAGATATAGAATCTGAAATGAATAACATGAACCACAGTTGCGGACACAAGAAACGATGGCTCCAGACTGGGAGAAGTGGAGGGAGTGTCTTGGTACCTTAGAAAAAACCACCAGGTGTTATGGTCACTGAATGATTCAGCAGCCATAAGCCAAAAGTAGTTTTACTTAGGCACTAATATAAAAACATCAACCTGAGTTACAGCCAAAAGGTCTTCATCAGAGATTAAAGACAATGCACATGGAAACATCAAAGCAATATAAATGATAATGATGGAAGAATGTACAATACTGTTCTTATCTGAACCCAAGTCAAATAGAATGTTAGATCTTCACTGCCAAAAGGTCTTAATCAGAGATTAAAGACAATACACATGGAAACATCAAAGCAATATAAATGATGATGATGGTAATATGTACTGTTCTTATCTGAACCCCAGTCAAATAGAATGTTAGATCTTCACTGCTAAAAGGTCTTCATCAGAGATTAAAGACAATACACATGGAAACATCAACGCAATATAAATGATGATGATGGTAAAATGTACAATACTATTCTTATCTGAACCCCAGTCAAATAGAATGTTAGATCTTCACTTACTTGAAGATGTCATTGATTTTCACCTTCAATAAACAGGACGTGTAACATTTCCTTCCAAAAAAGTTGAGATGGGTAACTAGAGAAGGTTGTGCATGGGGCTGGCAACTACACCATGATAAAAACTATTGCTAAAGAAATTGTGCTGCAAACAAATGGATTGAGAATTTTTTAATAACTGGTTAGGATAGACCAAATGCAGTGTTGGACATATACTCATCTGGAGTGACAGGTAAATGATGACAGCGATAACAAACTCCATCATAGCCAGACATGGGCTGGACTGAAACCCACCAGGTATAGAAGAATGGGAAGGGAAATGACAGTGATAACAAACTCCATCATAACCAGACATGGGCTGGACTGGGAACCAACCAGGTATATAAGAATGGGAAGGTAAATGATGACAGCCATAACAAACTCCATCAAAAGCAGACATGCGCTAGACTGGAACCCACCAGGTATAGAAGAATGGGAAGGTAAATGATGACAGCCATAACAAACTCCATCAAAAGCAGACATGCTCTGGACTGGAACCCACCAGGTATAGAAGAATGGGAAGGTAATTGATGACAGCCATAACAAACTCCATCAAAAGCAGACATGCTCTGGACTGGAACCCACCAGACATAGAAGAATGGGAAGGTAAATGAACACCTGGTGGAGAAGAGCGGAAGAGAAGCTGAAGGCCACTCTCGTTTTATTGATGGGGCTTACAATTTGGGAGGACAACATAAAAGAATGGACCAGTCTTCGATCAGAAGAGTCACAGGCAGCGACATCTGACAGAGACGGATGGCGTGGAGTTGTGAGGATGTCTTCATGTGTGTCCCAACGACCTCACCGGTTACGGGATGACCTGACCTGACCTGACAAGTTCAACAGAGTGAAAATTCAGTGGAACCCTGCACACTGTAAGATACACGGAAATGAGGAGGCAGATCGACTGGCAAAAGAGGGAGGTGACAAACCCCAAACTGATGACAGAGCTACATATGAAGAACCTAAATAAGTATAGATTATAACATGAATGCTACTGACATAACTTAAATAAGAATAGATTACATCATGAATACTGCAAACATAACAAAATAACTAAAGATAGTAACATAGATACTACTGGCATAACCTAAACAAGTAAAGATTTAAGCCAATATAATAATAGCCATGTTTCTGCAATTGAGCAATGCAATATACATAAAACAAGAGTGGACAACTTTGTGATCATGACTAATATTAACATCAGCGCGCCCCCCCCCCCCCCCCCCCCCTCTTCCCACACACACACACACACACAAAAGCTAAACATTATTTTTGCATGGCATTTCCATTGTATTATTCCTAATTGATGTTTATTTGTTCTTTGGTTTAAAAAAAAATATTGGCATTGACAAATGCCTCTTCAACATTACCTCTAATACCTTCCTCGCCGTTTTCCACCTCCCATCACAATCCTTTCCTTTTTCCATCTCCTCTGCCACACAAAGACGCCAGCACACCCACCTTGAACCTTAATTCCCCCCCTAACAGTAGGGACTTATAGCGTACGATTGTGCATCTGACTTTTATCTTTACCTTATCGTACAAAACAGTTGGTCAGAATACAATGATGCAGTGGATGCTCTTGTTGCTATTTACGTATTATTGTCTAAATTTCAACTACAGATCGAGTCCTCTCACTTATATCAGTGCATGTTTACCATCTTAATGGTGTGGATGCCAGCCTGGGATTAGCCCTGGTAAGGCAATATGCACTGATGTGTTGTATAAGCACTGATATGTTGTTTATGCACTTAACTTCTTTATACTGGTATAGAAAACTCTGCAGGGTCTGTATACAACCAGTTTCTTTTACATTACCTTGCAAAGACCAAAGCACCATTTTCAGACTTCGCACTCAACACATACAACTAAACAGTCACTTGAATAGAATCCAACCAGAACATACTCTAGAGTGCCGGCTGTGCACACATCCTTATGAAACTGTTGAACATCATCTTTTTGAATATCTGCGGCTTGCCAGTGTTAGGAAAGAGCTTCTTCCTCTGAGGACAGACAAATAGAACACTTTGTACAGAACTAAACAACAGCTTACAAATACTTGCAGATATCACTATATGGCATTGGGCCAAAGGGCAGGAACCCATAGGCCGCTGGATCAATAACCAACCAACCAACCTTTTAAATTCACTTGATCTATTCTTGAATGCATTAATTATCATGAGGTAACTTGCTGGCACAAGCTGGGGAGCAAACGAAAGAATACTAAAGAAACTGTACACTGGAAGAATGAGACCAGTTCTCGAGTATGGCATTGCGGCATGGACAACAGCAGCAAAGGCGAACTTTGATAAAATTAGCAAACTTCAAAACCAAGCCATGAGAGGCATGAAGTCAACACCAATTGTAGAACTTGAAAAGATTACAAATCTGCAATCCATGACCGACAGAAGAGACTGCAGGGCCCAGCAGCAAGCAGAGAAACTCAGAAGACTGACAGACCATCCAATCCATCAGAGACTAAATAGATTTGGAAATGGGAAACTAAAGCGGAGAAACTTTGCAGAAATAGCCAAAGCAAAGATGAGCGAAGACCCTATGAACACTGTAACAATACCAAAGCCCATCCCTACTGTACGCAAACCCACATGGAAGCAGCATTACATTCCGGAGGTGGTAGAAAATATACCAGGTATTGGAAACAAGAACAGCCAGACTGAAAAAGAAAGAAGAGACATAACCCTGAGGTACATAGCGGAAAACTACCCAAGCATGGCCTGGACCCATGCATACACCGACGGTTCTGTAACAAACAAAACACAGAATGGAGGGGCAGGGGTATTCCTGAGCCTAACAAATGGTAGAAAAATAACACTGTCAGTGGCAACTGGTAAATACTCAAGCAATTTCAGAGCTGAGGCAGAGGCACTGAAGGCTGCAGTAAAAGAAATGCTGACAGGCGAAGGCAACGAAAGCCAGATAGTTCTGTTTACAGATGCCCTGGCCGTAGCTACAGCACTAAAAAGCCAGAAAAATACTGAACTTAATGATCTAAGAGCAGTACTCTGTCAACTATGCCAGCAGTCCGCACCAAAAATAGTAGTGGTACAGTGGGTTCCATCCCACTGTAACATCCAAGGCAACGAGGAGGCAGACAGACTGGCAAAAGAAGGTGCAAGACTAACACAACCACATTCTAGTGTCACCTACGAAGAGTCCAAAAGGTTTATTAAGGCCAGATACATGGCCAAATGGGAAACAGAACATACTGTCTACACAAAAAATGATGCCTATTACCAGTTGAACAGAAGAGAGCAGGTCATGGTCTTCAGACTCTGCACAGGCCACAACAAACTGAGGTACCACCTATTCAATAAACTGAAGATAAGTGGCACTGACGAATGCATATGTGGTACAGGGAAAATGACCGCTGAACATCTGCTGCAAAATTGCCTGACATACGAGGACCAGAGAGTGCACATGTGGCCATCACCAGTGGCAACACTAGACAAGCTCTATGGCAGTGTCGACAGCCTCAGGATGACAGCTGCTTTCTTTGAACAAATACAAGCTGACATCTGACAGCGTATGAAGAAGAAGAAGAATGCATTAATTGATCCTGCCTCCACTACTTTCTGTGAATGCATTCCAAGCATTCACCACTCTCTGACTAAAAACATATTTCCTGGTATCTAATCTGGACTGATGTGTTGTACAGGGTGAATACAAACAAATGTTTTTCTGGAAGCTTTCTCATGTGCTCTATAGAACCAGGATGTACATGTCTGGTTGCCATGTTGCCACGACATCAACAATTCTCTCTCAAAGATCTTAAATATCTTTTGGATTGGTAGATAAGCACTTTCCATTTCTGCCAGCAGGAAAGTGTTAAACTGCTGGCTGAACAGGAAAGTGTTAAACTGCTGGGTGAACAGGAAAGTGTTAAACTGCTGGCTGAACAGGAAAGTGTTAAACTGCTGGGTGAACAGGAAAGTGTTAAACTGCTGGTTGGATTGGAAATTGTTAAACTTCTGGTTGAACTGGAAAGTGTTAAATTGCTGGCTGAACAGGAAAGTGTTAAACTGCTGGCTGAACAGGAAAGTGTTAAACTGCTGGCTGAACAGGAAAGTGTTAAACTGCTGGTTGGACTGGAAAGTGTTAAACTGCTGGGTGACCAGGAAAGTGTTAAACTGCTGGTTGGATTGGAAATTGTTAAACTTCTGGTTGAACTGGAAAGTGTTAAATTGCTGGCTGAACAGGAAAGTGTTAAACTGCTGGCTGAACAGGAAAGTGTTAAACTGCTGGCTGGACTGGAAAGTGTTAAACTGCTGGTTGGACTGGAAAGTGTTAAACTATTTTATTGTCATTTAAGTGTTTACATTTTGTTGAATCAACCTGCATGTACACTAAGAAGACCAAAGTTGGTGACGGTTCCCATATTTATTTATTCATTGTCTCTGGTAATTTATTTCCTTTTTATTTTGTCTAAACTTTAGAGGTTTTGTCAAATGTTTTTAATTGTTTTGTGGTGGTTGAAAAGGTCTATCTGATGGCTGCTGTAGCCCGTTTGGTTCTTTTATCATTGAGAAACAAGATTCACAGATTGTTTAAATGACCTCACACACTTACTAAGAAATCCTGTTATATGCTAGCAAATTATGGACATGGATTGTTGATTGAATGGGTCCTTAAAATGGAATTGAGGCTGAACTGCCGATTCTAACTGATGCTCCCAAGACAGGGCAGAGCATTAGCAAGTACAGTAAAAGTTCATGTCCTAGCATCTTCGTTGTTTTGACAAACAGCAGAAGGGAAAGGTGCGTATCTGGTGTCCTAAATTCAGAATGGTCTGGGTAGATGAAGCCGTAAGCTATGTGTGGCCATTCACCTTGGAGAAGTAAACTCATTTCAAACCACCTGTTACCTTGCAGGTGTTTGGGGATAGTCAAAAAGTAACGGAGAGGTAACCTGATTTAAAAAGCTTGCAAATTGCATTTGTGAGGGGCTACAAGGCATAATCATTGCATTTGTGAGGGGCTTCAAGGCATAATCATTGTGGTCTTGAGGGGCTACAAGGCATAATCATTGCAGTCGTGAGGGGCTTCAAGGCATAATCATTGCAGTCGTGAGGGGCTTTAAAGCATAATCATTGCAGTCGTGAGGGGCTTCAAGGCATAATCATTGCAGTCGTGAGGGGCTTCAAGGCATAATCATTGCAGTCGTGAGAGGCTTCAAGGCATAATCATTGCAGTCGTGAGGGGCTTCAAGGCATAATCATTGCAGTCGTGAGGGGCTTCAAGGCATAATCATTGCAGTCGTGAGGGGCTTTAAAGCATAATCATTGCAGTCGTGAGGGGCTTCAAGGCATAATCATTGCAGTCGTGAGGGGCTTCAAGGCATAATCATTGCAGTCGTGAGAGGCTTCAAGGCATAATCATTGCAGTCGTGAGGGGCTTCAAGGCATAATCATTGCAGTCGTGAGGGGCTTCAAGGCATAATCATTGCAGTCGTGAGGGGCTTCAAGGCATAATCATTGCAGTCGTGAGGGGCTTCAAGGCATAATCATTGCAGTCGTGAGGGGCTTCAAGGCATAATCATTGTGGTCTTGAGGGGCTTCAAGGCATAATCATTGCAGTCGTGAGGGACAGAATGATGCAGACATTGCAGTCTTGAGGGACAGAATAATGCAGACATTTCAGTCTTGAGGGACAGAATGATTTTGACATTGCAGTCTTGAGGGACAGAATAATGCAGACATTTCAGTTCTGAATGGCAGAAAAGTGTAGATAATTAATTTGAGTAGCAGAAAGATGCAGACATTGCATTCCTGAGAGACATTAAAACACTGGCCTGGAAATATTGAGGGGCAGAGAGATGCAGACATTGAGGTTTGGATGACAGAAAGGTGCATACATTACAGCCCAAAATCGCAGAAAGACACGAACATTACAGCCCTCAGATGGCGAAAGGCACAGCCATTTCAGTCCTGAATGGCAGAAAGACGCATGCATTACAGTCCGTATGGGCAGAAAAATGCAGACATTACAGTCCTGAGGGGCAGAAAAATGCAGACATTGCAGTCCTGAAAGGCAGAATGGCACAGACATTACAGTCCTAAATGGCATAATAATGCAGTCTAAGTTTTGTTCATTTGATTATTCCAGAAACTAAGCTCACCGGTGCCAATGTAAAAATTGTCTAGAGAATGCTGGAGAACAGGAAAAGAAATGTCCAAACTGTCATGTATACGTTTACACGACCTGTATGAGGAAGATTCATATAATTATCTGGCCAAACACCATCACCAACCAAACAAAAGTTGTTTGCTCTGCGGACCATCATAACCGATCGATGCTGAAATTGGCTTGGCTAATTTCATTAATAGAATTCTCTGGCTGAAGATCATCACCAACCAAGAGCTGTTTACTAAGTGCAACCATGGCACAAAATGCAGACCTTCATAAGTGGCCGATGTTGGAATTGGCTTGGCTGATACCAAGAGCAGCTGCTTCTTCTTGTGTCCTACTGCTCTTGCCATACGGCGTCGCAGAGAGGTGGGATGGGTAGATTTCTTGTTATCGCCAAGTAGGAGGCTTGTGTTGTCATTAGGTGTAACTTCCTGATAGTCTCAAAGACGCCCTCGATCCATCGACGTCGTGGTCTGCCTCTTGCTCGTAGATCGCATATCTGCATATGATATGATCTTGATGCAGGCTGGTCATAATGCATTCTGACTAAATGACCAAACCACTTCATTTGTTGAGAGTCAATGTAGGCACTAAGTGGGTTTGTCCCAACTATCTGCCACATTAGTGGGGCTCAGTGGTCTTGAGGTAAGGTGTCCGCCTCGAGTGCCAGAGGTCGCATGTTCGAATCACGGTGGAGACTGATTTTTTCTGGTAAATATTCCCCTATCTCTGGATAGTGAGATCAGACTCCTGTGTTCAGTGTAGAAAACTTTAAAAATACCATCGCAGTTAGATTTAAAAAAAAAGTAGGCTTAACTGCTGCTGGCCGGGCAAAATTCTAGTTAAAAATCTACCCAAATTATTTGTATCTTCCCCCATGCCTAGTAAGCTGCAGGAAGTTTTAAAAATATCTTCTTCATATAGCCGAAGCATTCGGCTACCTGGCAACAGACATTAACATGCCTGTTTGAATACTAGGAGCCTCAGCGTGGTGTTGTGGATTCGGTCACGGATTGTCTTTCCGGCTGCACTTCTCACACAGTGCATCTCACAGCTCTGGATTTTACTCTTGTGTGTTGCTAGTAAGGACCAAGATTGACATTGGTAACACAATGTAGGAATAAATAGGGCATTTATCATCCTCCTCTTACTTGAGGAATTTGATAGTGGACACTGTTCGCCTTTTGAATTCTACGTGCAATCTCTCTGCCTACTCTGCCGTCATCAGTGAACATTCTACTTGGGTATTTGAACTCCCGTACATGCTTGATACCCAGAGCAACCGTGACACAAAATATAGACTATCATAGAAGACTGATGCTGAAATTGGCTCAGCCAGTGTCATAAGAAGACAGCTATGCCAGCCTCACCAGAACTACCATGATACGGACCTTTGAGGAGAGGGAAAAGAGAGGCAGACATAACTTGACGAAGAACCACAGAAGCAGAAATGAAAAACATGAACCAGTATTGGGATTCCCTGCGGCAGCTAACCCTGGAAGGTGACGTGATGGCCACCTTAAAGACTCCATCAGGCCCTAATAACGGCTGGTTGTGTTGATCTAGAATACTTCTCTTCTCATTCATCTTCTCCTTCTTCATATTGTCCAGCAGGAGTTTAGGACCATCACTACAGTTGATCTCCTTTAGGAAGACTGCACCAAAGCACTTTGCATGATTTTCAGTGGTGGTTTCTTTAGCAGTTTGTTTTGAGTAACAAGGCTGCTAGCCCCATGCACAACTCTCTAGTAGCCTTTTACCACATGCACAGAGTTGCAGGGGTACTCTTTCTCCCTCCAAAGTAAAGAGCATTGGGATCCACTCCGGGAAATATTCCTGTTAATTAAAGAGCTTGTGTTATAAACTATCATTTGTATCGGGCTTGCCTTTGTCATACTCAGATCTCTCATGTTTTTAGGTGTTTTCACACATTTTTATGTGTATTTACATGTTTTTATGTATATTCACATGTTTTTGTGTATTTACATGTTTTTATGTGTATTCACATGTTTTTGTGTATTTACATGTTTTTATGTGTATTCACATGTTTTTGTGTATTTACATGTTTTTATGTGTATTCACATGTTTTTCTGTATTTGCATGTATTTCTATGTATTCACCTGTTTTTATGTGTTCATGTGTATTTATGACCAAACCTGAGTGGTCCTCCGGGGTCTTTGTGTATGACAAGTGCAAGAATAGCACCACTGCCCCACAGAGAGCATGTCGTAAGAGGTGACTGTATCACATGGCATAACACCGACAATGGTTAGGTGGTTTGTTTTGAGCAGCATAGATGGCATGGCGCCGAACAGGTTGTGGGTCTACTTTGCTCTAGTGTTTGAGTCTATTAAGATGATATCGCATATCGGTTAACCACCCTCCGCTGCACTTGTCCCAATGCAGCAGAGTAATAAGCTGCTCAAGCCTGGACCACTAAGCAGGAAATCTTTCTCCCTGCTACATACAGATCATACCAGAGCTGGGACCTGCACAGGGACATCTGCCCCTGTAGAAGGACAGGTCGACTAAGAACATATAAGTATGTGTATTCACATGTATTTCTGTGAATGCACACGTGTTTATGTGTTGTTGCATGTATTTCTGTGTATCCACATGTATTTATGTGTATTTGCATGTATTAATGTGTATTCACATTCCTCTATGTGTATTTGCATGTATTTATGAATATTCACATATATGTTTACACATACTTATGTGTATTCATATGTATTCAATGATATTTATGTGATTAACATGTGTTTGTGTGTATTGCCTATGTGCGCCATCTTCACTTCTCCCATTCCGTCCCATAGACGCTCATGGTTCGACTGAGATGGTCATTCTCCATAGATTACTATTGAAGGCCATCAGACTTCAGCTGCCTTAGATTTCTCGTACACTTCTCTTCGCTGGGTTTTCTTTGACCCCGCACCTAATCACACCACTTCATATAAATGCCAATGTGTTTGTGAATGATATGTCATGTATGTTTATAACAAACACAACAACAACAAAAAAACTGTCATATGACATTTTTTCCATAGCTGGGGTAGTCGAGGGGTTTTCAAGGCTGAGGACTACAGGCCGCTTCCCCACTGCTGTCGCCACTCTGTGTGCTGGCTATGTTTGTTTATTTCACCCCCAACAGAAAAACAACATTTGCCATACCGGGGATTCAAATCGCTGCCCTCCTTGTCGACAGGCAGGCCCCGAAGCCATTCGGCCATGCGCTCCTCATATGTTTATAAACATATGCATTTATGTTTAGTGTGTGTGTATGTGTTACTTTGTAAATGTTTTTATGGCTATTATATATATGTGTGTGTGTGTGTGTGTTAATTTGAATGCATATTTTGTATGTGTGTTAATTATCCAGGCCTGAAAGGGGAGCAAAGAAAAATATTACTGTAACCTACCACACAAGGGGATTAAGGAGGGTTAGGCATGGGGACGTGCAACCTCATCCTGTAGAAACTGCAACCTCATCCTGTAGAAACTTCAAGCCACAAAAACTCTTCAATAGATATTGGCAGGTCAACATTTGACAGCTTGGCATGTACTTATTTTAGACATATGGACTATAGGGAGCTGAAGTGGTTTTAATTTTGATTGATGTATATGTTTATTTACGTATATTTGTGTATTTAATATTCGTGCATATATATATATATTTAATGACACATTTATGTGCATGTGTGTGTTTTTAAGCATAGCCATTTGTGTAAGTGCTATCAATTCCTAATACATGTAACAAATAACCACATTTGTAATTATTTTCTTTGTCAGCGAAGCAAAGATGTTGACGAAGAGGATCTTCCACCCCCGCCGCCAGATGTGTCCCACTCTCGCTCCATTTCCACGCCCCTGGTAGAAGAGAGGACCACAGTTGTTACTTATGAGAAAAAGCTGCCTGTTGCTGTGAGTATTTTGTTGTCAACATTTGTATCGTTGGGCCCGTTGATGAAATAAGGGAGATGAGTGAGTGTGTGGGTACCAAACTCTTGACCAAAATGATATGGGTTCACACCCCAGTATGGCAATTTTTTTTCTTATTTTTAATTAACTAACCAAGTCCTGCACACGAGCCATCCATTTGAGCATTATTTTTCTTTATGTTTGTATTACTAAGATAATTGTGGTTTTTTTCTATTGGAAGTGAAATACAAATTATGTCTGCAAATTTATGGTGGCTGCAAGAACAAGCAGCATTTAATTATCCACCTTATATATGGCCCTAAGGATCCCAGCCAACGGGATTAAATAACGTAGTGATATTTGTAGGGAATGGACTCTTTTTCAGCAATCTTGTAGCCACGTGTCATGGGACATAACTCTGTTTAGTTTCGATGGTTTTAATATTATATTTGTTGTCTCCCTTATGAGGGATTAGCCCTCCTGAAAACAAATGACATTTTCCAACTAGTTTTTCCTGTTATAAATGCACGTTGTTTATGATGGAATTTGGGACAAATGATTGTAAGAAAGAGCAGCAGTCGGGTGGTAGAGTAGTTAAGGGTAACTATCTCTTAGTCTGGAGGTATGCTCTTGAAGATTTGAACTTGATAAGACTGACGTTTCTTTCTTATCGGTTGTTTTCTGTCTTCATTGTGATTGGTCTACGCTTGTCAACATACCAGCAGCTTTGACCTCTCAGTTTTCTTCCATTGAGCCTATTCGGGATGCGAGGAAAGCTAGTGCAACCCGCCACCTAACGGTCTTTTAAAGGCTCATGCCCGGAGTAAGCATACTCATTGTGGCCGTTCAACTACAGTAGCAAATGAACTTAGTCTCTCAGTATATCCCCTATAGTCTAGTCACATTGTAAATAATCCTAGCCTGTTTCTCCCCTATAGTCTAGTCACATTGTAAATAATCATAGTCTGTTTCTCCCTTATAGTCTAGTCACATTGTAAATAATCTTAGCCTGTTTCTCCCTTATAGTCTAGTCACATTGTAAATAATCTTAGCCTGTTTCTCCCTTATAGTCTAGTCACATTGTAAATAATCTTAGCCTGTTTCTCCCTTATAGTCTAGTCACATTGTAAATAATCTTAGCCTGTTTCTCCCTTATAGTCTAGTCACATTGGAAATAATCTTAGCCTGTTTATGCCTTATAGTCTAGTCACATTGTAAATAATAGTCTCTGTTTTTCACCTATAGTTTAGTCACATTGTAAATAATCCTAGTCTGTTTCTCCCTTAGTCTAGTCACATTGTAAATAATCCTAGTCTGTTTCTCCCTTATAGCCTAGTCACATTGTAAATAATCCTAGTCTGTTTCTCCCTTAAAGTCTAGTCACATTGTAAATATTCATATCCTGTTTCTCCCTTAGTCTAGTCACATTGCAAATAATATTTGTTTATTTTTTCACTTACTGTCTAGTCACATTGCAAATAATATGTCTATCAGTTCCTCTTTCAGCCCAGCCTTATCAATAATCATGGTACCTTACAGTTGCCTTGAGTCCTAAGTCTCATCAGATTATCAATAATCTTGAACTCTCACTCGTTGTTCTCATTGAGTCTCAACTTAACTTCTTTAAACTGGTTTAGAAAACTCTGCAGTCTGTATACAACCAGTTTCATCTACTCAATTTCATCCAAAAATAGCTAAGTGCATCCAATCTATTCTGTTTAATTAATTCATTGACCCTGCCCCCACTATTTCCTGTGGGGAAAGCATTCCGAGCATTCATCACTCTCTGACTAATAGCATATTTCGCAATATCCAGTATAGACACATTGCAAATAAGCTTAGTCCCTCGCTGCTACCTCCCTTTGAGCCTGTCTTGTCAGATTACAAATAATCTTTTCCTCCCACTATTTTCTCATTTCGAGTTTAGTCTTTTCAGATTATAAATAATCCTCATCTCTCTCAGTTCGCTCCATCTGAGTTTAATTTGGTCATTTACAAGTCATCTTGGGCTCTTACAGTTTTCCCTTTTTAAGCTTAGTCTCTTATCTTCCTCTCCCTCTCTCCTTCCCCCTCTGTGTGTGTATATATATATATAGTTATATATATATATATATATATATATATATATATATATATATATATATATATATATATATATATATATATATATATATATATATTTACACCGACGGATCAGGCAGGGGCTTTTCGGCTAGAGTGAGAGGAGAGGTCGTTGTTCAGCATACATGTCAACAACCTCTAGTATGAGAATGGAGGCGGAAGCAGTGACCTCAGCACTGAAATGGATATCCAGGACTTCTATAACAAAGGCAGTCATCGTGACGGACGCGCAAGCCGTACTTCAGAAAGTACAGAAGGGGTGGCTTAGGTACGAGTGGATAGCTGCCGTTGAGGCCTCAAACCTCCAGGCGCTGACCTGGATCTACTGTCCTTATCATGCCGGGGTTCAGGACAATGAAAGAGCTGACATTTTGGCTTCACAAGCTCCCATCACGGGCACATTAGTGATGGATAGAAGTGACATTTTGAAATAAATCAATGACCGCCTGCTAGATAAGGATACCACAATAGAGGACACCACAATAGATGAAGCAGCAATCCACAGACTGCAAAGTTTCGATATTAAACGAGGTTCGAGCGGACGCATGAGAGGATGGCGCATGAGAGTGTACAACCAGCGAGCTACAGGGACCATCAGCATCCATACCTTACGCCATTTGATGAGAGAGACTGAGCACCTATGGGTATGCCCGATTCTTAGAAACAGAAACAGGGTGGCTTAGTCAGTCACAAATTTCACCAGTCAGAATGGTCCGACTACAGTCATACAATTTATGTTAACAAATTTAAACCATACACTAATTCCCCTTTTGTTTCTACATAACCAAAATATTTTGTTGTGCACAGCATTAGCCTAACTCTTCTGAAGAGAATATGCACTACTTTCGGGGGCATGGCGTTTGTATCGAACATGCTTGGTAGTCTTAGCACTGTAATACCATTTATCGATGGCTTTAGATTAATCATCATCATTAGGTTGTAGGCACAATCTATTCTAACCGTAATATTAATAATCGTGCGAGAGATGTTATGTAGTAACGGTTGAAAACGTAATTAACAAATAAAACGGATATTTTTTGTTACTCGTCGATCTCCATTTTTTTACTTCTTACAGCCGAGCAGACGAACACTTTTGTCAAGCCCTGTCTATATGTACATGTATCTTCTTGGTCCATGAGACCTGCGGCAGTTCATTCCATTTATTCCATATTTTGATGTAGGGTTTCCAGGACTAGAATGAAAAGGCTGTGTTTGGCTGTTAGAAACTGTGTCTATATGTCAGTCTTGGTCACTGTACCTGGTGTCCAAACATAAGAGCGCCTTGGGTAGTCTACCTTAACTTAAACTTAATGTCTTTACACTGGCTTAGAAGACTCTGCAGAGTTAATTTGTAGCTATGCCCCTCTTGTTCTTGTAGGTGCTTGTATTTTGAAAAACTTGTTATACCCAGTAGTCTAATTTATCCGTTCCTCTGATCATCTTATAAACCTGTATTAAGTCCCCACGAATTCGTCTCTTTTCTAGACACTGTAAGCCGGTTTTTCTCAGTCCTTCCTCATAACTGTAATTAATCAACCTATTTTTCTCTTTCAATTCTGATGCGATACATTCCCCTCTCTCAGGTGATGCAACGTGAGTTATGGGATATATTAATTCAGTTGTAGGTTTAAGGTGCTCAGTAACTGCCCTGTAGTCTCATTTCTTGCTGTATGAATAAGTTTGATATGTACAGAGTTTTACCAAACAGGCGCGGCATACGGAGCCACGGAGAAACAGAAGGCGAGGGATCGGGGGACACATTGTTGATCAATGCTTAATCAAGTGATAATCATGTTTCGTATTGCTTAATCAAGTGAGAATCATGTTTCGTATTGCTTAATCAATTGATAATCATGTTTCGTATTGCTTAATCAAGTGATAATCATGTTTCGTATTTATATCAGGAGATAAAACAAGATACGGTTGATTGATTCAATTGACTTTCTGCCATTGTGAAGCAATGGTCCACCACTCTACATTTTACAGGAAAACTATATCCATGCATTTGCTGTGGTTGCACAGCATGCCCCATACACAACCCTCTTTAGTCACATTTGACTACATGCTTGGAACGGAACATTGGCCTAATTGCTGTCAACCGTTCTAGTGTTAAATTATGGCTAGTACGTGAGAATTGTATCATCCTGATAACGTCTTGCTGTATCAGCCTCTACTAAGTCAATTTAAACAAAAAATAATGATGATTATATCACCATTGTAGATGGAACAGATATACAGTGATATGCTGCCAAGTGTTTAACATTAATATTTGCCTTCAAGCTGTCAAGCAAAGAAAGACAGATTAACATCTTTTTGTAGTTGCTCTTTTTGTGAGAAACGCGAGTGGATTGGGCTGGTCAAAGACGACAGAGATGTTTCAACAACATCTTGATGAAAACCTGTTTGGTCAATTGAGACAATTTTGTTTTCAAGTTTTTTTTCATGTTGATTTAATGCCAATGGTTTTCTCTTATTATTGTTTCCCCCCTTGAATTTTGTTTTCGCTCGCACAGTTCAGTTCTTCATTTCGTGTATATAACTACATGTTCTGTGGGGTTTTCAATTGTTTTACTGTATCTTTGATTTGTGACAAGCTCATATCCAATAGATTCTTCTTCTTCTTCTTCTTCTTCTTTTTCTCCTCCTCCTTTCTCTTTTTCTTCTTCTTCGTTTGTTCATTCTCAATCTCCCGCTACCAAGCCCTGAAAAGGGCTTTGCAAATAGCAGAATGTAGTCCGAAGAAAGGAATGTGTTGTGTCGCAGTTTACAGTTTGACTGCGATGTTTGCACCTTTCGATCCGACATATCCGACTTCAGCAGACATGTTTGAGTACTAGGTTGCCTTCCCTCTTCGATCCCTTCTCATTAGCCAGTGGAGGTGTAGAACAGTCTTGGCAGCTCTGGTTCGCTGGTCCTGGCTCTAGCACTCAGCTATGGGTCGCTGGTCCTGGCTCTAGCACTCAGCTATGGGTCGCTGGTCCTGGCTCTAGCACTCAGCTATGGGTCGCTGGTCCTGGCTCTAGCACTCAGCTCTGGTTCGCTGGTCCTGGCTCTAGCACTCAGCTATGGGTCGCTGACCACTGCAGCCCATGGGCTGCTCAGCATCCTGATCCCAGACGTTTCTCATGTGTGCCGCTGTTTCCATGTTGAAAATGTAGAGACTGACGTTTTATAAGCCTAAAGTACCATATATTTTTGTTACAATCTTTGTTACTCTCCTCTTCTTCTGTGTTCGTTCTCAATCTCCGGCTACTAAGCCCTGAACAGAGTTTTGCAAGTAGCAGGATGTAGTCCGGAGAACGGCATGCGTTGTGTCGCTAGTTTACAGTTTGCCTGCGATATTTGCACCTTTCGGTCCGACATATCCGTCTTCGGCAGACTTTGTTACTCTTAAATCATAAACTTAATACACCAGTCAAGTAACGAACCCCAGAACACGGCTTCCAGGACCACGTGCGTTCTGAGGGAGCGTGCTTGGGAGGAGCGCGTGGTGGTGTTGTTAGTATCATCATCATCATCATCGGGTGCCGTGCCGGTTGGCATTGGCGATCATGGACCTCCATCCGCTTCTATCACGTGTGTCGTTTACCAACTCTGTTTCTGATTGTCGCTCGGACCATTCTATCAAGCTGTCCATCTTCTCTCTCTCGGTCTCCCTTTCCTGCTATCTTGCCCAGTTGTCACAGCGTGCTCTGACCCGTCTCCTCTCAGGGCATGTAAGTATATCGGCTTGCTAATTTCGGGACCTGTTTTCAAACCTCGGTAATGTGTATATTTTAAAAAATAATCGGGGCAAAATAACAACATGCACACTGCGCCGCGACTGTCGGGGAAAGTGACCTTTTTCAACATGTAAACATTGGGAGTACAATGATGTCCGTAACAGAGCTAGAGCCTCTATCAAAGTGGTTCTCTGGTCGCTTCTCACGGAAATGTACTCGGGTCGACCCCCATTATCGGTACGCTCCAGTCAACCCAGCTGTATATTAACATTATATATATGAACACATATGGCCGAGAGGTAAGGCCTCTCAAAGCGATGAACGGAAACGGCGTGGGCTCGTGTCCCGCAGGTCTCAAGCGACATCCTTGGTCAGTATGTTGTACCTGACCGGACTAGCGCCGCAGTGTCAAACCCTATACCAGTTTGGAAATCATTTACAGTTGGGTTATTTGGAGTGTAGCGAGACAGTTGACACAGCATATATCTTAAATATAATCATAGTTTGACGTGTTAAACATTTATGTCTGAGAACCAAACAAAAAATCACTTTTCTGCATCAACATTGTTCCAGGCTTCACGCAATTCCAAGTTGTCTTCCCACGCCAGTTGTCTCTCATTTCCACTATTGCTCGCGCCGTGTATACGTTTATCGATCTCTCCATCACAGTAGAAACGCAGCAGTGTCCATTCATTTCAACTTAGCCACTTTGTATGAAGGGCATAGGGTTACTCCTTCATTATTACCACGTTTGGCATGGTATCTATATTCACAAAACTTCCTCTTTCTGGATTTTTTGACGAGCAAATTGTTATGAATTTTCGACAGAAGAAACATGCTTGCAACGTGAAGTTTCGTTATTTATTGATCTGTGAGAAATGTGGGATTATTTCAATACATAATATACGTGGTTTCTTTGTTAATTGATCAATGAGAAATGTGGGATTATTGAAATACGTGAAGTTTCTTGTTTTCAGTGAGAAATGTGGGATTATTGAGTTACATAAATACGTGGTTTCTTTGTTTATTGATTGATCTGTGATAAATGTTGGATTATTGAGTTACATATAACGTGAAGTTTATTTCTTTATTTATTGACTATTTAGGCATTAATTAAGTTGTACATATGCGAGACATTTCTTTGTTCATTTACTGTTGAGGAATTAATTAAGTTGTATAGATGTGGAACATTGAGTTGTACGGCTGACGATGCGCTGAAGTGCGTCGAAGTCAGGTTCTACGAGTCATTTTCCATTGCAAATATTATTGTATATATCAATTAATCAATCAATCAATGAAAAACTTTCAGTTCCGTGCGGTGCCTTTGTCCTGATATACGTTTGAGCTTCGATCAGCGACCACCTGCTCCATCTCTCCACGCACTGCCTCTATCTGCCTCCACTTTCCGTCTCCGGGTGTGTCACGGTCTGCCTCTCTTTCCATTTGCTCACCGGGTTCCAGTTCAAATACTGTCAAGTAATGCTACGAGTATTCTGTTTCTGACAATCGACGTCACTGCACTCTGGGCGTACCCATAGGCGCTCAGTCTCTCTCAGCAAATAGTGCAGGGTCTGGACGCTGATGGTTTCTGTAGCTCGCTGGCTGTACACTCTCCTGCTCCGTCTTCTCATGCTCCCCACTCCGCTCGAATCTAGTTTGATGTAGAAACCTTGCAGTCTGTGGATTACCGATTCATCTCTTTCGGGGACCTCATCCAACAGACCAATGCTCCTCAACCTTGTTATACCCGGCGCCTATTTTTATAACTTTTGTGAGGGTCAATGGTCTTTTTCGCCCACTAAAATCTAAAATTGAAGCAAACTCCACGATCGTCCACTGATTCTGTGTACTTTGGATGTTTATGATCATCCCACGACAGCCCGTCTGAAAGAAACTCGATCTCTCGCCAAATCTCCAGCCTGCTCCAGAGTCATGCCAAAGCATTCCTTGACATCCTGATGCCATCGCCTTCTTGGTCTGCATATGTCTCTCTAGATCTATCTATCTATCTATCTATCTATCTATCTATCTATCTATCTATCTATCTATCTATCTATCTATCTGTCTGTCTGTCTGTCTGTCTGTCTGTCTGTCTGTCTGTCTGTCTGTCTGTCTGTCTGTCTGTCTGTCTGTCTGTCTGTCTGTCTGTCTGTCTGTCTGTCTGTCTGTCTGTCTGTCTGTCTGTCTGTCTGTCTGTCTGTCTGTCTGTCTGTCTGTCTGTCTGTCTGTCTGTCTGTCTGTCTGTCTGTCTGTCTGTCTGTCTGTCTGACTGTCTGTCTGTCTGTCTGTCTGTCTGTCTGTCTGTCTGTCTGTCTGTCTGTCTGTCTGTCTGTCTGTCTGTCTGTCTGCCTGCCTGCCTGCCTGCCTGCCTGCCTGCCTGCCTGCCTGCCTGCCTGTCTGTCTGTCTGTCTGTCTGTCTGTCTGTCTGTCTGTCTGTCTGTCTGTCTGCCTGCCTGTCTGTCTGTCTGTCTGTCTAATCCATCCATCCCCCCCCCCTCCCTCCCTCTATCCACCCATTTTCAATCCATTTATATCGTTAGACGTCGTGGGGAGATGGGCCCTCCTTGGTTTTATATTTTTAGGCAGGTGAAAATTCCCTGGTGACTTGCCAAATCAATCCCAGCATCTGTTTTGCCCCTGGAATATGCCATCGCCTATTTTGAGACTGGCTGACGGGGGAGCGTAAAGTAGAGCAAGGTAGACCAGCAGCCTGTCAGGTGCCATCTAAGTCGCTCCGCTATCTACATAAACAAGACCTGAAGTTATAGCCGCACATTCCATTCTTTTGCGACATATTCTCTGTGGGGTGGGGTGGGGTGGGGGGAGGGGGGGGGGGGCGGCGCGAATATGTTTATAATAATTTGATTAGATTTTTAACTTGAATTTTACCCGAGCAGTGGCCGTTATGCCTAATCTTTACGATTTCCAACTGCTAAGGTATTTTTAACGTGCGCGCCACTGCACACGGGTGTCTGATCTCACTGCTCAGAGATGAGGGGGAAATATGTACCGGATGATCCACGTGAAAAAATCCCAGTATCTCCACCCGCGACCTCCAGAACCCGAGGCGAACACCTTACCTCGAGATCACTGGGTCCCCCTGCTACAGAAACCACCAACAACATAAACCACCAGCTACAGAAACCACCAACTACAGAAACCACCACCAACTACAGAAACTACCAACTAGAGAAACCAACTAAAGAAATAACCAACTACAGAAACCACCAACTAGAGAAACCAACTAAAGAAATAACCAACAGAAACCACCAACTACAGAAACCACCAATTACAGAAACCACCAACTACAGAAACCACCAACTACAGAAACCACCACCAACAGAAACCACCAGCTACAGAAACCACCACCAACAGAAACCACCAGCCACAGAAACCACCAGCTACAAAAACCACCACCAACTACAGAAACCACCACCAGCTACAGAAACCACCACCAGCTACAGAAACCACCAACAACAGAAACCATCCACTACAGAAACCACCAGCTACAGAAACCACCAGCTACAGAAACCACCACCAACAGAAATCACCAGCTACAGAAACCACCAGCTACAGAAACCACCTCCAACTACAGAAACCACCAGCTACAGAAACCACCAACTACAGAAACCACCAGCTACTGAAACCACCATCTACAGAAACCACCCACTACAGAAACAACCCACAACAGAAACCACCTGCTACAGAAACCACCAGCTACAGAAACCACCTCCAACTACAGAAACCACCAGCTACAGAAACCACCAACTACAGAAACCACCAGCTACTGAAACCACCATCTACAGAAACCACCCACTACAGAAACAACCCACTACAGAAACCACCAGCTACAGAAACCACCAGCTACAGAAACCAACACCAACAGAAACCACCACCAACAAAAACCAACAGCTACAGAAACCACCCACTATAGAAACCACCAGCTACAGAAACCAACATCTACAGAAACCACCAGCTACAGAAACCACCCACTACAGAAACCACCCACTACAGAAACCATCAGCTACAGAAACCACCAGCTACAGAAACCACCAGCTACAGAAACCACCACCAACAGAAACCAACACCAACAGAAACCACCAGCTACAGAAACCAACAGCTACAGAAACCACCCACTACAGAAACCACCAGCTATAGAAACCACCAGCTATAGAAACCACCCACTACAGAAACCACCAGCTACAGAAACCACCAGCTACTGAAACCACCATCTACAGAAACCACCCACTACAGAAACCAACAGCTACAGAAACCAACAGCTACAGAAACCACCACCAACAGAAACCAACACCAACAGAAACCAACACCAACAGAAACCAACAGCTACAGAAACCACCAGCTATAAAAAACCAACACCAACAGAAACCACCACCAACAGAAACCACCATCTACTGAAACCACCATCTACAGAAACCACCCACTACAGAAACAACCCACAACAGAAACCACCTGCTACAGAAACCACCAGCTACAGAAACCACCTCCAACTACAGAAACCACCAGCTACAGAAACCACCAACTACAGAAACCACCTCCAACTACAGAAACCACCAGCTACAGAAACCACCAACTACAGAAACCACCAGCTACTGAAACCACCATCTACAGAAACCACCCACTACAGAAACAACCCACTACAGAAACCACCAGCTACAGAAACCACCAGCTACAGAAACCAACACCAACAGCAACCACCACCAACAAAAACCAACAGCTACAGAAACCACCCACTATAGAAACCACCAGCTACAGAAACCAACATCTACAGAAACCACCAGTTACAGAAACCACCCACTACAGAAACCACCCACTACAGAAACCATCAGCTACAGAAACCACCAGCTACAGAAACCACCAGCTACAGAAACCACCACCAACAGAAACCAACACCAACAGAAACCACCAGCTACAGAAACCAACAGCTACAGAAACCACCCACTACAGAAACCACCAGCTATAGAAACCACCAGCTATAGAAACCACCCACTACAGAAACCACCAGCTACAGAAACCACCAGCTACTGAAACCACCATCTACAGAAACCACCCACTACAGAAACCAACAGCTACAGAAACCAACAGCTACAGAAACCAACACCAACAGAAACCAACACCAACAGAAACCAACAGTTACAGAAACCACCAGCTACAAAAAACCAACACCAACAGAAACCACCATCTACAGAAACCACCAGCTACAGAAACCAACTACTAAAGAAATCACCAACTAAAGATCAAACAGATATGCTTTGGCGCAGGTTTACTATAATGGCACCAACTCAGGTAATCGACTTGTGCTTTGTGTGCAGTGAAAATATGACAAGAAGCGTAGATCTTCACCACCAACGTTTTTCCCTCGCCTGGTAACCACTGGCATATAAGAGTGCAATAGTCGGAGTGATTTCCTGTAGGGGAACTGTGCATGCCAGAGACGACCATTGAGACCATGTCACAAGGGGCGACTAAAAGAGCAGTCTGACCCCTCTAGGGTAGACCACTCTCCAACTCGACTTTACAAGATCGTCTCCAGCTTCTAAGCGTGGTGTAGCCATGTGGTGTTGAAAAGAAGACTTTCCGGGTAATGGCTGCCAAATCGAGCCGTATTGTATCACTGGTATGTACGTTGTTTTTGTAGTGATTTGTTAGTTGTTTGGGTTTGTTCTTTGTTTATGGTGAAGACTTTATCGTAACTTGTGTTTCGTTTTGGCTTTTGACCTCCTGTTGCCACTAATCCTTTACTTCTATATGCGTTTATCGACTATTGACCTTCATTACCGCCGCTCCTTCGATTTACTTATTTTTAAAGAAAGCTCTGGACACAGTACCCCATATGTGATTCATGAATATAAGGGCGGATAACATGTGCGAAGTGACATTGTTGTTCGGAGTTACTTGTACTGAGTTGTTTACGTATGACGAGTTTTCTCAGGTAACCGTGTGTACTGACTCCTCTTACCATCCCAAGGTGTGTTGAAGGAAGTGATCCTAGATCGTTCTCTCTGTAGTGCAATGTCTTGTCCCATTAGTAATAATCATCTTCATTGCAGTTGTCTCTCGTCTAGTCCATGCCAGACAAGCAATAATCTTGGTTTCACCCACTGAGTCTCTTCCGTTTAGTCTGGTCTTGTCGAACAAGCTTCTTCTTCGTCTTCATCGATCAACTGATGCAGGCTGCAGCAGGGCAGACTGGCTAAGGACAAGGGATTGAATAGAGAATGCTAACCCGGTACTCAAAAAATGCTTGCTGAAGTCGGATGTGTTGGACCAAAAGGTGCAAATATCGCAATCGAGCTGTAAACTACGACACAACGCATTCCGTTCTCTGGACTACATTCTGCTACTTAATCCCTTTCAGGATTTGGTAGCGGGAGATTGAGAACGAACGATATTGAGTAGAGAGCATGAAACAAGCGTAAAGGAAACAGGAAATCGTGGACCGGTCACTCACGACAGGAGAACGACGTGTGTTTGTTGGAGACCTGTGCTCCATTGGAAGCTGGAATGTTTTGATTGATGCCGAATCACCCGGTGAACTACACGCGTAATCCATCATGCTTATCCCAGCATTTATCCCGTAGTCATGACAAATAGGATCGGGACTAGACAAGTTAAAGTATCCTTCATTATAAGTCTGAAATTCCCAGAGGGTTGAACACGATATTAGTATTTTGTTTTGGCGAGACATATTTCTTAGCTGGTTGCTGGAAAGCCGATACTTTACGGATGTAGGCGTATTGCTGGATGGGTTCCTTCCGAGCGTCTCGGCGACAGAGTGTTTGTTTGAAGTTGCTCGTGCTAAGTTAGCTAATGGCTTGGATTGGCTTGGCTTCGTTCGTTCTCAATCTCCCGCTACCAAATCCTGAAAGGGATTAAGTAGCAAAATGTAGTACAGAGAACGGAATGCGTTGTGTTATAATTTACAGATTTACTGCGATATTTGCACCTTTCGGTCCAACACATCCGACTTCAGCAAGCATTTTTTGAGTACCGGGTTAGCATTCCCTATTTGATCCCTTCTCCTTAGCCAGTCTGCCCTGCTGCAGCCTGTTACCAGGATCACCGCGTGGAAGTGTAGAAGGGTCTTGGCAGCTCTGGTTCGCTGGCCCTGATGCTAGCAGTCAGCTATGGGTCGCTGACCACTACAGCTCATGCGCTGCTCAACATCTTGATCCCGAGTTAACTTATGACATCGTTTCTTTGGTGGCTGGTTACAGTGAGTCTACTTACATCAGGCGGGCCTCAGGCGATGGGCTATGGTCCTCTTTGAAAAGTGCAGTGCGGGCTATACAGTAAGCTCACCACTATGAGGATTCATCATTATCATCAATTCGCTACCGAAGACATGTGTTGGACCAAACGGCGCAAATGTCGCAGTCAAGCTGTGAACTAGAGACACAACACATTCCGTTCTCCGGACTACATCCTGCTAGTTACAAAGTCCTTTTTGAGCTTGGTAGCGGAAGTGTGAGACCGAACGACTTAGAGGAAGGAGAAGAATTGCATTATATATATTCCTGAGTGGTCCGTCGGGGTCTTTGTGTAGGACAAGGACAGCACCACTGCCACACAGAGATCATGTCGTAAGAGGCGACTAACTGTGTGACATGGTATAACACCGGCCATGGTTAGGTGGTTTGTTTAGAGCAGCATAGATGGCGACTAACAGGCTGCGGGTCTACTTTTCTCAAGTGTTTTGAGTCTATTAAGATGAACTCGCACATCGGTTAACCACCCTTTACGGCACTTGTCCCGACGTAGTGAAGTAATAAGCTGCTCGAGCCTAGCTCGTCAAGCAGAAACTCCTCCTCCTAGCTACATCCAGCTCATACCAGAGCTGGGACCTTCACAGGGGTGTCTGCCCCGGTAGAAATACAAGTCGACTAAGACATATATATGTATATATATATATATATATATATATAGATCTCGTGTGTGTGTGTGTGTGCACACACATCACAAACAAACAACACACATACTTTGTATATACATACACAACACATATATTCTATGTTTCAGCGCTCTAAAGAGTTTTTAGTTTATTCCGGAAAGCCTTTGCCCTTTATCAATTATTGCGGACTCGAAGCCAATCAGCTGCCCGTCCACCAAGTCCATGTTTATGAATCCCACAGCTATCATCAAATTATGTAATGGTTGTCCGTGCCCCGGCTGTGTTACAGCTGTTACATTCTACGCCATGACCACTGTTACGTACATACATACTGTCTGATTGGTGCAGTGGTAGAGCGATTGCTTTCCATGGCGAGTTACTGGGTTAAAATCCTACAGCCGTGGTGCTCCAGTCGACTTAACTATAAATGGGAACTTGGCTTAGGGTTAGGGAAGGCAACGAGGTAGGGAACTGGTTACCCCACCTCACACAAACACTCTGTTGCTTAGTATACTGAAGTCCCTAGCACTTCATTCCGGAATAGCGGATAGCTCAGCGGAAGGAGAAGGAACAGACATTTCTCCATTTAGATACATACACCCACACATGCATACATTCGGTGTACATACATACATACACAAATACATACACGCATACATATGCACGCACGAGAACCACACACACATGCACATGTAAATGAATATATATCTGCAAAGAGACAGTCATTATCAAGTAACAGCAAATTTATTATAAATTGTTTGCAAGAGTATATACAAACGAGAATCTTATTTCAGGACACAGAACACTGCATGTATGAATTGTGCCGATCGAACGGTATGCGTATGCGCAATATAGCGAACAATATGGTTGCCCCACTGTCGACTTGCACCGTGGAAGACCAACGAGCCGTCGTGTTTTGTAGTCAGAGAGTGTGAAACCTAAAATCTACAAAAGAATGAAGGTTCATTATGGGGACAGTTGTTTGAGTCACAGGCGAGTGTATGAATGGGTAGAAAGATTTCAAAACGGAAAACAAAACGCCATTGATGAACCGCGGCGTGGGAGACCATCAAGCGTAGCAACTGACACAGTGAAACAGCATATCGACCAGCTAGTCCGTGGCAACAGGCGAGTCACTATTGATGAAATAGCCGTAAATTTCAACATGAGTCACGGCGCTGTGCACACAATTGTCCACGATGACCTCGGTTTTAGGAAAGTGTACAGCAGATTGGTCCCAAAGTAGCTTACTAGGTCATCGATGCAAACATTAGTTAAAGACCAGCCCTGTTCAGGGCTTAGTTGCGGTAGATTGAACATGAACAAAGAAGGAGAAGCCACCAAAATACTTCCCAAGGCATTCACAAGTTAGTGAACAGTTGGACACAGTGTAGTGTCAATAACGCGGACTATGTCAAAAACAAAACTCAAAAAAATGTCTGGTTCTTACTCTTGTAAAAATGCTATTGCTAAAATTATATATATGTCTATATAATTTTTGTTCAGTCCGTCATTCATATTCTTAGCTTTTGATATACGCGACATCAGATATCTCCACTGATTCTTTCGCTGATTTCCGATTCCGACATGTATGTCCTGTCATCCGTACGGGACATGTGTCTATTAGAAATGAATCATACCGAATGGGAACTGACGGCATTGGCAAGATCACTATATTTTGTATTTATTTCTGTTTTTGTTATCGGTTGGGAGGATAACCCAGTTGTGGGAATCTGTCTGCTCCTGGCAATATCTCTTATTTCTCGGGAGAATTTCGTCAGCCGTTGATGGAGAAGTAAGCTGGGTCAGACATGGATGTTTGCTGTGAGTTGCCGTGTCTGCCTGGATTTATCAAGGCGTTCGATTTGTCGTGGCTTGTCGTGCGAAGATTTCTTGTTCACATCCCTTGACTGGGATCACTCCTTGCTAGGGTCGCTGGTCAATGGGGTCGCTCAATGGCTAGGTTCGCTGGTCAATGGGGTCGCTGATTTTCTAGGGTAGCTGGTCAATTGGGTCGCTCCTAGCTAGTGTCGATGGTAAATGGGGTCGCTGGTCAATGGGGTCGCTGGTCAATGGGGTCGCTTATTGCCTAGGGTCGCTGGTCAATGGGGTCGCTCGTCGCTGGGATCGCTCCTGGCTATTGTCGCTGGTTAATGGGGTCGCTCCTGGCTAAGGTCGCTGGTCAATGGGGTCCCTCCTTGCTGGGGTCGCTGATCAATGGTGTCGCTCCTGGCTATTGTTGCTGGTAAATGGGGTCGCTGGTCAATGTGGTCGCTCCTGGCTATTGTTGCTGGTCAATGGGGTTGCTCCTAGCTAGTCACTTCTCGCTAGGGTCGCTTCTCGCTGGGGTCGCTTCTCGCTAGGGTCGCTTCTCGCTAGGTTCGCTTCTCGCTGGGATCGCTTCTCGCTAGGGTCGCTTCTCGCTAGGGTCGCTTCTCGCTAGGGTTGCTTCTCGCTAGGGTCGTTTCTCGCTAGGGTCGTTTCTCGCTAGGGTCACTTCTCGCTGGGGTCGCTTCTCGCTGGGGTCGCTTCTCGCTGGGGTCGCTCCTCACTAGGGTCGCTCCTCGCTTGGGTCGCTCCTCGCTTGGGTCGCTCCTCGCTTGGGTCGCTCCTCGCTTATGTCACTCCTCACTAGGGTCGCTAGAGTCGCTCCTCGCTTGGGTCGCTCCTCGCTAGGGTCGCTCCTCGCTTGGGTCGCTCCTCGCTAGGGTCGCTCCTCGCTTGGGTCGCCCCTCGCTTGGGTCGCTCCTCGCTTGGGTCGCTCCTCGCTTGGGTCGCTCCTCGCTTGGGTCGCTCCTCGCTAGGGTTGCTCCTCGCTAGGGTCGCTCCTCGCTGGGGTTGCTCCTCGCTAGGGTTGTTCCTCACTTGGGTCGTTCCTCGCTGGGGCTGCTTCTAGCTAGGACCGGGATGAGAGGAAAGCTACTACAACCCGCCGAAAGAGTACAGTTACTCATTGTGGGCATTCAATAACAAGAAGAACTGATGATATTGCTGACCCAATGCATTTAACCCTCCCTATACACATTATGTACACGCTTGCAATGTTACAGATAGTCCATTCTTTCCACCCGAAACACTGTGGGTATGTTGGACATGGATATCTGGTTGCAAATCCAGAGGAATTCTCTGCTAATGCCTTCCCGTCTGTCTGTGAGTTATGATTGATGCTGTAATTTCATTTCATCGTCTGCACAGTAACCGCCAGGGAATTCGTGTCAGGTAGTGAGACCTCCATCCCCGGCCCCACAAATGAGGGGAAATGAAGGGCAGTGAGATGCCATCATTTGAGTTTGTCATTCACTCTCCATATATCTTCTTTCCTCTGTCCCCTACCCAGGGTGGGGATTAGTTTGTTCTGTTTTCACCGTCTGGTTTTTTAATGTTAGTCATGTGACCAGAATAGAACGTAATTTCCGGTTCTTTCCCCCCATGCCTTGTAAAGCGAGTACATGATCATTGGCTTTTCACGGGACTCAGCTAACGTTACCTGGTACGCTCCAGTCGACCCATGCGTGGCCTAGTGGATGTGAACTTTGTTTACAAGCACAGCGTACTAGGTTCAGGTTCCGTCGTCCTTTAACCGGACATGTTGTAGGTTTTTCCCTTCTTGGTATGACTGTTTCTCCTTGTCAACCCACCTGTAAATTTGTGCCCGAGAAAATGCTGGGAGCCACTGAGTTCGCGCTCTGTCTTCTGCACTGTCAGCAATGAAAGCGGCTGATCACACATCGAAGTGCCTTGGTGCAGTGAATCGTATTCTGTGAACCATTTTTGAGTTTAATTTTTTACTACTATATTCACATTTTGGGTATTGTTTCTAGAGCAGTGGCTCTCAACCTTCTTCGCCTTTGGTCAGAATATCATTTTCCCCTTTCACATTTGTACAGAATACCACCACCACCCCACTTTCTTTTACCTCTGTTCAGAATATCATTTCCCCCTTTCATCTTTTTTTCCAGAATAGCATCTCCCCCCCCCCCCCCCACCCATTTTTCACATATGTTCCGAAAATCACCCCCCCCCCCCCCAACCACCCCTTCATTCACCTAAGTTTAACAAATCATCGTCCCCCATTTCACCTATGTCCAGAGTATCATCATCCACCCTTTCACCTATGTCCAGAGTATCATCATCCACCCTTTCACCTATGTCCAGAGTATCATCATCCACCCTTTCACCTATGTCCAGAGTATCATCATCCACCCTTTCACCTATGTCCAGAGTATCATCATCCACCCTTTCACCTATGTCCAGAGTATCATCATCCACCCTTTCACCTATGTCCAGAGTATCATCATCCACCCTTTCACCTATGTCCAGAGTATCATCATCCACCCTTTCACCTATGTCCAGAGTATCATCATCCACCCTTTCACCTATGTCCAGAGTATCATCATCCACCCTTTCACCTATGTCCAGAGTATCACACCTCCCCCCCCCCCCCCCTTCACATATGTCCAGAGTATCATTGAGTGCTTTTAATTTGTCAGCATATCATTACGCATGTCGTGTTAACGTCAACCCAAAGAGCTGCTCAATGGTGAACTGCAGAATGTCAAGAGAGCAAGCGCTGGTCAGCGGAAATAGTACAATGCCATGCTTAAGAAACCACAGATTCAGCGCGGTATTAGCCATATGGCTGGGAAAGAATCGCTACAGATCGCACAGACCGACACATCATTATAGCGAATGGTGTTTAGAGACATGAGGTATCAATAATAAATGAAGCTATCCAGAGACGATCGCTCAGCAAAACAGCTCATAGCAGGCCATTTCCAATCCTGGTGGTAGTGGGTTTCCTATTTCCTTGTGCTAAAATGCAACAGACAATTGCAGGGTCCGATTGGCTTGTTTAGCCTTCTTCGAACTCGTGCGAACAGTAAATGTTGACAAAGTGGTCCTCATCGATTACTTAGTACGAACACCATTTCTCTAATACACCTTCTCCTTCCTTCCTTCCTTCCTTCCTTCCTTCCTTCCCTCCCTTCTTCCTTCCTTCCCTTCTTCCTTCATTCCTTCCTTCCTTCCCTCCCTTCTTTCTTCCTTCCTTCCTTCCCTCCCTTCTTCCTTCCTTCTTCCTTCCTTCCTTCCTTTCTTTCTTTCTTTCTTCCTTTCTTTCTTTCTTCCTTTCTTTCTTTCTTTCCTTCCCTTCCTTCCTTTCTTTCTTCCTTTCTTTCTTTCCTTCCTTTCCTTCCTTCCTTTCTTCCTTTCTGTCTTTCCTTTCTTTCTTTCTTTCTTCTTCCTCCTTCTTATTGTTGTTGTTGTTCTTCTTCTTCTTCTTCTTTTTCTTCTTCTTCTTCTTCTTGTTCTTCTTCTTCTTCTTCTTCTTCTTCTTCTTCTTCAGCGTTAACTCTCAATCTCCCAATACCAAGCCCTGAACAGGACTTTGCAAGTAGCAGGATGTAGTCCGGAGAACGGAACGCGTTGTGTCGCTAGTTTACAGCTTGACTGAAATAGTTCCCCTTTTCGGTCCGACACATCCGTCTTCGGCAGGTTCTAATGCACCATTATCCTAGCACCAGCTGCCCCTCTCCGACTACCATCACCATTTACCTGGTCCTAATCTTGTATCCTTCACACGCAGGTAAGCCATCCAGATAACCAGGAACAGGTGTTGGCTTGTTCTCGTAGCTACTCATGTCTGAATTCCTCACTCTTGGCCCACTTTATCTGTGGTGACAGTAGTGGCCAAGTTATTAGTGTCACGGCTCACACCTCAAATGTATTTGTGTTCTAATTTTGTTTCTGTATTTTGTTTGTTGCGTTTGCCTTATTTTTCAATTCCCCAAGGCGGTGTGCGTTGCACTGTGGTTTTTATTTTACGCCTGTCGGCCCAGTGCATCCGACTTCAGCATACATTTTATGTAAGGGTCTGCTTCCTCCTATATTTTCTAAGGGTTTGCTTCCCGCGGGGTAACGGCCTGTGCTGTGATTGGGATTGAACCCAGCACCTTCGGGTTGTGAGCCGTGTCACTTAACCACTAGACCACGCCGTGTTCTAATTCACGAAAAAGAAGGTCGTGCCTCTGTGGGAAGTACGTCTTTAAAAAAATAGCGCTGATGTCGGATACACTGTGCTGTTATGAAGGACACTACGAAGTTGAAAGCTCTCCGGGATCAAGATGCTGAGCATGAGCTGCAGTGGTCAGCGACACATAGCTGACTGCTAGCGTCAGGGCCAGGTAACCAGAACTGCCAAGACCCTTCTACACCTACACCTCCTGGATAACAGGCTGCAGCAGGGCAGACTGGCTAAGGAGAAGGGATTGAAACGGGAATGCTAACCCGGTACTCAAAAAATGCTTGCTGAAGTCGGATGTGTTGGACCGAAAGGTGCAAATATTGCAGCCAAGCTGTAAACTATGACACAACGCATTCCGTTCTCTGGACTACATTCTGCTACTTAAGCCCTTTCAGGGTTTGGTAGTGGGAGATTGAGAACGAATGAAGAAGAAGAAGAAGAAGAAGAAGGAAGAAGAAGAAGAAGAAAGAAGAAGGAAGAAGAAGGAGGAAGGAAGAAAGAAAGAAGGAAGAAGAAAGAAAAAAAGCTCTCCACCATGGAAATGGACAAGAAGAAAAGACAAAAATACATTCTCTGGGTGTACTGAAAAAGGTGAAATCGTGTTCTCCTCGCTGTTGTGCAATGCAAAGCTCATCTCAGCAGACTCATCATTTTGCATATGGTATTGTCAATTCCCCACCTCATTGGCTAGGCTGCTGTAATACAATCTGTATAAAGGCGTTGGGCCTCTCACCTAAACGGACATTGTACTGTCTTCTATTATGGTGCACTATTCTGTCGAATATGGGTATCTTATTACATTTATTATTTCTGCCTCGTAGCGTATTGTGAGCGAATATTCAGTTCATAGCTAGTTAACGCTAATATATTAATCATAAAAAGTACTGTTAGCACTAAAACGGACATGTAGGCATAAAAAGTGATGTTGACACTAAGAAAAACTTGAAAAGTATTGTTATAAGACAGGAGAAGTACTGTTAGCACGAAGCTGGACAGTTATACATACTTAACACAAAGAGGGACGGATAGAAATGGAAAGTACTGTTAACATGAACATCGCGACATGGAAAGTACTGTTACCATTGCTAAGATGGACATCTAGACACGGAAAGTACTGTTACAACTGCTAAGATGGACATCTAGACACGGAAAGTACTGTTACAACTTCTAAGATGGACATCTAGACACGGAAAGTACTGTTACAACTGCTAAGATGGACATCTAGACATGGAAAGTACTGTTAACATGAACAGTGAGACATGGAAAGTACTGTTACAACTGCTAAGATGAACATCGCGACACGGAAAGTACTGTTACCATTGCTAAGATGGACATCTAGACACGGAAAGTACTGTTACAACTGCTAAGATGGACATCTAGACACGGAAAGTACTGTTACAACTTCTAAGATGGACATCTAGACACGGAAAGTACTGTTACAACTGCTAAGATGGACATCTAGACATGGAAAGTACTGTTAACATGAACAGTGAGACATGGAAAGTACTGTTACCATTGCTAAGATGAACATCGCGACACGGAAAGTACTGTTACAACTGCTAAGATGGACATCTAGACACGGAAAGTACTCTTACCACCGCTAACATGGATAGCTAGACACGGAAAGTACTCTTACCACCGCTAACATGGACAGCTAGACACGGAAAGTACTCTTACCACTGCTAACATGGACATCTAGACACGGAAAGTACTCTTACCACCGCTAACATGGACATCTAGACACGAAAAGTACTCTTACCACTGCTAACATGGACATCTAGACACGGAAAGTACTCTTACCACCGCTAACATGGACATCTAGACACGGAATGTACTGGCACCACTGCTAAGACTAACAGTTATAAAAGAAAAGTGCAGGTAGCAGTAAGGTGAACAATTATCTATGAAAATTACATTTAGCACTGGATAGTCCAGCATTCAAAGTACTGTTAACGCTAGGACTGGCTGTTTGCCAATCAGTCCCGAACCTACATTTAGTTTTTTTGTAAATGGAAAGCGATTAGTGGTTACGTACATCATAAAAGTGTCAGTCTGCTATCGCGGGAACAAAGACTTGATTATCTGCATGCATAAAGGGGAGATAATCAACCATCATGTCCTTTCATTAAAGCGTCATGGGCCGACTGCAGTTATCACTGGAATGAATAGCAAAGTTAGCAATTTATTTTCTTTGTGCCAAGTTTGGAGATGTGGACACTGTTGTGACCTGAAGTAATGGTAGATGTCTGGCATTTCCCGCGAGTAATTGCAGAGTTGCTCGCATGCGGTCTGCCGCGTTGTTCTCGATCACTGTTGCAGATTAGAAAGTGGTGGGGGGGGGGGAGGGGGGTTGGGGTGTGTTCAGCTTAGAGTAGCACAAGGGCCAGGTCAGGTGAAAGTTGGTGGCGGCGCCAGGGCAGACTTTGTGTCTGATGGGCCAAAGGTCGTCGCGAGGGCAGATGTTGGGTCTGATGGTTCACACTAGGACAAGCTTGATGGTCTAGTGCGTCGTCGTGGTGGTGAAGCTTGGAGGTCTAAGGGTCACGTGATGGCAGGTTTTTTTGCTCGTGGTATTAACGAGGACAAACTTGCTGGTGTATGGGCCACACGAGGACAATCGTTGTGAACAAGTGTCGCTATTTGGTGAAACTTGGTAGTCTAAGATCTCATAGACCACTAGAAGACAAGCTTGATGTTCAAGAGCCGTCTGCAATCACTCTAGATCAGTGGTGGCCATGCTAAGGTTGGCCGAATGCCAGATTGCAGTAAAGGGTAACATCAGAGGACCAGACCTATAACATCCTTGAAAAATAACATTCTGAGATTAAACTTTACATATATAATGAACCACGTACAGAAAGCAATGGCAAGCTACTCTTTACTTAGAAAACATTTTTACAAATGCACTCTAATACAAGAAAACGTGCACAAAACTAAACGCACAAAAATGTCACTGGCTGATTTATACTTAACACACTTCACAAGGCCAACTGTGATCCT
The DNA here is from genome assembly GCA_036924085.1 of Ariolimax columbianus. NCBI lineage: Eukaryota > Metazoa > Mollusca > Gastropoda > Stylommatophora > Arionidae > Ariolimax > Ariolimax columbianus. Next base: position 41,013,455 of record JAVGWX010000021.1, read on the forward strand.
CAACACCTTCCTATAGAAATGTTTCCTACCATCCACCCCCACCATCACTTTCCCATACCGAGGCTAAAGACAAAGCAACATCAATTGATCTCAGAGACTTCTGATCGCAGAAAAGATATGTCATCGCTTTCAGTTTCTCATTATTAAAGAAGGTACCGACACTGTCTTCACATGTCCTCGTGCACGATCAGAGATTTTACTTTATCATTTCCGTTTTTGTCGGAATTATAAAGTCGAGCTCAATTGCTTTGATAAATAGAGAGAGAGAGAGAGAGAGAGGGAAGGAGAGAGGGAGAGAGAGGTGGGGGAGAGAGGGAAAGGGAGAGAGAGAGAGGTGGGGGTGTTGGGGGAGTTGGGGAGATGGTAATCGTCTATTTTGGGTCTTTTGGTATTTTCTTTCTGGCGCCTGTGCGTGCTATTTTGTAAAAATGTTTTAGCACAGTGGACGGAGTATACAGTAATTTTCAATCAACAATAAGAGGCGGCCCAATATTGGTTTGCAGGCTGGTTCTGGCCCTCTGGTCGTAGTTTGACCACCTCTGCTCTAGGTAAACAGAGAACTGCACGAGGAGAAGCCAAAAAATAAAGAAAACACACACGATTAAACTCATCAAATATCTGATATAATTGAATACTGTTGAAATTATAAATAAATATAACTTTAATAACACGAGCGGTAAATCTTCATAGAAATGTGCACATACGGCGATGTGTCAGATGTTGAAGGGATGTGTGTGTCAAAGTGAAATTAGGCTAAATGTCAGCGAGAGGTCACTTACAAAATAGAGACGGCATTTTAACCATATCTAGTTTATGGACCTCGGATTATTCTTCTTCGTTTGTTCGTTCGTTCGTTCTCAATCTCCCACTACCAAATCCTGAAAAGGGCTTAAGTAGCAGAATGTAGTCCAGAGAACGGAATGCGTTGTGTCATAGTTTACAGCTTGGCTGCGATATTTGCACCTTTCGGTCCAACACATCCGACTTCAGCAAGCATTTTTTGAGTAGCGGGTTAGCATTCCCTCTTCTATCCCTTCTCCTTATCCAGTCTGCCCTGCTGCAGCCTGTTATCCAGGATCACCTCGTGGAGGTGTAGAAGGGTCTTGGCAGCTATGGTTCGCTGGCCCTGACGCTAGCAGTCAGCTATGGTTCGCTGATCCCGTGCTGGGCTCGATCCCCATCACAGCACCGGCCGTTACCCCTTGGAAGCGAACCCTTAGAAAATGCAGGAGGAACCAGACCCTTACATAAAATGCATGCTGAAGTCGGATGCACTGGGCCGACAGGCGCAAAATAAAAACCACAGAGAAACGCACACCGCCTTGGGAAATAGAGAAAAATACATGAAAAAAAAAATAAAGCTTGAATATAATTCTAAAGAAAACAAAGGTCAGTCTAAGGCTATTGGTATCTCGTGTTGAACTAATTCATGGATGTAAAATGTAAGCTAGGAGACATCCACATGAACGTCTCCTGTTGAACTAATCCATGGATGTAAAATGTAAGCTAGGGGATATCCATATGAACGTTTCTTGTTGAACTAATCCGGGGATTTAAAATGTAAGCTAGGAGATATCCATATGAACGTTTCTTGTTGAACTAATCCGTGGATGTAAAATGTAAGCTAGGAGATATCCATATGAACGTTTCTTGTTGAACTAATCCGTAGATGTAAAATGTAAGCTAGGAGATATCCATATGAGCGTTTCTTGTTCCTCGTATTTTTGACCCATTTGTCGCAGATGTTCAGCGGACATTTTATCAATGCTGCAGACACAATAATCTGTATTTCCCATTTTTAGCTTCTTGAACAGGTGGTTTCTCAATCTGCTGTGATCCGCGCTGTCTAAAGATTACCACCTGTTCACCTCTGTTGCGCTGGTAATATGCGTCATTGGTTGGTGACCTGTGCGCTTTGCTTCCCACTTGTTCCTGTAATCTGCACTTGATAAACACTTCTGACCTAAGATACAAGATTTCAGATGCTGTCTGCTATTTGTAATTATGAAGAATCGATATTACTGCAATCTAGGCAGACCAACTACTGCTGAAGTATGTTTCAATAGATGGAAGAGAATGGTATAGGAAATGGTTTCTGTAGCTCTCTGGATATTCACACTACTCAGTTTAGTATGGTGGAGGAAGGAACATCATTGCACACGGTTTAACCCATAAGCGTTCTGTTCTTCTCCACATTATTTGAGAATTTCATCACAATGCACAAACCCCGCAGCACCGACGAGGATCCCATAATCAATTGGGTAGATTTTAAACACAATTTTGAATTACTATTTTCCCTACTCTTTCGTCCTCTGAGCCGTCCCTACCTGATTGCTATGTTGCCTGAATTCAAACTGCTGGACACTGAATTGCTTTTTGGATGCTCGAAGAGTCGGCAGCACTTAACAAGACAGTTGATCCACACAAGCCCCCAGCAAGCCAGTCGATCCACACGCCCCTAATAGGACAGTATATCCACACACGCCTCCAACAGGACAGTAAATCTACACAGGCTCCCAACAGGACAGTTGATCCACACAGGCACAGGACAGTCGATCTACACAAACTCCCAACAAGGCAGTCGATCCACACAAGCCCCCAAAAGGACAGTCGATCCACACAAGCACCCAACTGGATAGTAGATCCACACAAGCCCCCCCCCCCCCCCCCCCCCAAAAGACAGTAGAGCCACACAAGCCCCCCATCATGACAGTAGATCCACACAAGCCCCCATCATGACAGCAGAGCCACACAAGCCCCCATCATGACAGCAGAGCCACACAAGCCCCCAACAGGACAGCTGAAGATCTGAAGCCTCTATATGCACCACGTCTCATCCCGTAACTATCACTGCTCTACCTCCTTCCTAAACAAGGATTGCCAGTCTGACACTGCCTCCTTCCTAAACAAGGATTGCCAGTCTGACACTACCTCCTTCCTAAACAAGGATTGTCAGTCTACCTCCTTCCTAAACAAGGATTGCCAGTCCGACACTACCTCCTTCCTAAACAAGGATCCGACACTACCTCCTTCCTAAACAAGGATTGCGAGTCTGACACTGCCTCCTTCCTAAACAAGGATTGCCAGTCCGACACTACCTCCTTCCTAAACAAGGATTGCCAGTCTGACACTACCTCCTTCCTAAACAAGGATTGCCAGTCCGACACTACCTCCTTCCTAAACAAGGATCCGACTCTACCTCCTTCCTAAACAAGGATTGACAGTCCGACACTACCTCCTTCCTAAACAAGGATTGCCAGTCTACCTCCTTCCTAAACAAGGATTGCCAGTCCGACACTACCTCCTTCCTAAACAAGGATTGCCAGTCTGACACTACCTCCTTCCTAAACAAGGATTGCGAGTCTGACACTACCTCCTTCCTAAACAAGGATTGCCAGTCCGACACTACCTCCTTCCTAAACAAGGATTGCCAGTCCGACACTACCTCCTTCCTAAACAAGGATTGCCAGTCCGACACTACCTCCTTCCTAAACAAGGATTGCCAGTCTGACACTACCTCCTTCCTAAACAAGGATTGCCAGTCTGACACTACCTCCTTCCTAAACAAGGATTGCCAGTCCGACACTACCTCCTTCCTAAACAAGGATTGCCAGTCTGACACTACCTCCTTCCTAAACAAGGATTGCCAGTCTGACACTACCTCCTTCCTAAACAAGGATTGCCAGTCCGACACTGCCTCCTTCCTAAACAAGGATTGCCAGTCTGACACTACCTCCTTCCTAAACAAGGATTGCCAGTCCGACACTACCTCCTTACTAAACAAGGATTGCCAGTCTGACACTACCTCCTTCCTAAACAAGAATTGCCAGTCCGACACTGCCTCCTTCCTAAACAAGGATTGCGAGTCTGACACTGCCTCCTTCCTAAACAAGGATTGCCAGTCCGACACTACCTCCTTCCTAAACAAGGATTGCCAGTCTGACACTACCTCCTTCCTAAACAAGGATTGCCAGTCTGACACTACCTCCTTCCTAAACAAGGATTGCCAGTCCGACACAACCTCCTTCCTAAACAAGGATTGCCAGTCCGACACTGCCTCCTTCCTAAACAAGGATTGCCAGTCTGACACGTTGGCTTCCCTTGCTAATAAGGTCTCAGCCATATCACAGCTGAACCAACGTCTAGCATCTCAAGTTGACAGTGATATTCTAAGAAACCTTCGCTTAAAGAAGAAGACTGCGTGGCCAAGGTGGGAAGCGTCCGTTGCACAATCCCATGGCACGAGTTTCGAATCACGCTTGTCTCCTGTTTAGCAGACATGGATTTTTTTTGCTCCTCCGCGTACGAAAAGTAATGACAACCTACTGCACACTTGAGGAAGCCAAACAGGTTGGCGGCTGTAAGAAGCGATGTTCTGCAAAGATCATGCCACCTACTTTTTTTCTGTTTAATCGCTTAAAGGAAAAAACAATGTTTTGATTCGTGGTCCCTGTCACGGATTGATATTTTCAGCATAACGTGAAGTTCGATTTTTGATCATGCCCACCTTGCCTGATTCCCAAATACAACGACTCGCTGTAAAAAAAACAACCATGTGTTTCCATTTGATAGTATCGGATAAACTAGTAAATATTTCATACATTCGTGCCAGCAACAAGCTGCCATTTTATTCTCTCTCTCTCCTCTCTCTCTCTCCCTCTCTCCTCTCTCTCTCTCTCTCTCTCTCTCTCTCTCTCTCCCTCCCCTCTTTCTGTTGCGTGGCATGTATTGATTGCCTATGATACATGGCTGTTTATTGTTGTTGAATGCCCACAACAAGTAGATTTATTCTTATGTGTGCCCTGAAATTTGTAGAAACATTCTTATGTGCGCCCTGAAATTTGTAGATTTATTCTTATGTGCGCCCTGAAATTTGTAGATTTATTCTTATGTGCGCCCTGAAATTTGTAGATTTATTCTTATGTGCGCCCTGAAAAGGACGTTCAGTGGCGGGTTGCAGTAGCTTTCCTCACATCCCTAGAGCGCTGATGAAGGTGGACCGGGGTCCTCCAGGCGACTGTGCTACGCTTGGCGTCACCTGGGTGTCACTTACTACTATGGGGATCACTTCGATCCCTCAGCTTGTTAGCCAGGCTGACATGATAACAGCTCGTTTCCAGCTGTTGAATGGTACATGGCTGTTAATGGTGCATGGCTGTTTATGGTGCATGTCTGTTTATGGTACATGTCTGTTTATGGTACATGTCTGTTTATGGTACATGTCTGTTTATGGTACATGTCTGTTTATGGTACATGTCTGTTTATGGTAAATGTCTGTTTATGGTACATGTCTGTTTATGGTACATGTCTGTTTATGGTGTATGGCTGTTTATGGTGCATGGCTGTTAATGGTACATATCTGTTTATGGTGCATGGCTGTTTACAACTGTCTTACAACGGTTTGGTGCGTGACTGGTCAAATCGCCAGAGTACTTATTCCCGTCCTACCACACTCTTGGTCTTGTACCACACTCTAGTCGTGTACCACATTCTAGTCTTGTATTACACTCTAACCCTTTCCTACAACACTCTAGTCTTGCATCACACTCTAAACGTTTCCTTACACGCTCTAGTCTTGTGCCACACTCTAATCTTGTGGCACAATCTAGCCTTGTGCCACACTCTAGTCTTGTGCCACACTCTAGTATTGGGCCACACTCTAGCCCTGTCCTACCACACTCCAGTCTTGTGCCACGCTCTAGTCTTGAGCCACACTCTAGTGTGCCACACTCTAGTCTTGTACCACACTCTAGTCTTGCCCCACACTCTAGTCTTGCCCCACACTCTAGTCTTGTGCCACACTCTAGTCTTGCCCCACACTCTAGTCTTGTGTTACACTCTAGTCCTGTCCTACCACACTCTAGTCTTGGACCACATTCTAGTCTTGTGACACACTCTAGTCTTGTCCTACCACACTCTAGTCTTGTATCACACACTAACCCCTTCCTACCACACTCTAGTCTTGTATCACAGTCTAACCCCGTCCTACCACACTCTAACTTCGTCCTAGCACACTTTAGCCATGTCCTACCACACTCTAGGCCTGTCCTACCACACTCTAGTCTTGTAGCACATATTACCATGCCCTATCACACTATAGTCCTGTACTACACTCTAACCATGCCCTACCACACTCTAGCCCTGTCCCACCACATTCTAGCTCTGTCCCACCACACTCTAGCCCTGTCCCACCACACTCTAGCCCTGTCACACCACACTCTAACCCAGCCCTACCACACTTTAGCGCTGTCCTACCACACTCTAGCCCTGGCCTACCACTCTCTAGCCCTGGCCTACCACACTCTAGCCATGTCCTGCTACACTCTAGCCATGTCCTGCCACACTTTTATCATCCTGTAGTCTCCGTTTAGCTGCACATCAACTTCTTGACCATGTTAACTGGCCACCTTACGGGAAGCCTTTAACATCCGATAAATCACTTGAACTTATACCGTTGTCATTTCTGAGGCAATTGGTTTTTCACGCACAGCAGACTAACAACATGAGCCTTACCGGGAATTCGATCTGCTGCCATCCTTGTTAGCAGGTAGGCATCCAAACCATTCGGCCACTCACTCCAAACAACAAAGCTATCATAGGTTAATTGATCGCCAAGTGCACTTGTTTCACAAACAGATGGACTATCCATGTACAGAAAACTCTAGGAGATTTACGACTATTTGTGTTCAAGCTATTTAGTACACTGCAGTGCATTAAGAAGCGTGTGGCCAAATGGTTTCGATAGCTGCCTGCCAACAAGGACGGCGTGGATCGAATCCCCGGTAAGGCTCATGTTGATGTTTCTGTGAAATAAACAAACGTAGTCTGAACACGTCGTGGCGATAGCAGTGACGAAGTGGCCTTCAGTACAAGCCTTTAAAACGCCTCGATTACCCCAGCAGTGGTAATAAAAGACGCATGGCAGTGCACTACACATATTCCCAGTTTTTCACATAATAGAAACGAGTAGAACAAATATGGGAAAATCCGATCAAATGGGGGAAAACCCGATCAAATGTCATATTAAAGAACACATCTCTACCTCAGTGTTGTTACATTTCCCATGATTTGGAGCTTCCACCACAAAAGATATGAGATGTAGAATGCAAGTAAATCAAATGATTTCATAAGCTTACTCAAGCGTTTGGAAAAACAAAAACAAAAACAAAATCCAACTCCACGCCAGTGAACAAATATGTCCACAGCAGCGGAAGAGATTACAGTCCCAGTCTTCTAGCGGGCATCTTCTTTTTCTTCGTTGGTTCTCAATCTCCCGCAACCAAGCCACGAAAAGGGATTTGCTAGTAGCAAGATGTAGTCCGGAGAACGGAATGCGTTGTGTCGTAGTTTACAGATTGACTGCAATATTTGCACCTTGCTGTCCGGCACATCCGACTTCAGCAGGCATTCTTGAGAATCGGGTTAGCCTTCCCACTTCGATCCCTTCTCCTTAGCCAGTCTTCTCTGTTGCAGCCTGTTATCCAGGATATCCGCGTGGAGGTGTAGAAGGTGTAGTAGCTGGCCCTGACGCTAGCAATCAGCTATAGGTCACCGACCCTTGCAGCTCATGCGCTGCTCAGCATCTTGATCTCTAGCGGGCATCTAATCATAAAATAAGCTGTTTACCAAACTCTCACAGCAATCAGCGTGTGTCTCAGACCTCTAACTTAGACAATAGAAGACAGGGTATTAAGACATATTCGTTCGTGTACATGTCAAGGTCAGTAGATATTGAGAAGGAAGGGATTATAATCCTAGTTGACACCCAATCATAAAATGGCAGGAGAAAACAACGGAAAGAAACTTGAAGTGTTTTGACAAGTCGTCCATCAGGGTTCCTTTTTCTAGAAGAAATAAAAAGAAAAAACACGGAAGCACATTAAACAGGATGAACAATGTAAAAGGCAGTTATTGGGTTTTCCATTTCTGGGTGTTTAATGGATATTACACTCAATGGATATTACACCACTACTAAAACGAGAATAAATGAAATATTGATTACATAATTAAAAAACGTCGCAGCTTAAACCAATTAAAGGCGTAATGTTAGTGATGTATGAACAACATACGATGTTAACGTCTCGATTAATATAGCCATATTTAATTTATGTGTAACCAATGTGAAACTCATTAACAAGTCTATAATACGAGACGTGTTCATATGAAAAAGACTGCTAGTTAAACTCACCGGTAAATAATTTGCTAGGTCTGATTGTTTGCCCTTTTTAAATAAGGGGATAGTCAAACTGTATAAAGCATTAGTTAGACCAAGATTGGAGAAGTGTGTACAGGTGTGGAGTCATTATCGTAGAGGAGATATAAACGTGCTGGAAAGGATACATAAAAGAGCGACAAAGCTGATAATGGGATTCCAGAATTACAGTTATGAGGAAAGACATAAAAACAGGCCTACAGTGTCTAGAAAAGAGAAGAATTCGAGGTGACATACAGGTTTATAAGATAATCAAAGGAACAGATAAATTAGACTATAACAAGTTTTTTAAAATACAATCACCTATAAGAACAAGAGGGCATAGATACAAACAAATTAGTTAATGAAATGTCCAGATTAGATATTAGAAAATATTTTGTTAGTCAGAGAGTGGTGAATGCTTGGAATGCATTGCCACAGCAATTAGTGGAAGCATGGACAATTAATGCATTTAAGAATAGATTGGCTACACATAGCTTCTAGAGAAAGGAAATGTAAAACAAAATGGTTGTTCACAGATTCTGTAGAGTCTTCTAAAGCAGTATAAAAAAGTTAAGTTAAGTTAAGAAACCAGGCTTAACTGCACTAAGTGAACATACGTACGATGCACAAGATTACGTAACTTACGTGTAAACAACACATACCAACCGTCAAGTCTGCAGAATGCCATTATCCTCCGACTCATAGTTTTCTCAGCAGACCGTTGAAAACATGGCGGGTGTGATAGGGAATCCGTCCAGAGTTGATCAACGAGCGGTGATTCGGTGTCTAACAGCTGAAGGATGTCGACCAGTTGACATTCATCGCATAATGCAGGGAGTGTGTGGTGACAAAAATGTGTCGAAGACAACAGTGAAGAACTGGACAACGATATTTAAAGAAGGATTTGAGTTAACGAAAGATCTTCTGAGACCAGGCCATGCGCATATTGTTGCATCGCCAAAATTGATGCAGCAATTTGGGTGGACTGTCGCCAGAACTTACGTTTGCTAGCAAAGGAATTCGCTAGGGACAGTTCAAATGGTGGTTAGCATGAAACTGAAGTATCGAAAGATGTGTTCACAATAGATACCTTGGTTGCTGACCAACCACCATAAGGAAGAACGCATGGGATGGAGTTTGAACCACTTGATGCGATACGAAGAGAAGGGTGATTCGTTACTTTTGCGCATAGTGACAGGTGATGAATTATGGTACCACCACTTTGAGCCGAGCAGGAAAACTCCCAGCATGCAATAGAAACATCCCGGATCACCGAACCAAAAAACTCAAGTCACACATTTCTTCTGATAAGGTTATGCTGACAGCGTTTTATGACCATGAGGGATTTTTGTTGTTAGACTTTAAAGTGCCTGGCGTGAACATCAATGCCATCCGCTACAAAGACACACTAGACAAGCTGCATACAGCAATCAAAAACAAACGACCCGGCATGCTTTCGCTTGGTGTGATTCTGTTGCACGACGATGCGCGTCCACATGTCGCGAATATTGTTCAGAAAACGTCAGCACAAAAAAGGTATGAAGTACTGCCACACCCATCCTATAGCCCCGATATGTCCCGTTGTGATTTCCATTTGTTCGGACCCTTACCAAAATTTCTGAAGGGACAAAGATTCGACTCCGATGCAGACGTCATGGCCTCGGCGACCAAGTGGTTCAAAGAGCAACAAAAGTCATGTTTTTCTGGGGTGTGTGTGTGAATGCTTATAGTGACTTTTTATAATTATACCTGTGGCATGTTTGCTTCATAACAATTGCTAAATGCAATTCTTTCACACCAGATGACGTAACTTTCGCATGTTTGTACTAAAGCCGCTGGTTCCGGTTTCATTTGAACACGCCTCGTATTTAAAGTCAAATTTAGGGTAAAATGATCAACACCCCGACTTCCCAAAGGAAGCCGTCTACCATGATTTAACTAGAGAAGAGCAATCCATCATCTTTAGACTGAGCATAAGCCTCAAGGGTCACCTTTACAACATCATGATAACTATTACAGGTGCCCATGAAGGGAGCATCCGTGGAATACATCCTGCAAAGCTGCATGCTCACGCAGGAAAAAAAAGAGAACATTACTGGCCTTGCGAGACAGATATGAGACAAAAGCTGTATGGAGACAAATCAGCCTTACAAACAACTGTGTCCTTTGTAAGAGAAACCGGGACCTTGATCTGAGGATGAACGAAGAAGAAGAAGAAAATGAACAATAAAAAAAACGAAAAAAACAACCACTGTCACCTTTGAAGCATGTCGTAGCATGCGACTACAGAGGGTTGTGTTTGGGACTGGCAGCATAATCACGCATAAAAGGACCATTACCATTTGAATCATCCACTGTATAGGCCCGGTTACAAGTTTCCTGTAAGGGGCCAGCTACAGTTCCCCCAACCTATCCTTCAAATGTGATCCAAAAGGTGAATGATTGGAAACGCACGACACATACTACCTTTGAATAGGAACAGGTACATGTGATGGCCTATGCTTCACATTGGAACGAAAAGGGGAACGATTGTATGAATTTGGAACTCAGTATTTTTGCAGGTAACTGAAATAAGCGGATCAAAAGCAATGTAAAATCAGTTCTACGTGATTAGGAAACGAGGCATGTAACTGTGTCACGTTAAAGACTTGAGACCTTCGCCAACAGAATACTACGTGATTTGGAAACTTAAGATGTAACTGTCATGTGACGTTTAGACTTGAGGCCTTCACCAACATAATGTAAAACCATTTCTACTATGTGATTGGGAAACGTCGCATGTAACTGTGTCACGTTTAAGACTTGAGACCTTCACCAACATAATACTACGGGATTTGGAAACGTAAGATGTAACTAAGTGTCACGTCCAGACTTGTGATCTTCACCAGCAGAATGTAAAATCAGTTCTACTACGTGAGTGTGAAACGTGACATGTAACTAAGTGTGTCACGTCCAGACTTGAGACCTTCACCAACAGAATGTAAACTCAGTTCTACTACGTAAGTGTGAAACGTCATATGTAACTAAGTGTGTCACGTCCAGACTTGAGACCTTCACCAACAGAATGTAAAATCAGTTCTACTACGTGAGTGTGAAACGTGACATGTAACTAAATGTGTCACGTCCAGACTTGAGACCTTCACCAACAGAATGTAAACTCAGTTCTACTACGTAAGTGTGAAACGTGACATGTAACTAAGTGTGTCACGTCCAGACCTGAGACCTTCACCAACAGAATGTAAACTCAGTTCTACTACGTGAGTGTGAAACGTGACATGTAACTAAGTGTGTCACGTCCAGACTTGAGACCTTCACCAACAGAATGTAAACTCAGTTCTAGTACGTTAGTGTGAAATGTAACTAAGTGTATCACGTCCAGACTTGAGATCTTCACCAACAGAATGTAAAATCAGTTCTACTACGTTAGTGTGAAACGTGACATGTAACTAAGTGTGTCACGTCCAGACTTGAGACCTTCACCAACAGAATGTAAACTCAGTTCTACTACGTGAGTGTGAAACGTGACATTTAACTAAGTGTGTCACGTCCAGACTTGAGACCTTCATCAACAGAATGTAAAATCAACGAATTGTAAGGCAATGGACAGTAAAAAGTACAGATGTGGATTTAAGAAAGAATGTATAGATGCTACAACACACCGTCGCAAAGAAACGTAACAATATAACTTAGTATACGTTGCGTTTGAACCATCTTGGAAAGAAAAAGCGTGGAAGTCAAAGAACATTGTTGATGTGAAATGGAACAGGAAAGCACCTCGTATGTTGTTTCAAATGTGGAGCATTAGAAATGAAGCCAAAAATAGGACTAGGTACACAGCGAATGTTGTAACTGTATGCTCCAAAGGAAGCCAGAAGGTTTAGGCCAAAGACGTATAGCCAACCGTGCGAGGCTAAAGCCAGTTGTTAGTTTTTCTAGAACATTCGGAAAACTTCTTGGAACCCTGCCATTAGCCACTTCTGGTCATTCATGCGTACAAACAAACGGAAACATGGTAAACCGCATATTCGCTTTTTCTGTCAATTTTGTTCGTGCCTTACTGATATCAGATCGTGTTATTCTCAAGGTAGGCCGTTGAGTTATTCCTCCTTCGACTTCACTCCTCTTCTCCTGAATGTACTGACCTCAGATTTGAACCTCCAAACCACGTATACAAATCCCCCAATTCGTGCATATCTGATGTGTCCTCGTATCTACCGATTTTCCGACAACCGCCTGCCTGCCAACATATTAATCAATTTTCTTGAATTACGTGCTTTCGGCTGCTGATTGTATGGAATTATGATTATTTGTGTTCTCAAGTCATTCTTCCCTGTCATTCATTTTGTTGCTGGAGAACTTTCAATGCGTGCACTTCTGTGTCTGTAATCCGGGCTATTTTCTCTGTCACTTTCGCGTTTTGTCAAGCCGACTTCTCTTATCTTTGTTTTGTGTGTGTGTTGTTGTCGCTGTCTCGTGTTTGTGTTTGTGTCTCGACTTTATCTGCAGCAAGAGCACAACAACCAAACCGGATCGAGAGAGAGAGGGGGAGAAAGAGAGAGGAGAAACAAAAAGAAAGGGGAGCTGGATTAGGACACATCATCGCTGTCGAAGACATGTGTGTCCGGACTGAAGGGCGCGAATATCGCAGTCAAGCTGTAAACTAGCGACACAACGCATTCCGTTCTCCCGACATCCTGCTACTTGCAAAGCCTTATTCAGGGCTTGGTAGTGGCAGATTGAGAACGAACGGAGAAGAGGGTATCAAGACGCTGAGCACCGCATGAACTGCAGTGGTCAGGGACCCATAGCTGACTGCTAGCGTCAGGGCCTGCGAACCAGAGCTGCCAAGACCCTTCTACACCTCCATGCGGTGATCCTGGATAACAGCCTGCAGCAGGGCAGACTGGGTAAGGAGAATAGATCGAAGAGGGAATGCTAACCCGGTACTAAAAAATGCTTGCTAAAGTCGGATGTGTTGGACCGAAAGGTGCAAATATCGCAGTCAAGCTGTAAACTACGACACAACGCATTCCGTTCTCTGGACTACGTTCTGCTACTTAAGCCGTTTCAGGGTTTGGTAACGGGAGATTGAGAACGAACGCAGAAGAAGAAGAACGGAGAAGAGAAAGACGAAGAAGAAGGAGGAGACGTCTAGTCCACATATAGGATGTATGCATCCACAGATAGATAGGATTAATCCACAGATAGGATTGCAATCCCAGATGGATAGGATATATCAACAGGCGGATAGGATATATCCACAGATGGATAGGATATATCCACAGATGGATAGGATACATCTACATGATGTTATATCCACATAAGAGTCTTCATCATCTTCTTCGTTCATGCTTAGATCAAGGTTTCGGTTTCTCTTACAAAGGACACCGCTGCTTGTCTTAAATCTGCCCCAAGAGGCCAGTACTGTTCTCTCTTTTCCTGCGCGAACATGCAGATTTGTAGGATGTTTTCCACGGACATGATATGTGCTCCCCACATGGACACTTGTGTTATCTGTCTCAATCCCCATTTTGGTTTAAAGAATAACCTTGAATATGCTATGCCAAGTTCTTAGTCTGACTTGCTCTTCTCTAGTTAAATTCAAGTAGCTGTTATTTGTTTGGAAGTCGGTGTGTTGATCAGCCCATTTCCCCTGGTTGGCTTTATTTACGGTTATGGTCTCATTATATGTGATGCATGGATCTGTTTGATCCACATATGTATAGGATACATCCACATATGTATAGGATACATCCACAGATGTATAGGATACGTCCACATGAGAATAGGATATGTCCACAGATGTATAGGATACGTCCACGGGAGAATAGGATATATCCACAGATGTATAAGATACGCCCACCAAAGAGACCTTATGATATATACCATATTTGGGTTGGGTAGAACTCACGTGTGACGAGAAGTGCCAAATTGCACCTGGCAAGAACTGAACGCAAACGAGGCCATGCCATTTGGGGCCCCATGCCTTGCAACAAAATAAATGGACTCAAAACAAGAATCGGCATAGAGTATCAGTTGCAGGTCAAGGTTCCAAGCGAAATCAGAAAGATTATGCCAAGAAATGTAATCATTACTTGGAGGTTAATTCGATTATTGGTTTCCGAAGATTAATTATTATTTCAGGGAACACCGTGATTCGCCACTCAGGATCGCTTGTGCATAAACAAAAAACAAAAAAACAACAACAAAAAACCAACCAAAACAACCAGATTGGAAGTAAACTACATATACCAACCTCTTAAAAAAACCAAACACATCCACGAAACAACACTAGACGGAGTTTTCTAATTATTACGTTATAATTTCGTCCAACTTTAAATATATATGATTAATTAAGTTGTTCCCTGTGTCAGATAGTACAGTCATCCATGAATTATTCTCTCTCTCTCTCTCTCTCTCTCTCTCTCTCTATCTATCTATCTATCTATCTATCTATCTATCTATCTATCTATCTATCTATCTATCTATCTATCTATCTATCTATCTATCTATCTATCTATCTATCTATCTATCTATCTATCTATCTATCTATCTATCTATCTATCTATCTATCTATCTATCTATATATCTGTCTCGCTCTCTCCATCCATCCTCTCCGTATGTGCGACCTCGGATTTGAACCGGCAAATCGCGCTAACAAAGCACAATTCGTGCATATCTGATGTGTCCTCGTCTCTCCCACTTTCCCGAATCCCGATTGCTTGCCAACATGTTAATCAATCTTCTTGAATTACATGCACACTGACGCTGATTATCTGAAATTATGATCATTTGTGTTCTCATCATTCATTTTAAGGCTGGCGGTCTTTCAAAGAATGTGTTTGATCTCTGTCATGACGGCCGTCTCTTTCTGTCATTTCCGTGTTTTGTCATGTTCACGTATCTTGTATTTGTGCTAACCGGTCTAGGATCCATCCATTTCTTTCTTAGTCTCTCTCTCATCCTCTACCTCCATGGGTGTAGAGTCCTTTGCAAATACTTGCGATCGGGGATGCAGGCAAACATGTGACTGATCTGACGTTTCTTTGTGGGATGACCGTTTGGCTTTCGCGTAGACCATGCTGCCGAAGACGGATGTGTCGTAACGAAATGGCAAATACAGCAGTCAAGCTGTAAACTAGCGGCACAACGCTTTTCGTCCAGTTGGCTACATCCTGCTACCTGCAAAGCCCTGTTTAGGGCTTGGTAGCGGGAGATTGAGAACGAACGCAGAAGAAGAAGAATATGTACATTTTTGGCACCGCATTTCTGCTCCCTCTTCGATTCCTCTTCACTCAACCAGCCTGCACGACTACAGGCTGTTCCGAGGATGTCATTTGCAGGCAGAATGTGGTCGTGGACAACCCTGATTCGTTAGCCTTGGCGCAAGATGTCAACTGTGAGTCGCTGGCTATTGTCATTAGATTTACTGCGCCCCTGGAGATCGTCAGAGGAAGAGTGGGAAGATCATTTAGATAAGGGGGTGCCACTAGCTGTCCATGGGGGGGGGGGGGGGGGGCAGGAGACTAACGTCTGGTCAGGCAAAATATACTGATCGGACAGTGTTAGTCCGGGTCAGGCAAAATATACTGATCGGACAGTGTTAGTCCGGGTCAGGTAAAATATACTGATCGGACAGTGTTAGTCCGGGCCAGGTAAAATATACTGATCGGACAGTGTTAGTCCGGGTCAGGTAAAATATACTGATCGGACAGTGTTAGTCCGGGTCAGGTAAAATATACTGATCGGACAGTGTTAGTCCGGGTAAGGTAAAGTATACTGATCGGACAGTGTTAGTCCGGGTAAGGTAAAGTATACTGATCGGACAGTGTTAGTCCGGGTCAGGTAAAATATACTGATCGGACAGTGTTAGTCCGGGTAAGGTAAAGTATACTGATCGGACAGTGTTAGTCCGGGTCAGATAAAATATACCGACCAAGACCCCCAGCTCACTTCCTTGCAGTTCTCCCTGGAAACAGTCTGTTTCTTGCCAGCCTGGCTAGCGAGATTGGGGAACGACGTGATCACCGTAGTAGTGAACGACACGAAGATAACGCCAAGCACAACTCAACTATATGGATCCCGTTCTATCTCCAAGGCACACACACGAGTAACTGTGGACATTTAACAACAATAACAACAACAAGACCAAAAAAGCCCAGGCTATACAACTTGGCCTGGCAACTAGCAACAGAACGACACACCACCTCTAAACTAAATTCAAGCCTGTGTTACTGGGGTCTTACAGACATGACGGTAGCTCATATGCTCCAACACATATTGATGATAAGGACATGACCCAAGCCATCTTCCTCCCCCTGGGTAAAAAACTACACCGCGGTATTGACACCCTGAAAATAAACATAAAAAAAAAATAGAATCTAGTCCCTTTCTAAAGTGGCATTTATTATGAAGAAGAAGAAGAAGAAGAAGAAGAAGAAGAAGAAGAAGAAGAAGAAGAAGAAGAAGAAGAACAACAACAACAAGCTAAAGGAAAAGAAAATGAAGAATAATATAACTTAGTATGTCTTGTTCTATGTTTGTGACTATCTGCTTAATCTGTGGTTAAAAGCACACACACCGCCACTGGAGCTGAAGTTTGGAAATACAGGGTGGAAATGCATAGGGCACACTCTCAAGAGAAGACAAAACAATATAATCATACATGCACTGAATTAGAACCCACAGGGTAGGTGAAGAGTGGGGATACCACCTCACGAAGAAGTTGAAATGCAGGTCAGGTTAGCTGGTGTGCGGAGCTAAAGTTTGCGTTTCGAAATATAATTCTCAGGAGAGCAACCGTTGCATCCCTTTGCTCCGAATGGAACCAGAAGCATTAGGTCTAGAAAGTTTAACCAAACGTACGAGACTAGCTCGCTGTTTTGTTTTTATCAAACATTCAGGGCATTCTTGAAGCCCTGTCATTCTTCACGCACAAGCGTTTGTGCATACAGATGTGAATTAAATTACAAATTCGCTTTTTTTTTTTTGTCTATTGTAAAGGAATGATTGAATATCGCTCATGCTTTAACAAGTATATCAGATCAAGTTGTTCTCTGCTTTGTACGTGTATTTTTGTGTGCCAATTTCATTAATATTCTCTCTCTCTCTCTCTCTCTCTCTCTCTCTCTCTCTATACATATATATATATATATATATATATATATATATAAATATATATATATATATATATATATATATATATATATATATATATATATATATATATATATATATATATATATATATATATATATATATATATATATATTTACCGACTCAATCATGTTACGGATACGCTCTAGCTTATTTTGTTGTACACTGGTACCTCATACAGTTTATGAAATGTACGGTTGCGAGGGTGAGAACTGGTCACTTCCACCTCAGTAAGAGTTCACACATCCTAGTAATTATATGGGCCTTCTGACTCACGGGGAAATTCCTTTGAGACGTCACATTCCAAGGCTGACTAAGTAACGGAACTTGCATGTGTTAACTATCAGTGCAATTATAATAACGTGTTCGAGAAACAATGATGGATATGTAGTTGGTTTCAGGCAGGATAATGTGAAAAGATCACTCCAAACCTAGTTTTGTTGTGGATTGTACTGTGAATTTGTTTTATTTATCTGTTTGGAGCATGGATTGATTATAATCATTGGCACAATGAGTTCCGTTATTTAGTCATCCTATGAATATGACGTTTCAAAGGGATTTCCCCATGAGTGATATGGCCTATCTAAAGTAGGTCACGGCGTAAACATACTAAAGTGTCTAACACTTTATCTCCGCCAGCAGTGACGGCTATTGGAACCAACTGTCCCCTTTTATTTGCAAAGAAAACGAATGGTGATGCTGCGCACTTGAGTAGCTCATAATTGAAGGCCTCCCGCCTTAGCAATACCCGCACTGGACACAACATCGACAGCTTCAATACGTTTCCAATAGCCAGGAGGCGTAACGATTATTAGCGTGCCTGACGTCAGAAGAGGTTTTCCTGCTAGGATTGGTGCAAAGGTCGACAACCAGCTCTCCTTCAGCTATTTATGGCCCGACAACCGAAATTTCCGGCACTTTTACCTAATCTCGTTGTGCCCCGTGGCACACGAGACTTCAATAGGGACTTTATGTGCTCCTCTGTTCTGTCCAGCCTTTCTCGCAGTTTTCTCACGTCAAGGACACGACGCTTTGTTCATTGTCCATCATGTGCCTCAATTTTTGTGTGGAAAGAGTGTGCATGACGTGACCAGTCGATTTTCTGAGCACAATCCGCCATTGCCATTCAAACGCCACATTCGTATTTCCGCATTGCTAATTCTTTGTTTTTGTTCTTACCTACTTTCGTAATTAATCTCCCCCACGACGCACTAATTTTGTTTAAAATAAGTCAAGCGTTTGTATTAGACATGAACATAATGAAAACAAAGACAATGCTACTTGGGAAAAGGGACAAGAAACAATATATGCAGATACAAATTAAAGAACAACTACTTGAACAGGTACAGAGTTTCTCCTATCTAGGTCGTAATAATAATAGCTGTCCATCGCCAGTGATGATAACAGCAGCAGTCAGACATGTTGTGCTGCACCTCACCAGTGATGATAACAACAGCAGTCAGACATGTTGTGCTGCACCTCACCAGTGATAACAACAGTCAGACATGTTGTGCTGCACCTCACCTGTGATAACAACAGCAGTCAGACATGTTGTGCTGCACCTCACCAGTGATAACAACAGTCAGACATGTTGTGCTGCACCTCACCTGTGATAACAACAGCAGTCAGACATGTTGTGCTGCACCTCACCAGTGATAACAACAGTCAGACATGTTGTGCTGCACCTCACCAGTGATAACAGCAGTCAGACATGTTGTGCTGCACCTCACCAGTGATAACAACAGTCAGACATGTTGTGCTGCACCTCACCTGTGATAACAACAGCAGTCAGACATGTTGTGCTGCACCTCACCTGTGATAACAACAGCAGTCAGACATGTTGTGCTGCACCTCACCAGTGATGATAACAACAGCAGTCAGACATGTTGTGCTGCACCTCACCAGTGATAACAACAGTCAGACATGTTGTGCTGCACCTCACCAGTGATAACAGCAGTCAGACATGTTGTGCTGCACCTCACCAGTGATAACAACAGTCAGACATGTTGTGCTGCACCTCACCTGTGATAACAACAGCAGTCAGACATGTTGTGCTGCACCTCACCTGTGATAACAACAGCAGTCAGACATGTTGTGCTGCACCTCACCAGTGATGATAACAGCAGTCAGACATGTTGTGCTGCACCTCACCAGTGATGATAACAGCAGTCAGACATGTTGTGCTGCACCTCACCAGTGATGATAACAGCAGCAGTCAGACATGTTGTGCTGTACCTCACCAGTGATGATAACAGCAGCAGTCAGACATGTTGTGCTGCACCTCACCAGTGATGATAACAGCAGTCAGACATGTTGTGCTGCACCTCACCAGTGATGATAACAGCAGTCAGACATGTTGTGCTGCACCTCACCAGTGATGATAACAGCAGCAGTCAGACATGTTGTGCTGTACCTCACCAGTGATGATAACAGCAGCAGTCAGACATGTTGTGCTGCACCTCACCTGTGATAACAACAGCAGTCAGACATGTTGTGCTGTACCTCACCAGTGATGATAACAGCAGTCAGACATGTTGTGCTGTACCTCACCAGTGATGATAACAGCAGTCAGACATGTTGTGCTGCACCTCACCAGTGATGATAACAGCAGTCAGACATGTTGTGCTGCACCTCACCAGTGATGATAACAACAGCAGTCAGACATGTTGTGCTGCACCTCACCGGTGAGTTCGGAGGTGGCTGTTTAGTCCAATTCTGGCACGGAAAATCCTTCCACATATGTAGCATTTAATGTCAGAATTGGACGGACATGGAAATTCAGTTGTTTTGTGTTTACGCAATGTACGTTTTTTTCTGTGGTTCGGAGGTCCGGTGCTCCTCAGCAATGGAGATTCTTCTGATGGTGGTCCTACGCCATGCCTGGCGGTCCTGTGCGAGACATTCCCATGCGTTTGCATCGATACTGATATCCGGGTCATTTAATAACGGAAGAGGGCAACTGAAAAGACGTCAGCAAGAGAATAGGTATGGCCAAGATGGTATTCGACAACATGCGACACATACTAACATCCAAACAGATAAATCATAAATTGAAAATGAAAATTGTCAGGTCTTATGCATACTTAATGGCTCAGAAACATGGACAATGAATAACGTGTTGGATAAGAGTATTGAAGGCTTTGAAGTGTGTATATAGAAGAATGAGTCGAATTTTCTTGAAAAGAGAAGAAAACAAATGTGAAAACAAATGGGGTTCAAAAGAGAACTAGTGACCGGAATCAGGGTTAGACGGTTAAAATATTTTGGCCATTTAACAATACTTACCTCCTTGTTGAAGACCATACTAGAGGGTAGGGTATAAGACAGTCGTCCAAGAGACGCAACAACGTTATAAGTGGGTGAATAACATCAGGAGATGGGCTGGGAAAAGCTTGTCGATCAGATTGCACCATTACGGCAAGAGATCCATTGCAGCCGACCTTCGATGAGGAGATGGCGCGTGAACTGAACTGAAGGGAAACAATAGCGTTACCGATAACAGAGTGTGTGAGTTGGGTAAAAGTGTTATTGGTGCTAGTGTATGAATATATGCAGTGTTGGAAGATTATTGAAGAATTATATGTAGGTTGTGCAGAATAGAAGAGAGGCAGGCTAGAATGGAATGCGAGATTAGGACAAATGAGAAGAGATGGGGTGAGCTAGAAAAGAGGCAGAAGAAAATAGAAGATAATCAAAAAAAAATTAAGGATATATTAAAGAAACTGCATTTGTGTAGTAGAGATGATAAGGTAGAGGGTTCTGTTAAGAAGTATGCAAAAAGACAGGAGGGTTCAGTGTTGATAGAAGGAGAGTCAATGTTTCGGGAGGCTGGTAAACATCTGTCAAAACAACATATCTTTGAAAAAAAAGGATATTTGTGGATCTAGAATTGATGATATAGAGGGGAAGATAAAGATGATAAGTGACATAGCGAACGGTCATGTTGTGGTAGTGGTAGATGCAAACAATCTCAAGAGAGATGGTTCATAATTAATAATGCAAAGATACAGGAGTCTGTTAAGGACACTTGAAGAAAAAACGTATAGCAAGGTGACCATGATGGGTATTTACCAGCGGGGCGTGTGTGGTTGTGTAGTTAGATATCAATATATATATATAATGTTCTTGATGGAAGCCACTCGTGCTGAGTTAACTCTTGTCGACGTTTATTTGGAGTCAGGTTACAGTGACTCTTCTTACTTCCTGAAGCCTACCTGATAATGTTTACATGACCCTCCTGGTTGTAGTGCATTGCGATGCTCCTCAGTAAGCTCACCATTATAAATGGATACCAGTTCAGTCCGGGAAGTAAAAGCGGCGAGGGAGAGGAGATGGCTACCGCCCTCATATAGCCAAGCCTTTGAAATGTGAGATCGCTAACACTTCACACTCCTACGGCAGTAATACTATGGGTTACTTTACCTTTATATATATATATATATCCACAATTGGTGCGTGATTTTTCCGATAGCAAAACATCTCCTGTGGTGGACTCAGCCTCAACAATTTGGTACCAGAACAATCGAAAAAAGGTAAAGGCGGGCGTAGTGATGTTAACTACATCGACTGTAATGTGATGCTGGACGTGACAAATATGCACCTAACACCATATTTCCAGTATGCCACATTGGCGTGTTAACGGGAACCATACTTTTAATAATGGTTCCACTAATAATATTTCCGCTGTTTAAAAAAAATATTGGGCACTAATTACACAAATTTTGCCACCAATTATCACACACCATAGTCATAGGCGTCTCATTCTCTATAGACCATTCGTGTGGGGCCCTGTAAGTTTTGTCCAGCCCTGTCTCCTGTATTTCGACACTATCTGCAATGGCTGTAAAGGCTGATCCGCGAGTGACAGTCCCTGCCACAGATCGCACAACCATACTGAGCAGGCTGGCTTGCCTGGCTGCATCTCTTCCATTTTTCTCAGCAGCCAGAAGAAGGCATCTACGAGCGTCAGCATCCACTATGCCCCCTCCAACTGACTGTCTCCAGATAGCTCGATCCTGAGAAATTTCTTCCCAGCCCTCGGATAGGACGTCGCATGACTTCATGTCCCTCTTGCATAAGTCCTTGAATCGCTGTGTTGCACGGCCGATTCTTCTAACTCCAATGACTAGCTGTCCATAAAGGATAACCTCATCTTCCATGCGGTAAACATGTCCCAACCATCGTAGATGTTACCGGCTCAACATAGAGTACATGCTGTGAGTGTGTGCTCTCTGTAAAACCGTATTATTTGACACTTTCTTGCCACCAAATCTACAATATACGCCGTAAACAGCTCACGTGAAAGGGTTTAGCCGCCGTTCCTGTTCAGTGTAAATGCTCCAAGTCTCGCTTCCAGACATGAGAGAATTAACACAAAATACTGCGACTAACAATGTTTCCAATATTCAAAAATATTTCTGCTAATACCAAATAACAAATATTTTCACAGTTACATACACTATTTAAAAGAATTGCCACAAATACCTCTTCTAACTCATCCGAGTATCTTTAGGTTTCTATTTTTGAAAAAAATCATGCTTTTGTCCCGTATCCAACCACTCTGTTTCTCAATACGCCATCGCTCACCCAGCCCTAATTAGCCTCTATTGGCGCTCACGAACATCAAACACGAGGGACTACTCCCATTGTCCAGAAGAGCCACCTATCGGTGTATGCGATGTTTTCCCCTGAACGCTATGAGCCGATACGAACTACAAACATAATTTTTCCCAATGAATTTTGCTTCGTACGGGTCCAAGTCAGGTTCCGTCTGGGCTGTAGCACCGTCAGTTTGTTTGCGCACCGACTCTGTTTTTGTTGTCATAATGTGAATTGTTCATCTCTATTGGCGATGCGTCCGGGTAAGAGCGCTTGACTCTCACGACAGCGTGATAGGGTTCCATTCCCGGTCTCCGCGCGTTGACAATACAATGATTAGCGATTGTATAGGCCGACCTTGTTTGACAACGCGATATGTACAATAACTTTGTGGACTAATTGTTGGATAACGATAAACGAAGTACCAACGCAGTGGCCAACATAGTTAATACCAGTGCCATGCTATTCAGCTGGTAATGGGTACTTGACTTAGAATTGTGGAAGGTAAGAAATGGGAGTGGTCATGTGGTGGCGGTGTTGATTCTGGTGTTGCTTTTGTAGTTGTAGTAATTGCAGTAGTAGCTGTTGTTATAGTAGTCCTTGAAGTAGTTGTTGTATTGTAGTAGTCGTTGTAGTTATAGTAGTCATTGTAGTTATATCAGTTGTTGTATTGTAGTAGTCGTTGTAGTTATAGTAGTCATTGTAGTTATATCAGTTGTTGTATTGTAGTCGTTGTAGTTATAGTAGTCGTTGTAGTTATATCAGTTGTTGTATTTATAGTAGTCGTTCTAGTAATTGTTGTAGTGATAGTAGTCATTGTAGTAACAGTATTCACTGAAGTAGTTGTTGTAGTTATAGTAGTCATTGTTGTAGTTATAGTAGTAGCTGTTGTAGTTATAGTAGTCGTTGTTGTAGTTATATGTCGTTATAGTAGTTGTACATATAGTAGTCGTAGTAGTTGTTGTAGTTATGTTAGTTGTTGTAGTTGTAGTAGTTGTTGTGGTTATGGTAGTTGTTGTACTAATAGTAGTTGTTGTAGTTATAATAGTTGTTGTAGTTGTAGTTATAGCAGTTGTTGTACTTATAGTAGTTGTTGTAGTTATAGTAGTTATAGTAGTTGTTGTAGTTATAGTAGTTGTTGTAGTTATATTAGTTGTGTACTAATAGTAGTCGTTGTAGTTATAGTAGTTGTTGTACTTATAGTAGTTATTGTAGTTATAATAGTTGTTGTAGTTATAGTAGTTGTTGTAGTTATAGTAGTTGTTGTATATATAGTAGTTGTTGTAGTTATAGTAGTTGTTGTAGTTATAGTAGTTGTTGTAGTTATAGTAGTTGTATTTATTATAGTTAAAGTAGTTGTATTAAAAACAGCAGCAGCAGACTCTTCCAGCCCCGTCAGCCACTGCATTGAAGCGCGCTTGTCAATATTCCTCTATGCTTGTGAGATATGGACAATTACAGCTGACCTGCAGAGGAGGATACATGCCTTGAAGATGAGATGTTTCCGAGGATTTCTAAACGTCACGTACAAAGACCGAGTTACAAATGTGGAAACACGAGCAAGAATTACAACAGCAATAGGGCCTCATAAAGACCTCTTGGCAACGGTCAAACGACGCAAACTCGCTTGGTACGGCCACATATCGAGATCAAAGGGTCTTGTAATACCATCCTGGGCGGAAAGGTGGAAGGCAGACGACGAAGAGGTGGTAAGACAGCACACACGAATAGCCCAATCACCGACCAGAGGAGGTGCAGACAGCGGCCGCCGTCGAGAGATGTGGCGTGGGGGGGGGGGGGGGGGGATTGTTGGGGTGTCATCATGTGTGCCCCAACGACCTCACCGGTGTACGGGACTATCTGACCTGTCCTGGACTGAAGCACGCTCTAATTCGGGTTGGTGTTGATGCACCTATGATTGGTTCGCAGTATCAATCCTGTTCACTGTTGTCTTCTCAGTGTTCATCTGTCAATTGTCTGGGTATTCACCGTGCACACGCTTTGCAGACGTTCAATCGGTTGTACATTATGATGTATGCTAAACCATGTGAACATCCTATTCCGGTTGCTACACTCTTTATCGTTACCACCTGTCAGCGCGCATCATCATCTCCACCCTCCGCGCAGCTGATCCTGTTGTAATCTGAAGAGGACGACGAGATCAGGCTTCATTAGCAATTATGAGTTTCCTTGAGAAAGTGTATCAAGCCAGTTATGCACTGCATTACGCAACAAACACTCCTCACCACAAACAAGAAGCGTTTCCTTATTCATATCCTTTGCTCCCCCCCCCCCCCCGCCCCCCCGAAACCGAAGAACAACACGCTGGAATTTGATTGTACACTCCCTGACCTCCGGCGCCATTTTGTAACTAAGCTACGCACGCGCTTACGACACACAGTGCCTGCTACTTACAATAACCACACAGCTAGATGATGCTGCTGCCATGCAATACCGCCTTTGTGAACTGCATACTACATTTGTTCAGATAACCCATATCAGTTATGTGACTTACTTACTGACTCACACTCGTAGCTGGAATGCAGATTGTTTCATTAGTTCTCGTTTAATTACCCATACTGCTCGCGCGGTTTACGATAGGGCTGCGTATGACAGATGCGACGTTTGGACCCCAGCCATACTGACAGCATGTGGCAGAGGGCGGCTAGCAGTCCAGTCTAAACTCCTCTAGAGAAGAGACTGTATTTGACAGTGACTGGGATATATGACACGTGTGTTCTCTTATATAATCCATATAATTTCAGAGGCGTCTCAGTTTCAAATACGGATCAATATTTCTTAAGGTAAACGTGTTTAAAAACAGTACCAGAAAAAGGCAGACTAAGTTAGCTAGCAACTAAGAATTGTAACACCTTGGTAAAATGTCTTGATTAGTTACTAGTAACCGTTTTTATTGCTGTTTGTTGTTTTGAATGCCCACAATGAGTAGGTTACTCTTTTGTGCGCCCTGAAAAGGACGTTAAGTGGCGGTTTGCAGTAGCTTTCCTCACATCCTGAGTGCGCTTATGAAGGTGGATCGGGATCCTCCAGGCGGTTGTGCTATGCATGTCTTCATCTGCGAGTCATTAACAACTTAGTGGTTTGTTTAAAGCAGCATAGAGGGCGTCTAACAGGCTGCGGGTCTACTCTAGTGTTTGAATCTATTAAGATGGACTCGCACTTCGGTTAACCACCCTACGTAAGTGCTTGTCCAAACGCTTCGGAGTATTTTAGCTGCTCGAGCTTAGCCCGCTAAGCAGGACATCTTTCTCACGGCTACATCCAGATCATACCAGAGCTGGGATCTGCACAGGGGCATCTGCCTTGCAGAAGTACAGGTCGACTAAGAACTAAGAAGGTTGTCGAATCATATCTTGACCCTAGCCTCTGGTTGGTCAGTCCTGATACTGGCTGTAAGGTTGCATGAGCAAGTCTCTCCATTTGACCCTAACCTCTGGTTGATTAGTCTTAAGACTGGTTGTAAGGTTGTCTGAGTATGTCTCTCCATTTGACCCTAACCTCTGGTTGATTAGTCTTAAGACTGGTTGTAAGGTTGTCTGAGTATGTCTCTCCATTTGACCCTAACCTCTGGTTGATTAGTCTTAAGACTGGTTGTAAGGTTGTCTGAGTATGTCTCTCCATTTGACCCTATCCTCTGGTTGATTAGTCTTAAGACTGGTTGTAAGGTTGTCTGAGTGTGTCTCTCCATTTGACCCTATCCTCTGCAGCTCTGTTCCGCCAATCAACGCTGGCTCTGGAAACAAACTGCACTAGTGTAGTCTGGATACAAGAATACGAATCGTAGTGGAAAGGCAAACCCAGCACCCATGAAAACAGAACTGAAATCGAATGTGTCGGGCCGGAAGGTGCAAATATGGCAACCTAGCTGTAAACTACGTCCTAACCTCCTTTTCAGGACGAACGCCAAAAAGGAAATTACCAGGTGACGCCAGTGACCTTTCAAATATTCCGTCCACACATAGTTTATCTCCATTCTGTTGTCGTTATCTACCGTCATATTACCAGGCTATCTGTCGCACGATTTCGCTTCTCCTGACGTCATTCTTCTCTCCCCTCTATTACTGCTGTGATGTCGAAATCATATCTCTCTATCTCTCTCTCGCTCTCTCTTATCTATTTATCGTCGGCTTGTTTCTTTTTATATTTCTAACAATGTTATGTCTTTCTCCATTAGCCCCTCTCTCGTTTATTCTGAATGTATTTCAGAAATGAAGTCATCGTCATCATCTTCTGTGTCGTTGACGGAGGTGATACATTCTGCTCGCAACATTTATCTTCGTAGCCCTCGTATACATAACAGGTTCTTAACTTTTACCAAACTGGTTTTTTCCCCTTATCAGCCAGTAGTCTTCTTCTTTCTCTTCTTCTTCTTCTTCTTCTTCTTCTTCTTCCTCTTCTTCTTCTGCTTCTTCTTCTTCTTCTGCTTCTTCTTCTTCTTCTTCCTCTTCTTCTTCTGCTTCTTCTTCTTCTGCTTCTTCCTCTTCTTCTTCCTCTTCTTCTAAGAACTGACGCTATGTTTCTAGTCCGGTAAAGATCACGAAGGAGACTGTGTTTCAGGTCTTCACCGGTCTCCCCACAGCTTTTTCTGCATGGTCACTTCCCAGGGCCAGACTGCAACTCTTTGGTCTGTATAGGTCGGGCAGCCATGCAGGATATGTTCTGGTGTTTGCTTGAGTGCTCTACGATAGCAGGTGGGTGTGTCTCTGAGACCCATTCTGTGGAGCTACGCCTTGAGTCTACAGTGTCCTGTTCTGAGTCTGACGATCTGTGTCTGCCCATCTCTACCAAGTTTGCATATGTTGTCATTTTCTAGCTTGTATTCTTTGTGCTGTTCTTTCCATTCTCTCGTCATGGATCATTTGATGAGTGTCTTTGCTTCTTTATAGCTCTGTGGTTGGCAAATCTGCATGCCACCACTTTCGGCTTTTGCGAGGTCATCTGCTGTCTCGTTTCCAAGGATCCCATAGTGGATCGGGATCCACTGTAGGACAGAGTGTTTTATTAGATAGCAATAATATGTTATATTTTATTTTGTGTAAATCTATAAATCTGTCTTTTTTGCTGCTTGGAGTACGCTCCTGGAGTCTATCTTGTTTGGGGCTTGAGATGGCTTGGAGTACGCTCCTGTAGTCTATCTTGTTTGGAGCTTGAGATGTTTTGGAGTACGCTCCTGGAGTCTATCTTGTTTGGGGCTTGACATGTCTTGGAGTACGCTCCTTTAGTCTATCTTGTTTGGGGCTTGAGATGGCTTGGAGTACGCTCCTGTAGTCTATCTTGTTTGGGGCTTGAGATGTCTTGGAGTACGCTCCTGGAGTCTATCTTGCATGGGACTTGAGATGGCTTGCAGTACGCTCCTGTAGTCTATCTTGTTTGGGGCTTGAGATGGCTTGGAGTACGCTCCTGGAGTCTATCTTGTTTGGGGCTTGAGATGGCTTGGAGTACGCTCATGGAGTCTATCTTGTTTGGGGCTTGAGATGACTTGGTGTACGCTCCTGGAGTCTATCTTGTTTGGGGCGTGAGATGGCTTGGAGTACGCGCCTGAGGTCTGTTAGAAAGACATTTTTCCTTGTATTTGTGTTTTGGCTGATAAGAATCTGGACTGCTGCATGGACAGCTGTTGATTCAGGACTGAAATTAGGACACGTCTCACCTACTGGTACGGAATGATTGTCTATGTCGCCGTTGGAGTGTGCGATATAGATTCCACTGCCTCTTCTTTTTTTCGCTCACCGAGGTCGATCCATCTGTGTACACACGTGTCCAGGAGATGCTAGGGTACTGTCTCTTGAGCTCCTGCAGAACAGGGATTTTTTGTTTTGTTACTGACTGCTCACTTTCCTTTATTAGCCCTGGGACATCCAAGATTATTTTTAACCAGTCCTGGTTCCATATCCATGGTTCTGGAGTAAGTGCTTCTCGCTTTTCAATTTTGGCTCCAATCATGGAAGCAAGAAGTAATTCGTTGTAGCCCTTTTACCGTTTTCTGTGGGGACCCAGTGGTCTCGAGGTAAGGTGTTGAAGGTCGCGTGTTGAAATCCCTTAACAGTTGGAAATTGAAAAGATTAGGACTAGCGGCCGTTGCTCGGGCACAATTCAAGTTAAAAATCTACTGAAATTATTCTAGGGATTCTCGCCCAACAGAGAATATGTCGCCAAAAAGATGACTGTGTGACCATAACAATAGGTCTTGGCTATGTGGTTAGCGGAGCGGCTTAGATGGCGCCTGACAGGCTGCGGGTCTACCTTGCTCTAATTTGCGTTTCCTTCTCCACCTCAAAAATAGGCCATCGTAGATTCCAGGGGTTAACAGGTGATGGGATTGACCTGGCAAGTCACCAGTGGATTTTCACATGCCAAAAAATTTGAAATAAAGGGGGTCGCACTATGGATGGATGTATGGATAGAATAATGGATGGATGGATATATACATTTTGCTGAAAACGCGTATCTTCTAAGCCTTCATATATATAAGCGGTTCTCAACTTTTCTCCAACCTGTTTTTCTTCCGTTCAAGCCAGTAGAAACTCGTTGTAGCCCCTTTAACTTGCATCACATTCCGATCGTGATGATGGTGTGCCAGCGTACTACAAGCGGTAATCTGCATGTCGCTCACTACTACGGGGATCACGTCGATCATCCACTTTGTTAGCCATACTGCATGAAAACATCCCTTTCCCAGGGAGACTCCGACGGAGTCGAGGTGTGCCAGCCAGTATATTTTGCCTGATCCTGACCAACATGTCCGATCAGTATGTTGTGTCTGACTCTGACTAACATGTCCGAACAGTATGTTTTGCCTGACTTTGATCAACATGTCCGATCAGTATATTTTACCTGACCCTGACTAACATGTCCGATCAGTATATTTTACCTGACCCTGACTAACATGTCCGATCAGTATGTTTTGCCTGACCAGACGTTAGTCTTCCTCCACTATATATTTATGTGAACCAAACTGCAAATTAAAAATAAATAAATAAATGAAATAATGTCATGGTTAAATAATATTGCACAGCCTATATTGCACCGAAATCCGTACCCAGACGAGATCTATTTTTCTCTTTGTCAGAGATACAATACAAACTTTGTTTTTACACGTTGTTGCGATTGCAGAGATGAAATAGTTTTATTCCCCACTCCACCTTCATGATTCTCCAAACAGAGTTAATCACAATCACGATATTTTTGTTGTTGATATTATACCAATTCTATTGGTCAGTTCTGCTGTCACTAAATTTTTTGTAGCCAATCGGTGGCCGGCAATCCTATAAGTCCTAATTATGTGGACTGTGTATGTTCTGTAGACTTTGATAGGGAATAACAATGGGTACCAACTCTGTGGGCCAGCTATGAATGAATATGAAATGTGTAACAACTGTGTGGGCCAATTGTGATTGACTATAGAATGAAGACCAATTCTGTGGGCCAACTGTGATTGGCTATAAGACGAGTACCAATTTTGTGGGACAAATGTGATTAACTATAAAATAAATACACATTCTGTGGGCCAACGTTGATTAACTATACAATCAAGACGAATTCTGTGGGCCAACTGTGATTGACTATAAGAAAATAACCATTCTGTGGGCCAACTGTGGTTGACCATACAATAAATGCACATTTTGTGGGCCAACTGTGATTGACTATAACATGAGTACCATTCTGTGCGCCAACTGTGATTGACTATAAGATAATAACCATTCTGTGGGCCAACTGTGGTTGACCATACAATAAATGCACATTTTGTGGGCCAACTGTGATTGACTATAACATGAGTACCATTCTGTGCGCCAACTGCAATTGACTATAAGATAATAACCATTCTGTGGGCCAACTGTGGTTGACCATACAATAAATGCACATTTTGTGGGCCAACTGTGATTGACTATAACACGAGTACCATTCTGTGCGCCAACTGTGATTGACTATAAGATAATAACCATTCTGTGGGCCAACTGTGGTTGACCATACAATAAATGCACATTCTGTGGGCCAAATGTGATTGACTATAAAATGAGCACCAATTCCGTGGGCCAAAACCGACAGCACCTTTCGGTACTAATCCCGCGTGCAGCTCTGACTGACTACACAATCGGTATATATTCTGTGGGCCAACTTTAACTTACTATAGAATTAATACAAATTCTGTGGGTTAATTAGGATTGACTAACATTAGTACAAATTCTGTGGGCCAAATGTTTGATGATAATAACTTTAGTACCAACTCTTTGTGCAAGCTCCATTGTGGCCATGGAAGTGCTTCTAGTGCAGTGGCTCGTTGAAAGGCAATACGTGAATCCCCGACCATGTGTGCCAACCGTTGACTACAGTAGATATTAAACATACCAATTAATATTATTATTATTGCAGTAAAATTAGGACCGTTTGTGTGGGCCAATTATTAGATTCATTAAAAGTATTGCTAAGTATGTGGGCCAATATCCAGTACAAATAACCAAGTCTGTGGGCCACCTGTGTGACGGCATTGATAGCCAATTCTGTGAGTTATCTGTTGGATACACTATAAGTAATATTTATTCTGTTGGCCGGAATAGTGGTGCCAGTACTGTGGGCCATGTCGTTGTTACCAATAATGTGGGCCATATAGATGCTGCCAATTATGTGGCCCAACTGTTGGTCACGAACAACAGTTGGTACCGATTCTGTGGGTCACTAATCGGATGACATTATAAGCTGTACCAGTCTTTGTGGGGCCAGCAATGGCAGGAGCCCGCGAAGCCTAGAATGCTCTGGAAGACGCAGGAGAAGAGGAAGCCCACCATAGTGTTGATGATGCTGTCATGGCTTCACTTTCGCTACACGGGTCGGCCCCAGCACCGCGGCGTCCGGTCGGTCAGCTTCAAAAAGTACGTGGATCTCATTACGTATGATCGGGAATACCTCGTCTCCTCTCTCGTAAGTCTCGTGTTTTTTGTGTCGTTTATCTTGGTGTGCTAGCTTCGTGTGTCTTTGGTGTCAGTGAAAGGTTTTGCCTTTCTGGATTTTACTGGCGAAGGCACCGTCCTTTCTACCACCAGGCTGTTGTTATTTGGGCGATATCAGGCCATATTGGCCAGTGTATGGATGCGTGTGGGTGCGTGTCTATGTGTGTATGTGTGTGTGTTTGTTATATGGGCGTATTGACCAGTGTATGGATGCGTGTGGGTGCGTGAGTGTGTGTGTTATACGGGCATACTGGCCAGTGTATGGATGCGTGTGTCTGTAATGTAGACGTATCGGTAAGTGTACGGGGGAGGGTGGTGCGCGCGCGCATGTGTGTGTATATATATATATATATATACATATATATGTATATGTATGTATTGACCAGTGTATAGATGTGCGTGTGTGTATCTGTTTGTAATGTAGACGTATTGACGTGTGTATCTGTTTGTAATGTAGACGTATTGACGTGTGTATCTGTTTGTAATGTAGACGTATTGACGTGTGTATCTGTTTGTAATGTGGACGCATTGACCAGTTTATGGATGCGACACTAACATCAATTGAAAAACGACAAATCGGAACAGTAGAAATTAAATGCCTGCGAAAAATATTGGGTGTAACATGGCGTGACACGATCAGAGTCGATGGTATCAGGAGACTGGTCGAAGCGACACCAGTACTAGACTGCATCAACAGACAACTAAAATGGTTTGGTCACGTCAGAAGTCTACGACCACACAGCACACACACATATCCAACAAAATACGCGGGCGCGCGCACACACACACACCCAGAAAAACAACACACAAAAACAATTTTAAAAAAGCAATACTATTTAGATACAACGGATTGAAGGCCAAACACCGAAAATGTGGATTACGGAAATATCTGAGGTGGCGAATGCCACTGTGCATGAGACACACAGTAGGGTTCGTTCTATAGATCTCTTCATAACCTGACGCTAAAAGGCAAAACATGATACACAAAAAGAAGAGAGAAGAAAAAATATGTATCCGTTTTTTTATCTGTTTGTAACGGGTTCCACTATGGAAGTTTTGCAGCACAGTAGTTTTGCCAATCCTTTCTTGCACGCTGTGAAGTGGTCGTACCGTGACAAAACATGTTGGCGGTCTCGGCCTATTTTAGCTTTGATTTGTTAGGGGTATCATGAGAGGGGCCCTAGCAGTAAGGCTGCCGGTCTGTTCACAAGGGGTCCATGGACAGATTCTACAGGGTCCTTGAACTTGGATGGTTGTTGTTGTTGTTGTTTAATGCCCACAATGAGTAAGTTTACTCTGTCGTGCGCCCTGAAAAAGGACATATAGAGTGGCGGGTTGTAGTAGCTTCCCTCGCATCCCGATGAAGGTGGACCGCGGTCTTCCAGGCAGTTGTGCTATGGTTAGCTTCATCTGCGGGTCGCTCACTACTACGGGGATCAAGTTGATCAACATCTCGCCAGCCAGGCAGCTTGAGAACAGCCTGGCTTCCAGGGAACGCTACATTGAAGAGAGATTGGGTTCTTGGTCAGTGTATTGTGCTTGACCCTGACACGAGGTCCTGGTCAGTATGTCTTACCTGACTGGACTAGCGTCTCGGCTGCCCCACTTGGATGGGTAAAACGCAACAAATGATCTTAAACTGTTATTTTAATGTATTGCATTGTTGTTGAATGTACAAGGCGTGTTCAAATGAAACCGGACCTAACTACACCAAGTGAACATACGTACGATGCGCACGATGACATCATTTCTGATGTAAACAGCACACACTAACCGTCAAGTTTGCAAAATTTCATTATCTCATGACTCATAGTTTCCTCAGCAGACCGTTGAAAACATGGCGGGTGTGATACGGAATCCGTCCAGCGTTGATCAGCCAGCGGTGATTCGGTTTCTAACAGCTGAATGATGTCCACCAGTTAACATTCATCGCAGAATGCTATTCTTTAGGGTTGGGTTTTGTAAGACCCTTTACAATGGTCGTGTTTCAAGTCAGCACATTCTGGCGATGCGGCATTTAAACCTTTGCTTACCCTGACGTATTAATTGCTACCCGACACATTTGCCCAATAGATTTAAGAACGAGTGCCACTCAGAGCATCCAGACTACCAAAGAAAATGTCGCATATTACCATTTCAACAGAAGTGAATAAGTAGTGATATTGAGGCTTTGCTTCGGCCACGACAGACTGCCGACCCATCTAACTAATGTTGGATACAATGGCTACTGAACATCGCCGCATTCATCCTCAACACACGAGGAACAGAGAATGAACATGGTCATCGGTAGTGCCCTTCGGAGCAGGCAATACAGCCTAGTGAATGAGGTGACAACAGCCAGCGGTTTATAGCTGGCTGCTTGCACCAGGATCATAGAAGCACATCTGACCAAGATCTTATTCCACCTGCAAGAGGCGGCCCTGGAAACAGGCTGCACTGGTGTAGTCTGGCTAAGAGAATGTGATGATCAGAGGGAAAGGACACCCGGCCGTAACAAGTATGTGCTGAAACCGGATGTGTCGAGCCGAAAGGCGCATAAATCGCTGTCTCCTGTGACATAACGTCCGTTTCAGAACATACGGTCAAGACTAGTACCATTCTTGAACAAGCTCTGTGGAGATTCAGACGACACCAGACTAATCACTACTCGTCTCTCTAGATTGATTAAAATTGACATCTGAAAGCGCATGAAGACGAGGGAAAATGTAGTCCCTAAACGTGTTTAAGTTAAGTAGTGCAGCTCTTGTGGTGCGTACAGCTCGCGAAGTGCCTCGATGGAGTTTCTGCTATATGATTGGTTGGATATGCTTAGCTATAAATAGCTCATTTGAATTATTGATTTTGTTAAACTATTCACTATTTGTACGTGAGAGTTTGTACGGGAGGGACGAGAGAGTTTGTACGGGAGAATTTGTACGGGATGGACGAGAGAGTTTGTACGGGAGTGTTTGAATGGGAGGGACGAGAGAGTTTGTACGGGAGTGTTTGAATGGGAGGGACGAGAGAGTTTGAACGGGAAAGTTTGTACGGGGAGGGGGACGAGAGAGTTTGAACGGGAGAGTTTGTACGGGAGGGACGAGAGAGTTTGAACGGGATAATTTGTACGGGAGGGACGAGAGAGTTTGTACGGGAGGGACGAGAGAGTTTGAATGGGGGAATTTGTACGGGAGGGACGAGAGAGTTTGTACGGGGGGGGGGGGGCAGGAGAGTTTGTACTGGAGGGACGAGAGAGTTTGAACGGGAGAATTTGTACGAGAGGGACGAGAGAGTTTGAACGGGAGAGTTTATATGTTAGAGTTTGTACGGGAGAGACGAGAGAGTTTGTTTGTACGGAAGGCCGAGACGAGATAGTTTTACGGGAGGTCGAGACGAGTGTGTTTGTACGGGAGGCCGAGACGAGAGAGTTTGTACGGGAGGCCGAGACGAGAGAGTTTGTACGGGAGGCCGAGACGAGAGAGTTTGTACGGGAGGCCGAGACGAGAGAGTTTGTACTACAGGATGAGCGGAGAGTGTTTGTACAGGAGAGATAAAAGTGTGTGGTAGAGATCAACAGTTTATATTTAAAAGACGCAACAATGTTCAAGAGAAATAAAACTATTTAAATGGGAGAGATACGAGTGTTTGTATGGGAGAGATACCAATATTTGTATAAGAGATACGAGTGTTTCTATGGGAGAGATAAAAGTGTTTGTATGAGAGAGTTGAGAGCGTTTGTACGCGAGAGATAACGTTTCGTGCTTGAACACGATTCAACCAGATCTGAGATCAAGATGCTGAGCAGCGCATGAGCTGCAGTGGTCAGCGACCCATAGCTGACTGCTAGCGTCAGGGCCAGCGAACCAAAGCTGCCAAGACCCTTCTACACCTCCACGCGGTGAACCTGGATAACAGGCTGCAGCAGGGCAGACTGGCTAAGGGGAAGGGATTAAATTGGGAATGCTAACCCGGTACTCAAAAAATGCTTGCTGAAGTCGGATGTGTTGGACCGAAGGGTGCAAATATCGCAGTCAAGCTGTAAACTACGACACAACGCATTCCGTTCTCTGGACTACATTCTGCTACTTAAGCCCTTTCAGGGTTTGGTAGCGGGAGATTGAGAACGAACGAAGCCAAGCCAAGCCAAGCCAAAATCAGATCATGGCTCCAATTTCATACACACCTTATCAGCACCTGGAGATCACTGCATTTGGGTCCCTTACCGGAAGTCCGTTGCAATGACTCTGGCGTTCTATCTTGCAGTTATGGTTTCTGTAACAGCTTTTTGATGCTGTCAGTAATGCTGAGGAGGGTCATGTTCATACATGGCTCTCCCAGTAGACTCTTCTGTCTACGTTCAATAATTAATCTTTGGAATTGTCATTACAAACCAGTGCTGACATTCAACAAGAACTATTCGAAGCTGATTACGGTATATAGTTTTCGGTTCATCATCATCATCATCATGTAGCATGTCCTTTGCAGAACGTCGCTTTCATGTCAGCCTGTCTGTAGGAAACTTATCTTTCGCTAGTCTTCCGGCCTGCTCCAAGGACAAATCCAGCGTCTTCTTGCTGTCATGGGCCCATCGTATTCTCGGTCGGCCCCTGCCTCTCTTCCCAGGGACCATAGCCTCCATAACCGCTCTCTTCAGTCCGTTGTGTCGGTTGACGTGTACAAAAAACCTCAGTTTTTCGAGTCATTACATCATTTATGAGCCAATTCTCCTCTACATTCAGGTCTTGCCGGACGGAATTGTTTGTTTCTTTGTCCACGGTATATGTAGGACTCTTCTGCTTACGGTTACACCGATCCAGAATCTTCATATTATGTATGTGAAGCTGACGGACAAAAGGCCTCAGGCAAGCCAGATTAATCATAGTGCGTCAGTGACTATGTAGGTGGGTCTGATTTTCACTCTGTGACAACACTTTGGGAATATCTGGGACATTATTTGGTACTTAGTTTTTGTGACATTGTGTGATCAAAATAGAGATGTGGTCTTCGTCATGCTACATTCCCAACCTACTGGATGCCACACCCCCGCCGCCTTGCCGGATACCTGTTTATTGGAAAGGCTTCAGGAGTAAACCCTGAGGAAAGATCTCCATCCTGTGTTATCTGCAGTCGTCTCGATAGTAACTTAACGTCTTTATACTGGTTTAGAAGACTCTACAGAGTCTGTGTACAACCAGTTTCTTGGATGGTTGTGTTTACAGATGTACGAGTTCATCTTAATAGACTCAAACATTAGAGCTAAGTAGACCCGTAGCCAGTTAGGCGCCATCTATAGCTGCTCTTAACAAACCACCTGGGGAAAGGAACAAATAACTTGGGTACATTTTTAACTTGAATTTTGTCCGGACAAGGCCGTTAAGCCTACTGTTTTCGATTTCCAACTGCCAATGAATTTGTGATGTCTTACCACCAGCCAAAGGTGGCTTAGGACGAGAGAATGAGGTTGACAAAGGGCGCAGATCCTTACTCACTTTCATCTAAATTAACGCGTAAGTCACCCATTTCAGCGGACACAGTATCAGGAAACGATTGTCCACACGGCTGACCAGAGAGAGAGAGAGTAGTCATCACATGACATGGACGAACATCATTACTATTTGGAGGTGTTTTAAAGTACTCGTTCATCAAGATTCTTTATACAAATGCCCACGAAGTGCGATTTGTACGGATGCCTAAGAGTTGCGATTAGTACAAATGCCGACAAATTGTGATTTGTACGAATGCCGACAAATTGTGATTTGTGCGAATGCCGACAAATTGCGATTCGTACGAAAGTCGACAAATTGCGATTAGTACGAATGTCGGAGAGTTGCGAATTGTACGAATACCAACGAATTGCGAATTAATTTTTCCACAAAGAAATAATGTAAACAAGATCTATCCGTTCTACAAACACACCACCCTCACCCTACCCCGCCCCGGACGATCGTTTATTTAATAATACTTAATGCATAAAATCAAACATAAAAACTATCAAGCCAATAAAATGTACATAGAATAAATACAGATGTATTTATTCTCTACTTAAAAGCCTGCCAAAGATTGCCGACTTTTGACGATTTTTTAAAATGTTTCTAAAATGGCCAACAACATTGTCATTAAACAGGTTAATGCTCCTTTAGACTATAGCTACGTTAGGATGACTATAGTAGCTACGTTAGGATGACTATAGTAGCTACGTTAGGATGACTATAGTAGCTACGTTAGGATGACTACAGCTATGTTAGGATGACTATAGTAGCTACTTTAGGATGTCTATAGTAGCTACGTTAGGATGACTATAGTAGCTACGTTAGGATGACTATAGTAGCTACGTTAGGATGACTATAGTAGCTACGTTAAGATGACTACAGCTATGTTAGGATGACTATAGTAGCTACGTTAGGATGACTATAGTAGCTACGTTAGGATGACTATAGTAGCTACGTTAGGATGACTATAGTAGCTACGTTAGGATGACTATAGCTATGTTAGGATGACTATAGCTACGTTAGGATGACTATAGTAGCTACGTTAGGACGACTATAGCTATGTTAGGATGACTATAGCTATGTTAGGATGACTATAGTTATGTTAGGATGACTATAATAGCTACGTTAGGATGACTATAGTAGCTACGTTAGGATGACTATAGCTATGTTAGGATGACTATAGTAGCTACGTTAGGATGACTATAGCTACGTTAGGATGACTATAGAAAAACCGGCCTACAGTGTCTCGAAGAGAGAAGAATTCGTGGTGACTTAATACAGGTTTATAAGATGATCAGAGGAATGGATAAATTACACTATAACAAGTTTTTTAAAATACAGCCGCCCACAATAACACTAGGGCATAGCTACAAGCTGACTAAAGAGAGATCCAGATTAGATATTAGGAAATATTTCTTTAGTTAGAGAGTGGTGTCTGCTTGGAATGCATTGCCAGGGGAGGTAGTGGAGGCAGGGACAGTTAATGCATTTAAGAATAAACTGGATGCGTATAGCTTTTAGAGCAAGGTGATGTAAATGTAACTGGTTGTATACAGACTCTGCAGGGTCTTCTAAACCAGTATAAAGACGTTAAGTTAAGTTAAGTTAGGATGACTATAGCTATGTTAGAATACTATAGCTACGTTAGGATGACTATAGCTACGCTATGATGACTATAGCTACGTTAGGATGACTATAGCTACGTTAGGATGCCATTTCTCAACGATGCTCTGAGTTTACTCCCAAATGATAACCCAGTTCTTAATTTATATTATGGAAATTCTCCCTTTTCTAATTTACTACTCTTCTGAAGACATTTCATCAGTCATTTCTTGTTGCTGCTCCCTGTCCAGTCTTTAAGTGGTGAGCTGTTGTTGTTGCTGTTCCCTGTCCAGTCTTTAAGTGGTGAGCTGTTGTTGTTGCTGTTCCCTGTCCAGTCTTTAAGTGGTGAGCTGTTGTTGTTGCTGTTCCCTGTCCAGTCTTTAAGTGGTGAGCTGTTGTTGTTGCTGCTCCCTGTCCAGTCTTTAAGTGGTGAGCTGTTGTTGTTGCTGTTCCCTGTCCAGTCTTTAATTGGTGAGCTGTCGTTGTTGTTGTAAATGCCCACAATGAGTAAGTTTAGCCTTCTGTGCGCCCCGAAAAGTGCGATAAGTGGCGGGTTGCAGTAGCTTTCCTCACATCCCGAGCGTGCTGATGAAGGTGGACTCCAAACGGTTGAAGAGTATACACCTAAATTATATATTTATCATTTACCGTACTGTAGTTCTCTAATGCAAGGGGGACTCGATGGGGTGAAAGAACAATCAGCAAAATTGAGACTGAATATGAACATGGAGAAAACCAAGCTCCTTAAACTCAACACCGTTAACAAAGAACCAATCATGCTGGAGGGAGAGCCGGTTGGAAGAAGTGGATACCTTGATCTATTTGGACTACAATTTACATATCTGGGCCTGTCGAAGACGGATGTGTCGTACCGAAAGGTGCACATATCGCAGTCAAACTGTAAACTAGCGACACAACGCATGCCGTTCTCCGGACTACGTCTTGCTACGTGCAAACCTTCGGCTTGAGGGCTTGATAGTCGGAGATTGAGAACGAACGCAGGAAAAGAAGAAGATGAAGAAGAAGAGATACCTGGAGGTACAACAGCAGACGTAAGGGTCAACATTGTGAAGGGAAGATGTGCTTTAAATAACATGGATGTTCAGGGAAATCAAGATTCACATCACAGGTAACACAGGGGACGGTGTAGGCTAGTGGTTAAGTGACATGGTTCACAACCACAAGGTGCTAGGTTCGATCCCCATCCCAGCACCGGCCGTTACCCCGGGGAAGCAAACCCTTAGAAAATGCAGGAGGAAGCAGGCTCCTTACATAAAATGAATGCTGAAACCGGATGCACTGGGCCGACAGGCGCAAAATAAAAACCACAGTGCAACGCATACCGCCTTGGGAATTAGAGAAATTTAAAAAAACAAAACAAACAGGTAACATATTCAATGCCAGCATCAAGTCGGTGTTGCAGTTTGAAGCCGAATCATGGAACAGGACCATGCAACAAAAAACTCCTAAACAGATGCCTGCGAAGAATAGGCATGCAATGGCAGGACATGGTGAGGCACGAAGACCTACTGGACAGGAACCAACAACAGCCGCTAGAACGACAGATTAAGGTATGACAATGGGTAGGATGGTACATATGCTACGGATATGGGGGGAAAATATGAAGAAAAAAAATGTTTAAAGTTTATTGAAGTTAAGTTTAAGCAACATTTTAAAATGGATATGGTCAGATACCGCACCGAGACGAGAACACGAACAAAACCTACGTTACGACCAACAGGCCTTCGTGCCACGGAGAGCCCTGTCCAACATATCCAGACATGATATATGGAATCATGAATGGGAAGCGAAAAGGGTATACGAAAAAATCCATGGAGAAGAAAATGTGAGAATTAACTATGAATACATGATCACACTCGGAGAGAGGCAGAAAAAACATTGAACCGCGTATGCTGGCGAGATGTTGCCAATGACCTATGCACCGAGAAGAAAAGCGGACTTTGATAGATTTATTGAATACCGTAATATTCGACTGATGGACAACTTTTCTTTTTTGTTTCATTTTAACTCTTTACCTAGCAAAGCGTGGCCACTGCAGTTGGTGCCATTCTAGGAGACCCAAAGGTCCAGTATCAACGCTCTAACGAAACACCCGTGCTTGGGTGGCTTCTGCAGCAACTTGTTTTACGGGACGAGGTTGCAGCCAGAGACATGCTCAATCCACGTGAGGCCTCATTTACGGGGGCGAAGACTCAGCAATGGATGAGCTGACAATAGCCAACGGGTCGTAGCTGGCTGCTTGGATCAGGATCAGCCAATCGTAGCTGACCAAGACCCTTGTCCACCTCCAAGGGGCGGCCCTGAAAACATATTTCCTGAGAGAATATGGATCGTAGAGGGAAGGCAAACTGGGTCCGAAAATGCCGTGCTGATACCGGATGTGTCGGGCCGAAAGCCGCAGATATTGCTGTACAACATGACACGAAGTCACAACGCCTTTTCATGATTTGGGGCCGAATCAGAACAGGAAGTGGAGTCGTCATACACTGCATGCTTATGTGATTTGATTGGATCAATTCTTCTTCCCCGGGCATCATTTAAATACGGTGTTAATTACCTACCTCTCTCTATGTGTGTGGTAGTCAAGCTGTCTGAAGCATTAGTTAGACCTAGATTGGGACTACTGTGTACAGGTGAAGTCCTTATCGTAGAGGGGATATAAGCATGCATGAAAAGATACACAGACGAGCTACAAAACTGAAAGTGAGATTCTAGAACTAGTCGTGAGGACACTTTCTGAAAAACTAGTGGCTAGAAAAAGAGGAGCATTCCAGGTGATTTAATACAGGTTTATAAGACAATCAATGGAAATTATAAATTAGACATGTTTTTTTCTTCCAAATATAGCCGACTATAAGAACAAGAGGGGCATAGCTACAAATTAATTAAAGAAAGGTTCAAATTAGATATTAGGAAATATTTATTTATCCAGAGAGTGGTGAATGCTTGGAATGCATTATCACAGTAAATAGTGGAGGCAGGGTAAATTAATGAGTTCAAGAATAGATTGGATGCGCTAATGTATGTTTAGATCAAGTGAATGTAAAAGAAACGGGTTGTATACAGACTCTGCAGAGTCTTGTAAACCAGTTTAAAGACATTACGTTAAGTGTGCGTGTAGAATTCTGAAGTTCTGTGAGTCCTGCGACTTCCAGAATGCGCCTTTCTGACTCTCACTATGTGCCTCACGGACGCAGAAGGCGCCTTTCTGACTCCCACCATGTGCCTCACGGACGCAGAAGGCGCCTTTCTGACTCTCACCATGTGCCACTCGGAATCAGAAGGCGCCTTTCTCACTAAGTGCCATTCAGACTCAGAAGGCGCCTTTCTGACTCTCACTGTGTGCCAGTCGGACTGAGAAGGTGCCATTATGATTCTCACCATGTGACATTTGGACTCTGAAGGCGCCTTTTTTACTCTCACCATGTGCCACTCGGACTAAGAAGGCGCCATTATGACTCTCAGAAGATTCCACTTGGAACTGATAGAAAGCACCATTCGGACTCTTTGAAGGTAGTACAATTCAGATTCAGAAAATTACCATTAGGACTCTCCAACTGTGCCATTTGGGCACTACGTCTCTCTGGGTGTCTATCTCTATGTTGTGACATTTGGTTTAACAATTCTCACTCTCTCTCTCTCTCTCACTCTTACTTCAAATCTCTCTCTCTCTCTCTCTCTCCCTCCCTCCCTCCCTCCCTCCCCAGCACGGCCCCTCTTCCGATCAATAATTAAAAAGTACATTTAAAAACAACCAACAAAAGCCACTCAAGAAAACAAGTGAAAGCATTCCCCACAAAACGGTGCGTGCTGTTCGCATCCTATCATTTATCACGCCTCTCCCGTGCATTAACACACACACAAACAACAAAGTTAAAAAAAAATATTTTTTTTAAAATACACACGCGAACAAAAAAATCAACACCGTAAAAAACGCGAACAAAATACAATGCAAATGATTGCACGTGAAGATTTCCGTCCAATTTTTACACGTGTCTTGCTTGGTTTTAATTCATATTTAATGTTGCCACTGGTCCGTGATGGTGGAGGAGAGGCAAAGAAGGAATTCTCATCGATCCGCTGGAAGGAATTCGGAGGCAAACTGCCGCCGTTTAGCAGGGCCCGTCTGTGAGCAGAGCCGACTCGGGTCTAGCTGAACCCGATACCAGCTGTGGTAACGTGTAAGAAACGGGAGATGTGGCGGGAAAAAACACGGCAGTTCCAGGTTGGCAAAGGTAGCCGACAATAAATAGCGCTAGGGGAAAACACGAAGCCACATCGTTTGATGTAGGATGACAGTATAACCAGATATGCGCTGGGTTGGATCCAGTAGGGATAGGCGATAATGGGGAGAACAAAAAACAGGTTTACGTGTTAGAAGAGCGAGATGTGGATTAATGCCCACAGTGAGTAAGTTTACTATTGTGTGCACCGCGAAAGAGGACGTTAAATGGTAGGTTGCAGTAGCTTTGCTCACATTCCGAGCGTGCTGATGAAGGTAGACCAGGGTCCTCATGGTTCCACTTCTCCTCTTTATCTCTCTCTCTCTCTCCCTCTCTCCATTCCCCTTTCTTCCTCATACGTGTGCCCCTTTCTCTATACCCCCTCCATTATTTTCCATTCCCTCTCTTCATGTCTCCTCCCTCGCCGTTCCTTGCCCACTCCATCTTTAAATCTTCCATCCTTCTCTCCACGCCGTCTCGGCTCTCACTCTACTCCCTCTCTCCACTCCGTCTCGCTCTCTTC
This sequence comes from Ariolimax columbianus, assembly GCA_036924085.1. Taxonomy (NCBI): domain Eukaryota; kingdom Metazoa; phylum Mollusca; class Gastropoda; order Stylommatophora; family Arionidae; genus Ariolimax; species Ariolimax columbianus. The sequence continues at coordinate 41,057,203 of JAVGWX010000021.1, forward strand.
ACTCCCTCTCCCTCAATCCACTTCTCCGCCCATTCGCTACCCTCTTTCTCCTCTCCCTTTCTCCATCTGTCACTGCACTGTCTCCTCATTCACTCTCCGCCTCCAGCATCCAACCACTTCTCTCTCCACTTCCTGTATCCTACACACTCTATCCACTTCCTCCCTCAGCACTTCCTCCCTCTCTACCCCGTCCCTCCCAACTTTCCCTTCCATCAGTGCCCCTCCTCACTCTACCCGCCCGTCTAATTATTTTCATCTTCCTTGGATCATAAATATGTCTTTGCGTGTAGGCGTCATTGTATCAAAGCCCTTTACACAATACGCGCTGGAATGTCATTTCCAAGAGCTGTCTATGTATATATCATCATAATCATCATCATGTAGCATGTCCTTTATAGAACGCCCCCCCCCCCCCCCCCCCAATCATAGTCTGTCTGAAAGAAACTCGTCCCCTTGCCAAAACTGCAGTCTCTGCCACAGTCATACTCAGGCATTCCTGGATATCTTGGTGCCATCATCTTCTTGGTCTACCCCTTCCTCTTTTGCCTGGCACCATACCTTCCATCACTGTTCTCTCGAGACCGTTGTGTCTCTTGATGTGACCAAAGTATTTGCATTTTCTAGTCAAAATGGAATTAATAAACCAGTTCTCCTCTATGCTCATCTCTTGCCGAATGTCTATATTTGTCTTTTTCTCTGTCCATGGTATTCTGAGGATCTTTCTGTAACATTTGACTCGAAAATATATATATATATATATATATATATATATATATATATATATATATATATATATATATATATATATATATATATATATATGCATGCATGCATGCATGTATGCACACATCGGTTTGTCCTCATTTCTGAAACAAAATGTAAACATATTTGTTATTTTAGAGTGCGTATTGAAATAGATTCATTTTTCAGATTTAAGCCTTAAGTGGTTACATATCACATCACTGCCCCTCTCCACGTCTGACAGAAACAATCACAAACAAGAAATAACTACGTGTCACTTTCATTTGGGCAAACCAAACAAAAAATCAAAATATCGTGAAAGACCAAATTGTCTTCGTCGTTGATTAATGGCAACATTAGTAAAAATGCATACATTACAGTAAGACCTCCACTTGTTCATCATCATTATCATCATCATCAGTCCCATAACCTAGAAGGTCGTTGAGGCACCGTTATTCCAGTTTGTCGTACCAACTCCTGCCATACAACAACGGTGTGTCTTGGGTCGCTCCACACCTGACGATGCCCATCTCGCTCCAGGTGGCAGTTTATTATAGTTGGGTCTAAATTTCATACAACAAAGCTGACCCTGTCTTCAGCTAGGGCGAAGGGCGCCAATCTCGTGAAGATCAGCCGGGTGAACTAGACCGTGAAAAATGGCACATGTTTAAGCGTAGTGCTATTCATATAGCCGATGTCCATTCCAGGTTAATCGACCAGAAGAAAACACACACAACGAACGAATTAACCAGTCCAAATAGAAAACAACAACGCGTGTCCGAGAACACAAGTGTAAGTGGTCGACTAGTGTGAATTCCCGGCAAATCCATGGTCTGGCGGCATCTATAATGAACTGAATCAGAAGAGCAATGTAGATCCACAGCCAGTTACGGCACCATCTTTTCTGCTCCTGTTTGGCTCCACTTTCTACAAGCTTTGATTTAACTTGAGTTGAAATGACCGTTGTCCGTTTGCGTGGATTTCTATTTCTCATATTTTAATCAACTTACCCATAACCTGGAGAAGTGGAATTGTGTTCACGACCTCTACTAGTGCGACATGTTGATCTATCACAATTTGACGTCCCAGAAACAATACCATGTCTTAGTGAGATTGGCTTGTCTTCGCTTCGTTCATTCTCAATCTCCCGCTACCAAACCCTGACATGGGCCTAAGTAGCAGAATGTAGTCCAGAGAACAGAATGCGTTGTGTCGTAGATTACAGCTTGACTGCGATATTTGCACCTTTCGGTCCAACACATCCGACTTCAGTAAGAATTTTTTGAGTACCGGGTTAGCATTCCCTCTTCGATCCCTTCTCCTTAGTCAGTCTGCCCTGCTGCAGAGATCCCTTCTCCTTAGTCAGTCTGCCCTGCTGCAGAGATCCCTTCTCCTTAGTCAGTCTGCCCTGCTGCAGCCTGTTATCCAGGTTCACCGCGTGCAGGGGTAGAAGGGTCTTGGCAGCTCTGGTTCGATGACCCTGACCCTGACAGTCAGCTATGGGTTGCTGTCCCCTGCAGCTCATGCGCTGCTCAGCGTCTTGATCTCAGATCTGAATTTAAGATGTAAATGTATAGATTCTGATTGGTGGAATCGTGTTCAAGCACTCGTATGTCTCCCGTACGCTACTCATCATCTTGACCCCTAAATGACATATATAGAAAGCATCGGTTGTTAAAAGGCCGCAATAAGTCAGCTTCAATAATTAAAGGTCCCTGGAAGACAGTATCGATGGTTGTTATGCCGCATGGAGAAAGTATTGATGGATGTTATGCTGCATGGAGAAAGTATTGATGGATGTTATGCTGCATGGAAACTGTATTGTTGGTTATTAGAACACATGGAAACAATATTAATGGTTGTTATCCCGCATGGAGACAGTATCGATGGTTAAACTCCCACATGAGCACAATATTGATAACTAAAGACCAGCTGAATGACAGTATGGATAACTAAAGGCCCACATCAGAGCTGCATGAACGACAATATCATAGACTAAACGGCGCCATGGTGACAGCAGTCTCGGCGCAACGGCCATAACACACTTAATAAAGTCATTTAGTTGAACATGTTTTAAAAAACTCTAACTTAGATATGCAACTCTTTTAACATTGAATCCATCGATGTAGCATTCCCCAGTTTAATGTTTCGCGGCCTTCTGTGTTAATTTGGCATTTAATCAGTGTTTCACTCTTATTATGACCATTATTTCTCGTTTGGAAACATTTATTTCTTGTTAACGTCCAACTGATCAATATTTAATTGTCGCTTAACACATGTCCTGGTGCCGGTGACTGACGACTGGCGCGCGCGTCCTACCGGCTACATTTTGAACATTCTAGAGCTGCTGCTTCTTCTTCTTCTCCTTCACCTCCTTCTCCGTCTCCTTCTTTTTTTTTCTTTTTTCTTTTTCTTCTACTTCTTCTTTTCTTTCTGCCTCTTATTTCATTTCCACCTCTTCCTCCGTCTCTTCCTCCTTTTTTATTCAGCAATTAGGTCACAAACTGATATGGCGATAGCTGCAGAATATAGCTAGTAGTTTCTAAAGGTGTCATTAAGGTGGCAGCAACATTCAGCGTTGTGATTACTGTATGTCGCAGACGCTCAGTGACGCATGGACGTGCGCAGACAAGATATAACTATGACGTTAATGTTAACAAAGTGTGCACGAAAGAACAATGGAGTGTTGTACGTTGTTTTGGGCAAAATGACTTTCTGCATAGGATAGTCATAAGGTTTGTCGCTTAACTTTATTTAAGCGGGGGCTCGACTTCATTGCCTCGGGGTTTTTCCACATTTTAGCTCGGTCTCCATCTGCCGAGAGCATCGCACAAAGCACAAACTCCGTAGCTCCAGCGATGAACCCAGGGATCTCCGGAAACAATTGACATCATGGACCGACCGTCGCAGCTCGAAATCGAACCCCGACCGTCTGAACACGAGGCAAACGTTTTGACCACTTCGCCACAGAGACCCCCGCTTAAAGTACTGCATATCTGGGTCGTTACATTTTCTCAACGAAACTGCACAATTGATGATGAAGCACAACCTGGTCGTCCTGTTCAGATTGCACCAGAAGCGTCTGTTTGTCGAAGGGTGTGGTTTGGGGTGGGGGGGGGGGGTGGTTCAAGCTGGCAATCGAGCAATGATAGACAGTGTAGCGACTGCAATTCGCCGATATCATAATACATGGTCTGACCTTGGCGAGAGACGTTTTGCGGATGACGAAGAGATTCAACTTGAACTGCAAATATAGATGAGGCAATAGACGAAAGACTTCCTTGCTATAAGTTTAGTTGCGCCGGCAAAGCGATGTGATTAGTGGATCAATGTTAGTGGTAATTATGGCGAGAAAGGAAAGACAGTGTCATTGCAATAATATACGGATCTCATATTCGTTGCCATGACAACGCAGAGGCTAATGACAGAGCACCAACAAGGCGACAAAAGTGAAAGTCTTGGGAGCCTGTGTTTTTTTTTACCTTGGGCAGCAAATGACTGCGAATCATGGACGATTACCAAAACTTCTAGGCAAAGAATCGAATCCTTCGAGTCAAAATGTTACAGAAAGGTCTTCAGAATACCATGGGCAGAGAAAAAGATATATAGACATTCTGCAAGAGTTGAACATAGGTGAAAACTGGTTTATCAATTCCATTTTGGCCAGAAAATTGTAATGCTTTGGTTACATCAAGAAACGCAATTGTCATGAGAGAACAGTGATGGAAGGTATGGTGTCAGGCAAAAGAAGCAGGGGTAGACCAAGAAGACGATGGCACCAAGTTATCCAGAAATGTCTGGATATGACTGGCTGAGGCTGGAGTTTTGGCAAGGGAATGAATTTCTTTCAGATAGAATGTGATGGCAGCGACGTTTTATAAAGGACATGCTACATGATGATGATGCTCTCAGTTTTCTTTTTCAAAGTTGCAATGTGTGACCTGTTTACTGACTTGTAAATCGTATATGAGATGGTCATTCTGGAGCTGTCCTTCATTCTAAAACAGCTAGGCCATACCCAGGATCATTGCAGGCTACACGAATTGATGTGTGTAAACAGGGATCGGCTTTGGTTAGCGATATAAGGGGTGGCAGTGGAATCTACGTCGCACACTCCAATTGCGACATAGAAAATCAGTCCATACCAGCAGGAGAGACGTGTACCAATTTCAGAGCTGAAGCAAGGGCTGTTCATGAAGCAACTCAGATTCCTATCAGCCAAAACATAGCTACAAGGTAAACGGTCATTCTAACAGACTCCAGGAGTGTACTCCAATCCACCTAAAGCCCCAAACAAGATAGACTCCAAGAGTGTACTCCAATCCATCTAAAGACCTAAAGAAGATATACTCCAGGAGTGTACTCCAATCCACCTAAAGCCCCAAACAAGATAGACTCCAGGAGTGTACTCCAATCCATCTAAAGCCCTAAAGAAGATAGAATTCAGGAGTGTACTGCAATCCATCTAAAGCCCTAAAGAAGATAGACTCCAGGAGTGTACTCCAATCCACCTAAAGCCCCAAACAAGATAGACTCCAGGAGTGTACTCCAATCCATCTAAAGACCTAAAGAAGATAGACTCCAGGAGTGTACTCCAATCCATCTAAAGACCTAAAGAAGATAGACTCCAGGAGTGTACTCCAATCCATCTAAAGACCTAAAGAAGATAGACTCCAGGAGTGTACCCTTCTGTGTCAGATGCCGCCGCCTGTGACTCTTCTGGTCGGAGATTGGGCCATTCTTTTAAGTTGTCCTCCCATCTCTTTTATGGGACGGCAATGCACCTTTCTGCGGAGGATTGTATTTGCAAGACCATTTGATCTCGATATGTGACGGTACCAAGCGAGTTTCCTTCTTCTGACAGTTGCCAAGAGGTCTTCATAAGGCGCTATTGCTGTTGTAATTCTATCTCGCATTTCCTCATTTGTAACTCGATGTTTGTACGTGACGTTTAAACGTCTTCGGAAACATCTCATCTCCAAGGCCTGTATCCTTCGTTGAAGGTCAGCTGTAACTGTCCATGTCTCACAAGCATAGAGGAATATTCACAGGACCAGTGTACGCATTAATCTGATTTTCGTGCATAGTGCTAACCGTTTATCTTGCCAGATTTTGTTAAGCCGTGCAAGCGCCACTATTGTCTATTCTGGCCAATACCTCACATTTTGATCCTTCATCACTGACAATCGACCCAAGATATTTAAAACGGTCAACCACTTCGAGTTCCTGACCGTTAGCTTTTATCCTGATGTTGAAGCCCGTGGCGTTGTTGGTCATTAATTTAGGCTTTCCAGCGTTTATCTCCACACCATAGTCAAGAGCTGTGGGTTGCACTGTGGTTTTTATTATGCACCTGTCGGCCCAGTGCATCCGATTTCAGCATGCATCTGGCTTGGCTTCATTCGTTCTCAATCTTCCACTATCAAACCCTGAAAGGGCTTAAGTAGCAGAATGTAGTCCAGAGAACTGAATGCGTTGTGTCGTAGCTTACAGCTTGACTGCGATATTTGCACCATTCGGTCCAACACATCCGACTTCAGCAAGTATTTTTTGAGTGCCAAGTTAGGCTTTCCTCTTCGATCCCTTCTCCTTAGCCAGCCTGCCCTGCTGCAGCCTGTTATCCAGGATCACCGCGTGGAGGTGTAGAAGGGTCTTGGCAGCTATGGTTCGCTGACCACTGCAGCTCATGCTCAGCATCTTAATCTCATGCATTTTATGTAAGGGTCTGCTTCTTCCTGCATTTTCTAAGTGTTTGCTTCCCCGGGGTAACGGCCGGTGCTGTGATCAGTATCGAACCCATCACCTTTAGTTTGTGTGCCGTGTCACTTAATCACTAGCCCACGCCGTCCCCTCTGCAGACACTTGATTCCTGGACATCTCTCCCGTCTCTGCCACTGTAAACCCCTAACCTCTGTAATGTCACGTGTCCATTATCTCTTCGGTCTTCCTATATTGCCAGTTAGTAACGTAAATAATGATATAGTGACGTGAATAATGCCATATTAACGTATATGTTAATATACGAGGGTACTGCGAAAGTAATGCCTCCTATGCGCCGTGGCACACCCTAATAAAACAGGAGGCATTACTTTCGGAGCGTCCCTCGCTGTAACGTAAATAATGATATAGTAACGTAGAGGAGAATCTACAAATATGACGGTTAAAACGGGTTGTCTCGTACGGAAGACTTGACCGGATACCTTTCCTGACTGCGGCGCGTGCCAGTTCAACCAGTTGTATATAGGTACCTGAGAATGACTGGGGTTAGAGAAGGCAAGACAGGTCAGAAGAGAATTGCTCATCTGATTTCACAAGAGATGTAACTATTAATATTATTTTTGAAATTAGTGGTTTTAGTAATAACATTTGTATAAATACAAATAACATTGATATTATCCTTGTTAGTATTGATATTAGTGGTTTTATTATTGATGTTAAGGTTATTATTGGCACAGCTGTTATTTTGATTATTTTTTTTGTTTGCGAATGCCCGCAATGAGTAGATTACTCTTGTGTGCGCCATGAAAAGAACGTCAAGTGGCGGATTGCAGTAGCTTTCATCGCGACCCGATTGTGCTGATGAAGGTGGACCGGGGTTCTCCATGCGGTTGTGCTTTGCTTTTCGGTGCGCACAGAAGAGTAATCCTACTCATTGTGGGCATTCGAAACAACAACAACAATTATTATTGGCACTGATGTTATTGCTATTACTAATATTGATATTGTTATAATTTATTACTATTATTATTATCAACATTGTTTCGTATTGATATTGTTGACGTTAATATGATACTTTCGACAATAATATTTATTGTTATTATTATTACTATTATTGTTACTAATATTGTTATCGGTATTATTCACCTCCAGTTAAATATCACACGTTATAGCGGTGATCCTTTCTGGTAGCTGTGATCCTTTCTGGTAGTGGTGATCCTTTCTGGTAGCGGTGATCCTTTTTGGTAGCGGTGGTGATCCTTTCTGGTAGCGGTGGTGATCCTTTCTGGTAGCGGTGGTGATCCTTTCTGGTAGCGGTGATCCTTTCTGGTAGTGGTGATCCTTACTGGTAGCGGTGGTGATCCTTTCTGGTAGCGGTGGTGATCCTTTCTGGTAGCGGTGATCCTTTTTGGTAGCGGTGGTGATCCTTTCTGGTAGCGGTGGTGATCCTTTCTGGTAGCGGTGGTGATCCTTTCTGGTAGGGGTGATCCTTTCTGGTAGTGGTGATCCTTACTGGTAGCGGTGGTGATCCTTTCTGGTAGCGGTGGTGGTGATCCTTTCTGGTAGCGGTGGTGATCCTTTCTTGTAGCGTTGGTGATCCTTTCTGGTAGTGGTGGTGATCCTTTCTGGTAGCGGTGGGGATCCTGTCTGGTAGCGGTGATCCTGTCTGGTAGCGGTGGTGATTTTTTCTAGTAGTGGTGGTGATCCTTTCTGGTAGCGGTGATCCTTTCTGGTAGCGGTGATCCTTTCTGGTAGCGGTGGTGATCCTTTCTGGTAGCGGTGATCCTTTCTGGTAGCGGTGGTGATCCTTTCTGGTAGCGGTGATCCTTTCTGGTAGCGGTGGTGATCCTTTCTGGTAGCAGTGGTGATCCTTTCTGGTAGTGGTGATCCTTTCTGGTAGCGGTGGTGATTCTTTCTGGTAGCGGTGATCCTTTCTGGTAGGGGTGGTGATCCTTTCTGGTAGCGGTGATCCTTTCTGGTAGCGGTGGTGATCCTTTATGGTAGCGGTGATCCTTTCTGGTAGCGGTGGTGATCCTTTCTAGTAGCGGTGATCCTTTCTGGTAGCGGTGGTGATCCTTTCTGGTAGCGGTGGTGATCCTTTCTGGTTGCGGTGGTAATCCTTTCTGGTAGCGGTGATCCTTTCTGGTAGCGGTGGTGATCCTTTCTGGTAGCGGTGATCCTTTCTGGTAGCGGTGTTGATCCTTTCTGGTAGCGGTGATCCTTTCTGGTAGCGGTGGTGATCCTTTCTGGTAGCAGTGATCTTTCTGGTAGCGGTGGTGATCCTTTCTGGTAGCGGTGGTGATCCTTTCTGGTAGCGGTGATCCTTTCTGGTAGCGGTGATCCTTTCTGGTAGTGGTGGTGATCCTTTCTGGTAGCGGTGATCCTTTCTGGTAGCGGTGGTGATCCTTTCTGGTAGCGGTGGTGATCCTTTCTGGTAGCGGTGGTGATCCTTTCTGGTAGCGGTGATCCTTTCTGGTAGCGGTGGTGATCCTTTCTGGTAGCTGTGAACCTTTCTGGTAGCGGTGGTGATCCTTTCTGGTAGCGGTGGTGATCCTTACTGGTAGCGGTGGTGATCCTTTCTGGTAGCGGTGATCCTTTCTGGTAGCGGTGGTGATCCTTTCTGGTAGCGGTGATCCTTTCTGGTAGCGGTGGTGATCCTTTCTTGTAGCGGTGATCCTTTCTGGTAGCGGTGGTGATCCTTTCTGGTAGCGGTGATCCTTTCTGGTAGCGGTGGTGATCCTTTCTGGTAGCGGTGGTGATCCTTTCTGGTAGCGGTGATCCTTTCTGGTAGTGGTGGTGATCCTTTCTGGTAGCCTGGTAGCGGTGGTGATCCTTTCTGGTAGCGGTGGTGATCCTTTCTGGTAGCGGTGCTCCTTGTTGCTGTTCTTCTCCTTCTCATTTACTCCGCCGCCCGCCCCCGACACAATCTCACTCTCGGTTTCATCGGTATTAAACAGAACAACCCCCCCCCCCCTTCCGCGCCCCCCCCCCCCCAAATGGTATCTAATGACACTTTGAGAAGGTGTTGCACGCGCATTCTTGCGTTGTCCGTGTCAATCAGTCGTCCGTGAAGCTGGCCAACCAGTTCCCCCCCCCCCCTTTTGAACGGAAGCCCGTAGGGTCACAGGGAACCACGTCAAACAGTATAATGCACGTGACGTGGCCCTAGGGAACGTCCATTCTCCTATTCCTGCTCGCCTGATAGGACGGTATTAGATTGGACTTGTGAGAAGAGTTGGTCCGTGAAATTTGTTCTCGATAAATGTAGATTGTGCGTTTCTGGTGCCACGCCCATTCATTGGCCCATTGATACCTTGCTCCTAATGTCCTAAACTTTACTATTGATATACGAGACGTGTTAATATGAAACCGGACCAAACTGCACCAAGTGAACATACGTACGGTGCGCATGATGACGTCACTTCTGATGTAAACAGCAGATACCAACCGTCAAGTTTTCAAAATTTCATTATCCTCCGACTCATAGTTTTCTCAGCAGACCGTTGAAAACATGGAGGTGTGATACGGAATCCGTCCAGAGTTGATCAGCGAGCGGTGATTCGGATTCTAACACCTGAAGGATGTCGACCAGTTGACATTCATCGCATAATGCAGGCAGTGTATGCTGACAGAAGTGTTGAAGAAAACAGTGAAGAACTGGACATCGATGTTTAAAGAAGGACGTCAGTTACCGAAAGATCTTCCGACACCAGGCCAGGTGCGTATTGTTGCGTCAGAAGATGTCATCGCCAAAATTGATGCAGCAATTCGGGTGGACCGTCGCCGGAACTTACGTACGTTTGCCCCACTTTTGTCACCATACACTGCCTACATTCCGGGACGAAGGTCAACTAATCGACATCCATCAGCTGTTAGCAGCCGAATTACCGCTCGCTGATCAACTCTCAACGTTCTGCTGATAAAACTATGAGCCGGAGGATAAAGCAATTTTGCGAAATTGACGGTTGGTATCTGCTGTTTACATCAGAAGTGATACCTTCACGCGCATGGTACGTATGTTCATGTTCTCCAGTTTGGTCCGGTTTCATTTCTACTATACTTTTAATATATGCACCTTCCTTTACTTTGCCTCTAATACATATCTGACGTGTGAAATGAAGTGTTTGAGGAAGGTCATCCGTGTTATGAAGAACGAAAGAACGCGGACCGACGACATTCGTAGTATGGTCGGCACTACGTCCTGTGCCGATACATTTCCAGGCAGAAAATACATTGGTTTTGACATCTCATGAAAATGCACCCTAATCAACTTCCTCCGATGGCTTGCAACGCTGGTAGATCTGGCTACGTGGTAAGGACGTCCACTAGGCAGATGGATGGATGCAATTAGAGTGACTGTGCAGTGACTCGGACTCACATTGACCGACGCAACGTACCTAGCTCAAGACAGACAACTGAAGCTCCCCATGACGTTTTACGGAAAAACTCACATATGCTTTTAGCGGTTTACCTCTATTCTACTTTCTAGTAAAAAAAATTAATAGTGGGTACCTCTAATCTATGTAAAAAAAATGAATAGTGGGTACCTCTAATCTACTTTCTAGGAAAAAAGAAAAAGAAAAAAAAGGAATAGTTGGTTCCATATCAGGCAATGCCGGCAATGATAAAATGTAAAAGAACTCTGTACGCTGGCTCAACTTTTTTGTTGTTGAGGTCGGTTGACAAGTTTCCCTATCTTGTTGTTTCGCCTTTCATAACTAAATCAAGTAACCATTTACAGCTGGGTAGACCGAGGAAGAGCAGCACAGATGGCGCCGTAACTGACTGGGGGCCTACATTGCTCTGCTGATTTACTTCATTATAGATGCCGCCAGACCATGGATTTGCCGGGAATTCACACTAGTCGACGACTTACACTTGTGTTCACGGACACGTGTTGTTGTTTTCCATTTGGACTGGTTAGATTGTTCGTTGTGTGTGTGTTTTCTTCCGTCCAATTATCCTGGAATGGACATCGACGATATGAATAGCACTACGCTTAAACATTTATCTTATTTCACGGTCTAGTTCACCCGGCTGAACTTCACGAGATTGGCGCCCTTCGCCCTAGCTGAAAACAGGGTTAGCTTTGTTGTATGAAATTTAGACACAGCTATAATGAACTGCTACCTGGAGAGAGATGGGCCCCATCAGGTGTGTAGCGGCCCAAGACACATCGTTGTTGTATGGCGATGCTGGTACGACAAACTGGAATAACGGTGCCCTAACGACCTTCTAGGTTATAGGACTGATGATGATACTTATGCTCCTCGCGATGTGGTGCCAGCACGATCCTGTTGCTGTAAGATGCACGAACTTTAGCTACTCTGCATCACATCTCGCCTTTGGCATTAGACCACATACCGGTAGTGTCCCGTCTGCGTAACCGTTATTTTCAGTTTAGTTTTAGTTTAGTTTAGTCGAAGAATCAACGTCATTGCAGCAAAAAGGCACACTTTAATCACCGAGTACCATACAGAGAAATCAAGAGCATCATCCGGGGTCGGTATATACACCAATGTAGAGAGGATAGAGGCATGGGCAGTACACCAGACCCAATTCACTATCTCAAAAGAAATCAACAAACTACCTTATTTCGCCTGAGATCTGGGCACTGCAGACTACTAGAACATCTTTACCGACTGAAGATCTCACACACCGATGAGTGCCCACGTGGAACAGGATGCCAGAACACTGAGCATATTTTACAGGAATGCTCAATCTATAGGGACATGAGATATCAGACCTGGCCAGAGGGTGCGGAGCTGAGACAGAAGCTATGGGGCAGCCGCTCCGACCTGGTGAAGACCACATACTTCATCATGGCGACTGGCCTGCAGATGTAGCATGACCAAAAGATCCTGAACGCAAAGAAGAAGAAGAATTGCACATGGTTTAACCCATAAGTGCACAGCTCGTTTCCATATTTTTGAAGAAGCTCAGCCCAATGCACGAGCTCTGTAGCACCGACGAGGATTCCGTAATAGATTGGCTAGATTTGTAAACATAATTTGGAATTTTGCCCGTGCATCGGCCCGAAAGCTTAGTCTTTTCGATTTTCAACTGCTGAGGGATTGTTAACGTGCGCCACACTGATCACTGTCGTCCGATCTCTACTACTCAGAAATCCAGAGAAATACCAGAAAGTCCACGTGAAAAAAAAATATTCCGGTTTACACGGTGATTTGAACCTACGACCTCCAGCACCCCAAGCCGACTTCCTACCCCGAGACCACTCAGTTTTCTACGACGTTATTTTCAGTTCATTAATGTAATGTTTCTGTAATACTCAATCCATCACCTGCGTGCTTCTCCTCTTTTCTGAAGCCCTGGTAGATTTGTGCGAAGGACAGGTCTGGATGTAGTATTTCCGTATCTCCAAACCATTAAACTCATCTTGTCTGCCTGCTTGACGTCCTTCACACTTCCTGTCGGATTTCAAGTAACAGATATCTATCAGCGACCGCAACAGGAATACGGCTGTTGACTTAAAAGTGCTGGGGAGAACGTCACCGTCCCAGCTTAGCTGTCTGTGGATCACGGGAGACGATGGGTCAGGAATGATATCTTTGATAATTAAAGGATTGTCCTGAGCTAAAATGCCGGGTGCAGACTAAGGTCAGGTGGGTTTAGTCCGGAAAGTGTCAGAAGAAATTCCAGACCTGATGAGATTACGTAACTCGACCTAGATTGACTTCGAGGCAATGAGGAAAGTAGGGATAAACAAATAACAATTGGGGTGGAGAGAGAGAGAGATAGACAGTTAGTTAGTTAGTTAGTTAATTAGTTAGTTAGTTAGTTAGTTAGTTAGTTAGTCAGTCAGTCAGTTAGTCAGTCAGTTAGTCAGTCAGTTAGTCAGTCAGTTAGTCAGTTAGTTAGTCAGTTAGTCAGTTAGTCAGTCAGTTAGTCAGTTAGTTAGTTAGTCAGTTAGTCTGTTAGTTAGTCAGTTAGTCAGTTAGTTAGTCAATATTATAGGATGAATATTACATGACAAAAGAAGAGGACAATATGGAATAAGACTGTATGTAGTGAAAACGTAAACACACAGTAAGACTTGGTGAAGTTTTGTAACTATCCTATTCTTCGGTTTTTGAGTTGAAGAGTTCATCCCATGACATCTTGAGATCATTTGGCCACCCCTGCTGACACCTCCACAACCCTGCGCCACCCCTCTCTGGTTGTGCTTGCTTTATGTCCCTCCTTCCACCTTAGGCCGTGGCTAGTCCATTCATGGCTTCTGTCTTCCCATCGCTTTCTCAGACGTCCCCGCCTTCCCTTGCCGTGTAGTATCGTATTTGCAAGGCCGTTGGATCTCGAGACGTGGCAATATCCAGTCAGCTTTCGTCTTTTGATCGTTGTGGGGAGATCATCGCAAAGTATCCAGTCAGCTTTCGTCTTTTGATCGTTGTGGGGAGATAACTTAACTTAACTAGAGAAGATCAAGTCATCATCTTCAGACTGAGAACTGGGCATAACAGACTCAAGGGTCATCTTTACAATAAAATGAGGATTGGGACAGATGGCAGGACCGTCGAACACATCCTACAAAGCAGCATGCTCAGGCAGGAAAAGAGAGAACAATACTGGCCTCGTGAGACAGATATGAGACAAAAGCTGTATGGAGATAAAACAACTTACAAACAACGGTGTCTTTTGTAAGAGAAACCGGAACCTTGATCTGAGGATGAACAAAGAAGAAGAGGAAGAAGAATTTCATCATTTGAGATACGGTCTTTGCAGGTGACATTTAGGAGTCTTCTAAAACTTCTCGTCTTAATGGTCTGGATTCTTTTCTGGAGGTCTGCTATAATGGTTCGTGTTTCGCAGGCGTAGATGCATATTGAAAGAACCAATGAGCGAATTAGTCTGACCTCTGTAATGGTCTATATTTCGGAGATGTAGAGAGATATTGACCGCATAGCATGGTCTGACCTTTATGGCGAGGGAGAGTCGATAATCTCGAGTAATCAACATCATTATCCCTCATGCTGTTGTTCATCCATTACGGATGACGAAAGCCACTCTCTCTGTTCATTCATTTGGAATATTTTCGGTCGGTCAATAGGTTCGAATGTAACTAGGGAACGCGATGTGGTGTCTGTAAAGACTTTGGGCAGTGGGCAGGAAATATTCGCTTGATGTGAAGATTTTATTTCACAAGACTTTTTATTCTCTTTGTTGTTGTTGTTGTTGTAGTTGTAGTTGTTGTTGCTGCTGCGGCTGCTGCTGTTGTCGCTGCGGCTGCTGCTGCTCACCAAATTGAGTAAGTTTACTGTCCTGTGCGCTCTGAAATGGGCGTTAAATAGCGGGTTGCAGTAGCTGTCCTCCTGTCTTCTCACCCTGAACGCTGATGAAGGTGGACTGAGGTCCTCCAAGCGATTATGTCACGCTTGGATTCATTTGCGTGCTGCTTACTGCTACGGGGATCACGTCGATCCCCAACCTCGTTAGCCAGGCTGCCAAGAAAACAGCCCGTTTCCAGGGATGAATACGTGGATGTCGAGGTGAGGGTCTTGACTACTATATTTTGCCCGACCCTAACATGTATGATCAGTATGCAGTTATCCACGGAAAGAGCCTGTTTCATGGTAGTCTGGCTAACGAAGTTGGGATTGACAAGATCTCTAGTAGTGAGCGACACGCAGATGAAGCCAAACATAGCACAACAGCCCGGAGGACCCAGGTTCACCTTCAACATCACGCTACTGCTTCCCGCCACTTGATGACTGTTCAGGGTGCATAAAGTATTCCATCGTGGGCACTCAACAACAACAACAACAATAACAACAATATCCTTAATCAGGACTGGGGACAGCCATGTTGACACTCTGATATTCCAAATGTAACCAAGATTATCACACCCAAACCCCAGCTCTTCACAAATAGGTGTCTCGCTCGCATGTTTTCGTGTTTGATGATAATGTGATTTAGACCAGTCGCAAAAAGCACGAAGTAAAACAATGTAGCCGACTATTGTGGAGATCAAATGGAGGTATGTAGAACAGCCATGACGCCTAGAAATGTGACGGTTGAGTCTAACATTGCAGGATCAGTGTTATATGTACTACCAGTTTCTTGCTTTTCTGACGATTGTCATCGATTCGCCATTGAACACAACCTGATCTCCCGCATGGGCTGCCTCCATCCACATGGCATTAATATCTTCCACACTTTTTCTTGAATACTCATCTCATTCCGGCCTACATCCCTTTTCTCTTCTTTATCTCTTCTAAAAACATTTTTTGGTCTTTCAGTATCTGACCGCCATTGGCTTACCAGTCCATTATCCACTTCTTTTGCCGTCCTGGCCACTTCTTCCCGCTTTTGTCCGTCATTTAGGTTCCTGTTCGTATTTCGATAGGAGTGATCTATTTCTCAGTTAAGTAAACTATTTCTCCACCCCTATATATTGTCATCCCTCCAGTTTATGTATTAATCCCTTCTTCTTTAATTCGTTAGTTAATTATTGTTGTTATTCGTTGTCACCGATGAAGGCCGTTCGTGTTTTCGTGTCTGTGCGGTATCTGACCATACCCATTTATAATTTCTTTTCACTTTATATGGACTACCACAATTATTTGCCCAATTGCGCGCACCAAATATACATACACATCCGCGCGCACACGCACTATTTTTTAAGTGACGAAGATTATAATATTTTCCATCCATTATTCCCTCTCCTGCCGTCGACTTTCAAGATCGAGCAGCCCGTGTCATGTTGCACAGCAGCTGAAGATCCCGGTTAACGTTAACACGCCAGTGTGGCATATTGGGAATATCATGTTAGGCTCACATTTTTCTTGACCAACGGCACACTAGGGATGATTTGGTCATCGTCACGCCAGGAACATTTACATTCCCAAACTATTCTGGTACACGATTGTTCAGGCTGGGTGGGCCCTCAGAAGGCTTTTTTGGTTATCTGATGAATACCGCAGCGACAGGGAACCGAACCGCTATCACTCAGCTGGAACGGCAGTGCACTAACCACTGCGGTAACCTTGTCTCTATGAACTGAAAAGCATGCTACGGAATACTTTGAATCCGGATGTTCAAACAGGCATGCTGATGTCTGTTGTCAGGTAGCCGAAGGCTATCGGTTATCCGCAATAGGTATTTTAAACTTCATGCAGGGAATAATTTGGATATACTTTTATATATAATTTATATAAATTATACTCTTGCCTGCAAGCGATTTTTAACGTGCTCGTCACTGGACACGAGAGTCCGATCTCACTGCCCATAGATCAGGGAGACATGTTTTACCAGAAGATCCACTTGAAAAAATGTCGGTCCACCGGGATTCGAACCCCCCGACCTACGGCACCAGAGGCGGACACCTTACCTCGAGACCACTGCGCCCCCTCGCCTCTCGGAACTGAAAAAACAAAACAAAGAACAAACAAACATGCAACGGAATCATTCTTGATTAACTTGTGCTTCGCCCGTACATTCGAGTTTTCTTGTTTGTGTACAAAATTCATATATATATATATATATTTTTTTTTTTGCCCTCGCCTTATTTCTCTATTCCCCAAGGCGATGTGTGTTGCACTACGGTTTTTTATTTTGCGCATGTCGGCCCACTGCATCCGACTTCGGCATGCATTTTATGTAAGGGTCTGCTTCTTCCCGCATTTTCTAAGGGTTTACTTCCACGGGGTAACGGCCGGTGCTGTGATGGGGATCGAACCCAGAACCTTCTGGTTGTGAGCCGCGTCACTTAACCATTAGCCCACGCCGTTTCCTACAAATTCATATGAATCATACGTCATCTTACCAGAGTAGCTCCTGTGGCTCTTTACTGAGGAGAAAAGAATAGGGCCACTGTCCATCCACGCATACTGTAAAAAGCAACTTAAGAGAGTTCTGCATGGAGCTAGCAAACTCATTGTATAAAAGACATAACAACAGTAACCACTTCCGCGAAAGCACACAGAGTGGGCTAAAGTGTAGCATAAAAAGGATATAAGACCCGTATTACTTTGAGAAAACCTGAATTTCCACGTTTAGAATTTATATTTTAAATGGACAATTCGCCCAATAACTATCGAGGAACTGGGACGCTAGTCCGGTCCAGGCACAACATACTGACAGGACGTCGCGTCACGGCCCGGCACATTATACTGACCAGGACGTCGCTTCAGGGCCAGGCACATTATACTGACCAGGACGTCGCGTCAGGGCCAGGCACATTATACTGGCCAGGACGTCGCGTCAGGGCCAGGTACAACATACTGACCAGGACGTCGCGTCAGGGCCAGGCGAAACATACTGACCAGGGCGTCCCGTCAGGGCCAGGAGAAACATACTGACCCGGAGGTCGCGCCAGGCCAGGCACATCATACTGACCAGGACGACGCGTCAGGGCCAGGGCCGCTATCTCTTCCCTGTAGCGTTCACGGGAAACGGGTTTGGATGTAATTACCGAAGTAGTCAGCGTAACTCAGATGTGAAGCCAAGCATAACACGCAACCCGCTGGAGGAACGCGATCCATCTTCATCAGCACACTGGGGATGTGAAGAAAGCTGCTACATCCCGCAAATTAACGCCCTTTTCAGGCCGCGGAAAAGAATACACTTACTTATTGTAGCCATTGAATAACAGCGACACCACCCGGCAGGTTGCATAACTCTATGTCTGACTCCCATACTGTAAAAGAAAACTACATTAGTCACCTCCTAGTTACATCCCCTTAGAAAGGAGTTTCAACGGAATACTTTAGTTCTCATAATATGGGTGTGGTAACATTGTGATGTGCATTACTGAACGGCTTGTGAATTTTATAATCGATTAACTAACAATCAACAGACTGCAATATTTTGAAATCAATTTAAAGAATAGCATGGAGTGATGCATGCGATTACTGATCAGGAATATGTTTCTAATAATCGACGGCAATGTACTCCGGTCATACTCATAGGTGCTCTCTCTCTCTCTCTCTCTCTCTCTCTCTCAGCAAATGGGACAGGGTATGGATGATGATGGTTCCTGTAGCTCGCTGGTTGTACACTCTCCTGCTCCGTCCTCTCATGCAGGATACTCCGCTCGAACCTCGTTTAATGTCGAAACTTTGCAGCCTGTGCATTGCTGCTGCTTCATCTATTGCGGTGTCCTGATTTTACAAGTGGGGACGGCGTGGGCTAGTGGTTAAAGTGACACGACTCACAACCGAATCCCCGGGAAGCAAACCCTTAGAAAATGCAGCAGGAATCAGACCTTTACATAAAATGCCGTCGGATGCACTGAGCCGACAGGCGCAAAATAGAAACAACAGTGCAACGCACATCGCCTCGGGGAATAGATAAATAAGGCGAACGCAAAAAAAAATGTGATCATTGATTTCAAAATGTCACTTCTATCCATCATTAATGTGCCCATGATGGGAGGTCATGAAGCCAAAATGTCAGCTCTTTCATTGCCCTGAATCCCAGCATGAGCAGGACAGTAGATCCATGTCAAACCCTGAAGGTTTGATACCTTAACAGCTACTATCCACTCGTACCTAAGCCATCCCTTCTGTACCTTCTGAAGTACGGCTTGCGCGTCTGTCACGATGACTACCACTGTCTCAGATATCCAGTCCATCAGGAATATGTACAGACAACGACTACAAGAACCATCAGTGTTCACATTATTCGCCATTTGCGGAAAGAGTTTCGGCACCTATGTGTTTGCACGGAGTGCAGTTATATAAATTCTAAACAGAACAGAACAGAAGGAAACATGTCAATAAAACAAGAGTTGTGCGACAAGGCAAAGAGTTGTGCGACAAGGCAAAGAGTTGTGCGACAAGGCAAAGAGTTGTGCGACAAGGCAATGAGTTGTGCGACAAGGCAAAGAGTTGTGCGACAAGGCAAAGAGTTGTGCGACAAGGCAAAGAGTTGTGCGACAAGGCAAAGAGTTGTGCGACAAGGCAAAGAGTTGTGCGACAAGGCAAAGAGTTGTGCGACAAGGCAATGAGTCGTGCGACAAGGCAATGAGTCGTGCGACAAGGCAAAGAGTTGTGCGACAAGGCAAAGAGTTGTGCGACAAGGCAAAGAGTTGTGCGACAAGGCAAAGAGTTGGGCGACATCAACAATAATCCAGCTTAAATATATACTCCATAAAATTGTAGTAAAAATACGCCTATCCAGAATGAAGACGGCAGGAAACTGTTTGATAGACACAATGGCAGCAGGGAAACTTTATACGATGGACGGAAGGAGACAGTGAGAAAGGATAATGAATAGTGTGACATTACGATACGGGAAGAGAGTTGATAGAGATCCGTGAAGGGACGCAATCCCCCACTCTATTGAGCACAACTACTGACGTGCATTCGACAGGCCAGTAGGGATAGACCCTAAGTGGCTCAGACAACCAGGGGACTGAATAAGGAAATAGATGACTTGTGACTGATGTAGTCGACTTAGATTTCACACGGATTGTAGTGGAATGAATGGTCATCTGTCAAGATATGAGGGGCTCTCAACACGGGGAACACGAACACCGAAGGGGTTCGTGAATAAACTCATTCTGTTATCTTCTTTTATCGTGGAATTTTCTACCGGGCTGTAGGTCCAGTGTCGTGATGTGTATTTGTCTTTCGCTTCTCTTGTGGCCTAACATTTTCCTCCATTTTACGGCAGGTCTTGTTTACGCTGTCTATCCACCTTTTCCTCGGTCTACCTCTCGACCTTCTTCCTGATGTTCTCATGTAGAAGGTTGGCATGAACAATGTGATCTGGTTGCATTCTCTCAATGTGACCAAAGCAATTCATTCTCTGTTGCTCGATGTACTGTAGGCAGGGAATTGTTCTAACCTTCTCCCGAATACTCAAATTTGTAATTCTGTTTCTTCTGGTGTTGTTAGTGACCTTTCGTAGGCATCGCATTTCGCAGGTGGCTAACTTTCGTTCCTTGGTTTTATTCAATGTCCATATCTGGCATTATTAGCACAGAGTCGGGATGAAGATACCATTTATCATCTGCTTTTTTTTTTTGTTGAGAGAAATCTTGGGGTGTCTTAGCAGTGGAGAGCGTTTGCACTCTCGTCTCTCTCTTTGTTGAGTCTGCCATCCTCAGTAAAAATACTTCCCAAATACCTAAATTCCTGTACCTGCTTGATTTTTGTTTCATTCACATGACTATCAAGTGTCGTGTGCTTTCTACATCTGTTCATTGTCTCTGTTTTTGATGTGTTGATATTCATGTCCTACTTTTTACAGTTTAATTAGAGTTCCGTTATGCTCATAAGAATCGAGTTGACTGCATTCCGGTTCTGTCCATATGTGATCCGAATCTCTCAGTAAATGATGAAAAGTTTGGATACTGATGGTTCTTGCAGCTCGCTGGCTATACACACTTCTGCTTCGTCCTCTCTTGTGCTCCAGTTCGCTCAAACCTCATTCGATTTCAAAGTTATGCAGTCTGTGCGTTGCTGATTCATCTATTGATGCGTGATCGTCCAGCAGGCGGTCGTTGATAGACTTCAAAACATTACTCCTATCCATATCTAGTGGGCCAATTATTGGTGCTTGTGAATCCAGACTGTCTGCTCTTTCGTTGCTCTGAACCCCAGCGTGGTCAGGACATTAGATCCACAACAGCCACTGCAGGTGTGACACCTTTACAGCTGCCATCCACTCATGCCTTAGTCATCCTTCAGAAGTTCTGTTCTGTTCTGTTTTAGGAGTCGACTTCACTGCACTCCGGGCATACCCATAGGTGCTTAGTCTCTCTCAGCAGATGGAGCAAAGTATGGATGCTGATGGTGCCCGTAGCCTGTTGGTTGTACACCTTCCTGTTTCGTCCTCTCAGGTTCCCTAATCCACTGAATCCTAATTTGATTCCAAAGTGCCGCAGCCTGTGCCTTGCAGACTCATCCAAAGCAGTGTCGTTTTCCAGCAGGTTGTCCTTGATCACCTTTATCCATGTCCACTGTGCCTGTTATGGGTGCGCGTGACGCCAAAAAAAAATCAGCTCGCTCGTTGCATGGAACACCGGCATGACAAGGACAGTAGATCCACACCATCCCCTGGAGTTTTGAGGTCTCCAGCGCTGCTATCCACTCATGTCGTAGCCACCCATTCTGCGCATTTCGAAGTAGTGTTTGGGAGTCTGACACGATGACTGCCCCTGTTGCAGATGTCTCCGTTGAAGTAAGAGTTAGGAGTCTGACACGATCACTGATCCAGCTATAGGTCTCAACTAGCAATCTCAGAGCTATAGTCACTGCTTTCTTCTCCGTTCTCGAACTGAAGGTTGGTCTATATTCCACACTCTGCTCAGCAACAGCCGGACCTGTCACTCTACGAGAGAAGCCCCAACCAGATATCTCATTTCGTAGCACCGATCCATCGGTATATATGATGACATCACTATTCTGAGAGTTATCATTTATCAGCTGATTACCCTCGTGGACTGCCATCCTGTTGCACCACTCTCTGAATTCCCTACTTAAGATTATGGTGACTGTTGTAATCTGTCATTCTTTCACTGGTGTGCACATATTCTTTGTCCTCCACTGTTGTTAGCTTTCCAATTATTCTCACTAATTTGTATGCAGATAGACTTTGTAAGCTCAGTAGATAAAATTTGTAAGCTCTGTAGATAGACTTTGTAAGCTCAGTAGATAAAATTTGTAAGCTCCGTAGAAAGACTTTGTAAGCTCTGTAGATAGACTTTATAAGCTCTGTAGATAGACTTTGTAAGCTCTGTAGATAGGCTTTGTAAGCTCCGTAGATAGACTTTGTAAGCTCCGTAGATAGACTTTGTAAGCTCTGTAGATAGACTTTGTAAGCTCTGTAGATATACTTTGTAAGCTCTGTAGATAGACTTTGTAAGCTCCGTAGATAAACTTTGTAAGCTCTGTAGATAGACTTTGTAAGCTCCGTAGAAAGACTTTGTAAGCTCCGTAGATAGACTTTGTCCATGTTTCATCAGAATGTCAAATGTGTCCAGATATTTCACCAGACCATCAAATATGTCCATATGTCTTATCGGACCAACAAATATGTCCATTTGCATTATCAGACCGTTAAATCTGTCCATTTGTTTCAACAGACCATCAGATGTATCTATATGTTTCATCAAACCATGAAATGTGTCTATATGTTTCATCAAACCACCAACTGTGTCTATATGTTTCATCAAACCATCAAATGTGTCTATATGTTTCATCAAACCATCAAATGTGTCTATATGTTTCATCAAACCATCAGATGTGTCTATATGTTTCATCAAACCATGAAATGTGTCTATATGTTTCATCAAACCATCAAATATGTCTATATGTTTCATCAAACCATGAAATGTGTCTATATGTTTCATCAAACCATCAGATGTGTCTATATGTTTCATCAAACCATCAGATGTATCTATATGTTTCATCAAACCATGAAATGTGTCTATATGTTTCATCAAACCATCAGATGTGTCCATTTGTTTCCCCAGACAACAACAACAACAACAAAAAAAAACGCTCCATTGCTCAAATACGGTTAAGCACCACTGATCTAGTGTTAGCATCATACACCCAGTCCATTCCGTCCTTTGACCTTGGGAAACATATTATCAATTTATATCTGAGAGAACGGCAAGCACCTGTGATCGGCGGCTCAACTACAGGAAGGAAGACCACGTGATGTGCCAGCTTAATATAAATGGCAGAGTTTGGGCAGAGAAAAGTGCCACAGATAAAGTGCTTTCGGTTTTTGTTTGTTTCGGTAGAAAGCTAAGGTAGATTGCTATTTCTCTCGATGTTTTAACTGGTAACGAACGTCCAGAGTTTTAGTTGCAGAAAGAAGGCAGCTCGCTTCGGACGAAACCCTACAGTTAACTCATATGTAAATGGGAGCCTGGTTTATTATTAGGACGAAAAGGAACCGAGGAAGAACCACCCCGGCCTCACTGTAAGCTGATACTTAGTTCAATCGAAAACTTCATCCCCGACAGCACTGTCTGCTATGGGATACCTCAATGGGCACTGGACATCATAGTAGCTGATGGTTAGAGGCGTTTACTCCCACCACATAACAAGGTATGTTTTGGTCACGTGTGGTCCAGCACACCCATGTGCAAAGGATGACACCCAAGGTGCTTAGATCGCAGAGAGTAAAATCATTGCGAAGGCTCAGCGAAAGCATGCTGCCCGAAATAACAAAACGCACGACTCCTCTACAGCTAGTTCCTCCACCGCCGGCTCTTCGGCAGCCGGCTCCTCACGTGTGTGTCTCGAATGTGGATGGGTATGCTGTTAGAGGATTGGGTTGGGCTTGGCTTGGCTTCGTTCGTTCTCATATCTCCCGCTACCAAACCCTAAAAGGGCTTAAGTAGCAGAATGTAGTTTACAGAACAGATTACGTTGTGTCGGAGTTTACAGCTTGACTGCAATATTTGCACCTTTCGGTCCAACACATACAACTTTAGCAAGCATTATTTGAGTACCAGGTTAGCATTCCCTCTTCGATCCCTTTGCCTTAGCCAGTCTCCTCTGTTGCAGCCTGTTATCCAGGATCACCGCGTGGAGGTATAGAAGGGTCTTGGCAGCTCTGTTTCGTTGGCCCTGACGCTAGCAGTCAGCTATGGGTCGCTGACCGCTGCAGCGCATGCGCTGCTCGGCATCTTGATCCCGGATTGGGTTTAACAGCCATAAGAGAACACATTTCGCAGCAAGTCAGATGCTGTCACCATCTTCGCTTGCGATAGGCAATTATTATTATTATTATTACACAAATGCGTACCTAACTACGAGGCGTGTTCCAATGAAGAATGTCGACTAGTTGACGTTCATCGCAGAATGCAAGCAGTATATAGTGACAAAAGTGTGTTGAAGACAACAGTGAAGAACTGGATAACGATGTGTACAGAAGGACGCGAGTTAACCAGGTAAGGCGCATATTATTGCGTCATAAATTGATGCAGCAATTCGTGTGGACCGTCGCCGGAGCTTACGTTCGCTAGCAGAGCTATTCGCTGTGTCGCTAGGGGCAGTTCAAATGGTGGTTAGCAAGAAACTGAAGTATCGGAAGGTGTATTCATAATGGGTTCCTCGGTTGATGACCAGCCGCCATAAGGAAGAACGAATGGGATGGAGTTTAAAGCACTTGCTGCGATACAATGAGGTTGATTCGTTTCTTTTGCGCATAGGGGCAGGTGATGAATCGGGGTACCACCACTTTGAACCGAGCAGCAAAACTGCTACGGAAGATCTTTCTTTACCCACGTCCTTCTTTAAACATCGTTGTCCAGTTCTTCACAGTTGTCTTCGACACACTTTTGTCACCATACACTGCCTGCATTTTGCGATGAATGTCAACTGGTCGACATCCTTCAGCTGTTAGAAACCAAATCACTGCTTGCTGATCAACTCTGGACGGATTCCGTATCACCCCCGCCATGCTTTCAACGGTATGCTGAGGAAAGTATGAAGTCAGAGGATAATGCAATTTGGTAAACTTGACGATTGGTATGTGCTGTTTACACCAGCAGCGACGTCATCATGCGCATCGTACATATGTTCACTTGTTACAGTTTGGTCTGGTTTCATTTGAACACGCCTCATATCAAAAGTTAGGACAAGCAAAAAATCAGTCACCACAACTCACAACAGCTGAGACAGGATTATTATTATTGTTATTACTATTAATACACACATACGCGCGCACACACACATACACACACGCGCGATCAGACCCTAACAACAAGATGCTGAAGATGGACACACGAAGCACGCGGGCGCTGTGCAACGGAACACATCTCATAAAGACAAGCCCCATAAATGAATTTATTAGCGTCATTGACATCGGCGTCTGATGGCGAATTAGAGAGAAGAAAATGAATACAAGAAACAGGACTGGTTAACATCATGATGTTGCTGGAACCAAATCACTAATCTATTTATGAACATCACCAGTGAGGGGGCGCTGTGTTCGCTTACACCTGTTAAAATTAAAATAAAGGCGAGGCTGCGGCGTTGCTGTGGATTACAATAAGTTGTATAATTCTTCTTCTTCGTACGCTGTCAGACGTCGAATTGAATTTGTTCAAATGTAGCAGCGGTCGTCCTGAGACTGTCGACACTGCCATAGAGCTTGTCTAGAGGATGCACTGGTGATGGCCACATATCATTTCTCTGGTCTTTGCGTGTCGGGCAGTTTTGCAACAGATGTCCAGCGGTAATTCTTCCAGTACCCCATGTTTATCCGTCAGTAGCACATATCTTCACTTATGTTGAATAGATGGTGCTTCAGTCTGTTGTGGCCTGTGTGGAGTCTGAAGACACACATCCTCTGTTCTGTTCAACTGGTAAAATGCATTATTTCTTATGTAGCCAGTTTGCTTAGTTTCAAAACAAGAGCATATCATATGGTACGACTAATAGACCTTCCCTTCATCAGGAATAACGGACAATATACATAAAAGCAACTAACACATCGTAAAAGAAATGATAAACGCATCAAACAAAGATATGGCAGAATTAACAAAAATATATACATAAAGATGCTACGACAGGATCGCATTTCCGTTTTAACACTCGCGCTTAATGGCGAACGGTCAAACACCGATCCTAGGCTTAGTATCTTTACAAAACATTATATTTTCTGTATGGCGCATATCTCCATGTTATATGTTCATCTACTTCTATGGGAAACCCAGTGGTCTCGGGGTAAGGTTTTCGCCTCGGATGCTAGATGTCGCGGGTTCAAATCACAGGGGAGACCGGGTGTTTTTCACGTGTCTCATCCGATAAAAATGCCCCCTAGTCTCTTGAGTAGTGCGCAGTGGCGCGCATGTTACAAATCCACTGGAAATCGGAAAAAGAAGGCCGCTGCTCGGGCAAAATCCAAGATAAAAAATCTACTCTAATTATTCTAGAGATTCTCGCCCCACAGAGAGTGTTTCGCACTGTAACCATCAGTTCTTTGTTATGTGGTTAGTGGAGCGGCGTGGCTCCTGATAGTCTGTTAGGTTACTTTGTTCTAATTTACTTTTCCACACCCACCAATCCCACACAATAGTTGATGGTATATTCCAGGGGCTTCCAACCTAACGCTTGGCAACATATACTGGGATTGACTTGATAGGTCAACAGCGGATTTTCGCCTGGCAAAAAGTATGAATTATAGAAGATCACACCTCCCCACGACGTTTAACGAGACAAGTGGACTGAAGATAGATAATATCATGAACCCATTCTAATATGAACCCTTTGAGCAACCCAGAACCATAGACCCCTCGAATACAGATTGTAATATCATGGACCCACTGAAAACCCATACTAATAGCATGGACCCATTGAGGACCTTTTGTAGTATGAAGTATTCTAGGACCCATACTAATATCATGGTTTTTATGGACCTCTTGAAAACTCCTATAAAATGATCCCCTCCATGAACAATAACTAATGTTTTACTCTTTCTCTATTCGTGTCTCTTGCGCATAATACGACACTCTCTCTCTCTCTCTCAATCTCGTTCTCTCTCTCTCTCTATTGTTCTCTCTCTCTTTCTCTGATTCGGACTAAGCACATCCATACGTTTTTGTCCAAATTACGTCCGTACTACCTTTTAGCGAGTTAAAAACAATATTTTCTATACACAATTGCAGATAATATTCGCGTCTCTCTCTCTCTCTCTCCCTCTCTCTCTCTCTCTCTCTCTCTCTCTCTCTCTCTACCTCTCTCTTTCTCTCTCTCTACATCTCTCTACTTCAAAAGCGCATACACAGCCATTCATTTAAACAATTTTTTAACGCACATTACGTCTGCAATATACATCTAACGAGTTTTTAATACTTTTCACTACTAATCTTACGAGATTCCATTTGCAATAGGATCTCTCTCTCACACACACACACTGTGCGTGTCTCTACCTCAACCTCTAACTCAGTCCTAAACCTCTGCCCTCTACATTTTTTGCTTGACACTATGCGATCACTGGTGAGACTACACCACCATCAATCCTCAGAATGAAGAATGACGTTCTCCGTGCCGTCAAACCCGTTCTCACTGAATATTTGGGTTTAACTAGCTACTGTAACCTAGCGACACGACCACATTCTCAGAATCAGCATAAACCAAACAACACAGACGTAGAGAATAATCGGCATCCCTCAGACTCAAACCCCAGTCATTCCACGCTAGCACCTCTCTTTTATAAAGACTAGAATTTTCTAGTCTATTACTGCCGTCTTTATTTTACTTAAATTGAGCTTTTCTGTTCATGGTCTTTGCTGTTCAGTTTGTTTTTGACCTTTGCGGTTCAGTTTGTTATTGACCTTTGCGGTTCAGTTTGTTATTGACCTATGCTGTTCAGTTTGTTATTGACCTTTGCTGTTCAGTTTGTTATTGACCTTTGCTGTTCAGTTTGTTATTGACCTTTGCTGTTCAGTTTGTTATTGACCTTTGCTGTTCAGTTTGTTATTGACCTTTGCTGTTCAGTTTGTTATTGACCTTTGCTATTCAGTTTGTTATTGACCTTTGCTGTTCAGTTTGTTATTGACCTTTGCTGTTCAGTTTGTTATTGACCTTTGCTGTTTAGTTTGTTATTGACCTTTGCGGTTCAGTATATTGTTCATATGCGCATACCGGTCCTGTCAATATTCCTCTATGCTTGTGAGACATGGACAATTACAGCTGGCCTTCGGCGAAGGATACATGCCTTGGAGATGAGATGTTTCCGAAGACTTTTAAAAGTCACGTACAAAGATCGAGTTACAAATGTGGAAATACGAGATAGAATTACAACAGCAGTAGGGCCTTTTGAAGTCCTCTTGACAACTGTCAAAAGAAGGAAACTCACTTGGTGTGGTCACATATCGAGATCAAATGGTCATGCAAATACGATCCTCCACGGAAAGGTGCAAGGCAGACGACGAAGAGGCCGTCCCAAAAAGAGATGGGAGAACAATATAGCGGCCGCTGACAGAGAAGGCTGGCGTGGGGTTGTGAGGATGTCTTCATGTGTGCCCCAACGACCTCACCGGTTACGGGATGACCTGACCTGACTTGAGCTGATATCGTTCGTATCCGATATCACTAGACGCAGATTTCACCTCCCTTGAGTTCAGTGAGCTGTTGGTACCTGTAGAATTCGAAACCAACATATCCTCTTTTTTGTCCATTTGTTTCTTGCGATGCGGACTTCTTACCTCTCAGTCATAGCGGCCCACTGGATGTTGTATTTTGCGAGTGTAAACCGTGTGCCGACAAGAGAAGTATGAGAGATTTGTAGCTATTTGAGAACGAGTATCAAATACAAATATTTGTATATTTGCCTCATCCTATTACACCTCATCACCTCTCGCAAATTCTACCGTTATCAAATATTGCAAATTGTTGACGCTTTCTACCACTCTTAATTACATCTTCTGCTAATGCTCTCTGCGTTGATAGATTTGCTCTCTTTCATCTAGCCGGACAATGCCAAGTCACAACAATGTTCTCAGTGCACATTTTTAGAACATGCAGCTCAAATGTATTGTATTACGTTATTTCATGATTTTCCTTTGTTTCCTTTTTGTTTCTATTTCATGATTTCCCTTTGTTTTCTCTTGTTTCTCACAGCCGGATGGATCAGATGCTGGTGACTCAGAATATGTAAGTAGGATGTTATTGTTGGTATTACGCTTATTGACTGCTTTAACTGGCTGATACCGTTAGAGAAGGTTTCATTATGTCATTAATGAACTTGTTAATCAGCTCATTCAATTATTTTGAAAACATAGTGCCTCTAAAAGGGTTTAAAAAAAATTTAAAGGCGAGGGCTCGAACGGTATCCCGCCCTGCTGACAGCATCACACAAAGCACGAATTCCGTAGCTCAAGCGATGAACCCAGGGATCTCCAGAAAAATTTACATCATGAACCGACCGTTGCAGCTCGAATTCGAACCCTAACCATCTGAACAGGAGACAAGCGGCTTGACCACTTCCCCACAGAGAGGCCTCCCGCAGATGTCTCTATACAATTCTAGAATAACTGCTTGGCTGGACGAGTAGTTAAAAAGACTAGCGATGAAATACTTCAACTACCCTATGGTAGAGGAGTCCTCCCGGACGACTCACCACCCGTTTGGCGAGATGCGTTAGAGAGACACAGCAACATCTGTGGTTCCGGCTCGAACAGCGTATTAACCCACTGGACAACCTGTGGCGACGGATGACAAAATAAAATTAGACCCAGAGTTGTGACCCGCTCAAGGCTGACAACCTGTGGCGACGGATGACAAAATAAAATTGGACCCAGAGTTGTGACCCGCTCCAGGCTGACAACCTGTGGCGACGGATGACAAAATAAAATTGGACCCAGAGTTGTGACCCGCTCAAGGCTAACCACCCGTCTTCGACAAACTGGTCGATCCACGATAACATAGGGTTCATAAAAAGTTGCTAAATAGCTTGATTCTAATTGGTACAAAGGTGCGAGGTTCAGCCTCCATTGCATGTACGCTTCTGTCACCCAAGCTGTAAATTGGAAACAAAAACGGTTATTGGAGTCAAGGAGAGGAAGGGAACTGTAACCTCTACCTTATCATACTCTGAAGTTTCCAGCAGGGCGAAGCTGTTGGACTTTCATGCACTGCTGCAGAGAACACAGGTAAGACGGATGGATATGTTCCCATGTCCGATCAGTGCGGGACACACTCCACTTACCCTCTTCACAAGCAGCTGCATACTAGCGTTCGACATTTGGAAGAGAAAGGCAGAGGAACCTAAGTACAGTTTCCTCATTGATTTCGCCTCATGGGAGCTGCTTGTTCCTAACCGCTCAGCCTGGCGCACTGCCATCACACAAGGTGCTCGCATTACCAAGGAGTGAGTCGCTGTAAATTACCACACGTCACACATTTCCTGCTCAGGCCGAACGTAACATTAGAAAAAGTAGAAGTGATAGAAGAAGAAAAAGAAGAACAGGAAGGCATGAACACATGTTAGGCACGCGCATATATTGTTTTACATGCAAATTTTGCTACAAAGATTTTATATAAATATTGAGAAATATGTGCACATAAAAATATGTATTCATGTATGGTGTTTTTAAACTGTAAATTAATATTAGTTTCGGTAATCACAGTGGAGGACAAAGACTGTAACTACCAAATGCTTTCAAAGCGCGGGATGTTTTTGTTTTGTTGTTGTAACTATACAGAGTATATTTAACGCTGTAATGATCGGTAAATAATGATACAACTTACCAATTTGTTTACTACATTATGTTACATTAAGTAATGTTATGCAATGCTATGTTAGGCAACGCTATGTTATGCTACACTATGTTATGTTATGCTACGTTGCGCTACACTACACTACTTCACGCTTCGCCACGGTACGATACGTTAGGTCACGCTACGCCATGCCAATCTATGTTATGTTATGTTATGCCATGCCATGCTTTGCTATGCTGTTATGTTATGTTACAATATATTTATTGTGATCCAAAAATGCACTCGACCAAAATGTTTTCAATATATGCACACTGGCCGCACATGGTATTTTCTGTTGTTGCTAAGTAAACCTGATTTTTAAAATGTACATCCTGTGTCATCTGTAGTCGTCTCGACTAAGACGTCTTGCGACTGGGCTTAGGTCGCTCAGGACGAGACAGTGCGAGTGAGTGCGGTTGATGATGACACATATCTTCGTCACTTAAATCTAATCAAAGCGCAAGTCGCAGTTTCATACTTCACACGATTCGCCAATATATCTCAATCCTGACGCTGTCGTAACCGTCGCTGGCGATGAGCGACTGTTGCGTTTTTCTAAATGCCGCGTGTGGCTGCGAGCCAGGGTTTGGTAACCCCTGCTATAAATCTACACTAAGGGAGAAACAAAGGTTTCAGTCAAATGAAAATTTGAGAGCTGTCTAGGGTTGTACCGAATCTTCCCTGCGTAATCGATTTGGTCCAGAGTAGTGCACTCAATAAGTGATTTGTATTTGACCGAAGAGTGTACTGGAATCGAATATGAATAGTGGTGCAGATCAGCCAACTAAAACCAGATCTGCACCTCAAACATTATTGGATACGTTTCTGAATGAGCCTTATGCGCTGATCGATATTGACACAATGTCAGTCATCAGCCTTTCTCCCTTCTTTGTTCCATTAGGAGCACACGGCCATCACCACAGTTGGCCTTCTTGCAGCAAGCGTGAGTCAAAAAATCGTTTATGTGCTCTTCTGTGTAGTGTGTAGCAATTTTGAATTTGTTTAATGGGGGAAAATGGCATGGACAACAATATCGTAAATTGGGAAAGCTTTGTCGATGAAAATGGCGAACAATAATATCGAAAATTGGGAACGCTTTGTCGGTGAAAATGGCATAGAGAACAATATCGAAAATTGGGAAAGCTTTGTCTGTGAAAATGGCGGACAACAATATCGACAATTTGAAAAGCTTTGTCAACTTCCGTCATGTCAGTGACCTGGTTTTAGGAGGCACCATCTTCCCACACATACGGCCAGCTGGTGCTTGCCAGATGGACACGCGGAAAACCGAATTGACCATTTCACATAGATTGAAAATGGAGACGCTGCTTGAGAGTGGAAAGATAAAGCGAGGAGTAGAGGGAAGCCCAAACCAACACTTGGTCTGAGTAAATATGACAGTAAGAATCGAGGGCTTTCATAGATATGGTTGTTAGTACAAGGGGTTGTCATAAGTCTTTACCCTGACTATGAAGGAGTAGGAGGAGAAAGTTGAAATTTGGCACATATGTAGCTCATTCAATTTGTACTGGACGAGAACTATTAATTTCCCTCCTTGACGGGTTTACCCGGTATGATGCATAGTGCAACACGCCTTATTGACCGGATCTGCTACTCTAACGGTTTGTCAGAACAATGGAGAAATCAGAAGCCAGAACTGTGATAAAATTCTTGATATTGCAGGGAAAAACACCTACAGAAATACACACAGAGATTGAACCAGTGTTTGAGGAATTCCGTCCATCGTATGTTTCTGTAAAAAACTGGTGTGGGCAGTTTAAGTGTGGCCGTTTCGATGTTGCTGATCTTCCAAGATCAGGAAGACCATCCTCAGAGTGCAGCGATGAAAATGCTGCAACAGTGAAGAAAATCATTGACCAGGATAGGAAAATGACAATTGCAGAGATAACTAGGTCAGCAAAAATGAATGAAAGTAGTTTTAAGAATGTTACACAACAGACTGAACATGAGAAAAGCGTGTGCCCGCTGGGTCCAGCGTCTTCTGAGATGTGAATGAGTAAATGAGACTTGGGTTCACCATTATGACTCAGAATCAAAAATTTCCAGCATGCAGTGGAAAACCCCGGGCTCACCAACACATGTCAAGCCAAGAGCACAGAAATGTGCAAGAAAAGTGATGCTGACTGTTTTTTTGGGACGTCAAAGGTGTCATTTTGAAAGATTACCTGCCTCATGGCAACGCAGTTAATGGGCAATATTATGCAGATCTCCTTACCAAACTAAGAAAGGCTGTGACCAGAAAACGAGAGATAGCGCGCACTCAAATTCTGCCTTTGCTTCAAGACAACGCGCCCTCCCATAAAGTAAGGCTTGTGCTGCAAACAGCCAACGTTTTGAATATTGAAATTCTTCCACACCCACCATATTCTCCGGATTTAGCTCCATCAGACCATTTTCTAAACTTAAAAAACAGCTGAAAGGAAATCATGTTGACAGTGACGATGTCATATTGGCTTGTGATAACTGGTTTAGTTCGAAAAATAGGTTACTTTATTCTGAAGGTCTTTTTCAGGTCACACAGAGGTGGCAGAAATGTATAAATTCAGGTGATGGCTACATTGAGAAGGAATAAGCACTGTGCCAAGAATAAGCACTGTGCCAAATTTCAACTTTCTCCTTCTACTCCTTCATGGTCAGGGTAAAGATTTATGACAAGCCCCTTGTACAAGCCACAAATGCGACATCAAAAACCTAGGGCTACATTCAAATTACGCCTGAAGAACTTAGGATCCTCACAGATCTACTGGTACAGAAATAATTCGAAAGAGCTTCTTCTAAAGTGAAGAAAACAATAAAAGGAATGGCTCACAGAAAGCACATAGGACATGATTGAAATAAGGAGGTCTATGAAACACACACAATACCAGTGTATGTGAAGGAAAGGAAGAAAGGACAAAGACTTCCAATACTATATTCTGAGATAAACAAGAAAGTGTGTACCAGGCAGGATAAGAGAACATACGAAGATAAAATAACTGAAGAGGCTGCAAGACAAGGTGAACTAGAGACATTAGGGAAGCATTAGGAAAGCAATATAACTGAGATAATATCAATGCAAAACCAGCACCACAACACGTCACCTAAAGACAAAGATAGACCGTCTGTAGCGAAGAGAAACGTTGAGTCAGATGGATGGAATCATTTACGGAAATCCGCCCAATATCACACACATAGAACCAGCAAAGGAACACATGAAGGTCAACTTACCACGAACATATCAAACGATGATACAAGCACTCAAACTGTTGGAAATCTGCAGGATTACACGGAATTGAAATTATCATCTCTCTCTCTCTCTCTCTCTCTCTCTCTCTCTCTCTCTCTCTCTCTCTCTCTCTCCTCCCCCCTCCACCCCACAACACCTCAAACAAAAACAACACAAAAAACAAACCCACGAAAGCGGTCATCTCAACCAACACAGAGATGCTACACCCGCTCTTCAAGAAAGTAGGACAACGAGAGGTCATTTCCCCCAAAAGTGGAATGAAGGCCACCTAATCACATCATCGTAAAAATGACATCTGCCTTCTTGCAGTAACTGGCGATGATTAACACTTCTGTCCATAAACGGGAAAGTCCTGACCAGGATAATGCTTGAACGGTGCATAGGTGAGAACACCCAGAGAACAGGCACTGTTTCTATCCGTCAAATCTTGCTCTGATCAAATAGCAACACTCAGAATTATCATAGAGCATATATTTTGAAAAAAGACATTATCACAGAGCAGTCTGATGAGTGCCAAACACCTTTATAGATTTTAAAAAGATATCGATTTTGAAAATATATAGATTTTAAAAAGATAAAGATTTTGAAAATATATCGATTTTGAAAAGATATAGATTTTGAAAAGACATTTGAAAGTATGGGCTATGCAGCAATTGGAAAAATATTGACACAATATGAAATTTCAGGAGAATTTATAAAAACGATATCAGATTTCTATGAGGAAACAACACGTAGAATAATTCACAAAGGAACACTGTTAGACGCATTTGTAGTTCAAACTGGGGTCCAGCAAAGATACCTACCATCTCCAACAATCCTCCTCGTGATCATGAACTGGGTGCAGCGGAAGGCAACTGAGGGGAGACAAAAACATTGGACATTTGATAGGCCGCTGGAAGACCTCAATTTTGCAGATAATACATGTATGGTGTCACCTAAGCAGCACGAAATACAAAGAAAGATGGACAAACTAACATATGAAGCAGCAATCGTGGCATTGCAGATGATACATGTATGCTGTCATCTAAGCAGCAGAACATACAAAGAAAGATGGACAGACTAACATATGAAGCAGCAATCGTGGCATTGCAGATGATACATGTATGCTGTCATCTAAGCAGCAGAACATACAAAGAAAGATGGACAGACTAACATATGAAGCAGCAATCATGATATTGCAGATTAGTGTGAAGAAAACGAAGGAAACGATAATAAATAACACACAAAGAGTCCCCATAACGATAAATGGTCTGATAAACGAAGTAGTACACAATTTAACCTATATGGGAAGTAACATTGATAAAGACAAAGAAATAAAGCACAATGTTTATGCCAGGATTAGCAAAACCCGATTTGCTTAAAACATTCTTCGTCCAATATGGAATTCGCAACGTTCTTATATTACCCTGTTTCACACGAATGTAAAGTTGGTTTTGCAATATGGCTCGGGGACATGTTATTGGACTAAGAGTATCTCATCCAGACTGTAGACTTTCATCGATAATTGCTAACGGCGTAGACTTCGTGTTAGATGACCATAGGTAAAGGCAAACACAGATCTGTGGGAAAAGAAACGACAACAGCCAATAGAGCGGGAGATTCGGAGCAGGAGGGGAGAGGGAGCGTACAAAGAAAGTAGGGATGGATATGACATACTCTCAGAAAAAAAAGGTGGACAATATAACCAGATATATGCTGGATTGGAAGCCACAGAGAAAATGAAGAGTGGGTAGACTAAGAAACATCTGTCGCTGAACAGTCGGGGAAGAAGTCAGTACAATTGAGGTTTCGTGGGTAGAATTCAGGAAGATGACAAAGGGTAGGGACTGATGGGGAGCACTTGTTGCGGTCCCACATTTGAAGGGGAGGGGAAGAAAGTACAATTGAAGTCTCGCGGGTAGAAATCAAGAAGATGGCACAGGATAGGGACTGATGGAGAGCAGTTGTTGCGGCCCTACATTCAAAGTTCAGCGTGTAGCCTAGCCGACAGTGAGCTGGTTTGTATAGAAGAGGATTACACCGCGCCAGGGTTCGAAATCACGAACAGACAACAAAATCCGGTCGTGGTTTGATCTTGCTTCCACTGCTCCTCCAGTCGACACAGCTGTAAATGGACATCTGACGTAGGAGTTGGGGAAGGTATTAACGACAAGGAATACAACTGGCCACCCAACTTCACATAGACTTAGTCCATGAAGACTTATCGTCATCCCCGACGGTACTGCTGCTATGGGACTCACCTTTACCTTTTATATTCCAAAGGGAAACAGACGAATAAATAGTGATGATGATAGTGTATGTAGTGGTCTGTATATTACCGTTGTACGTGTATTTGTCATGTTTAATTGCTAATTATAACAGCTAGCATGCTCGTTTGTTTTTGATCAAGGTGCACCTAAATGCCTTAAATCACTGTTCTTCAACCTTTCCAAACTTAGCGCCCACATTTAGAACTTTCGAGAGAATCCATTTTCCTTACCGCTCGCTAAAATTCTAAGTTGAAGAGAATTCCGCAATCGTCCATTGAGTCGGTATATTTTGGATGATTTTAATACATAATGTTATTATTCTGCCGTCGTCCACCTGAGAGACACAGAGGGCGGATTGGGAACAGAGCAAGGACACAGAATGGGAACAGAGCAAGGACACATAATGGGAAGAGAGCAAGGACACAGAATTGGAAGAGAGCAAGGACGCATAATGGGAAGAGAGCAAGGACGCATAATGGGAAGAGAGCAAGGACACATAATTGGAAGAGAGCAAGGACACATAATGGGAAGAGAGCAAGGACACAGAATTGGAAGAGAGCAAGGACACATAATGGGAAGAGAGCAAGGACACAGAATTGGAAGAGAGCAAGGACGCATAATGGGAAGAGAGCAATGACACATAATGGGAAGAAGTACGTCTGATTAAGCTACCAGATAACAACAATTTTTGAGGCATCAATACTGTTGTCGGTGAAAATATTTAATCATCTTGGACAGATTCAATCGACAACTCTTTACAAACCGCTCAACATACCTCTCCTGTAAATTGACCACAGCCTACAAACCACCACTCGACAACCCACTCCTGTAAATTGACCACATCCTACAAACCACCACTGACAGCCCACTCCCTGTAAATTGACCACACCCTACAAATCACCACTCGACAACCCACTCCTGTGAGCACACCCTACAAATCACCACTCGACAGCCCACTCCTGTGACCACACCCTACAAATCACCACTCGACAACCCATTCCTGTGACCACACCCTATAAATCACCACTCGACAACCCACTCCTGTGACCACACCCTACAAATCACCACTCGACAACCCACTCCTGTGACCACACCCTACAAATCACCACTCGACAACCCACTCCTGTGACCACACCCTACAAATCACCACTCGACAACCCACTCCTGTGACCACACCCTACAAATCACCACTCGACAACCCACTCCTGTGACCACACCCTACAAATCACCACTCGACAGCCCACTCCTGTGGCCACACCCTACAAATCACCACTCGACAACCCTTTCCTGTGACCACACCCTACAAATCACCACTCGACAACCCACTCCTGTGACCACACCCTACAAATCACCACTCGACAACCCATTCCTGTGACCACACCCTACAAATCACCACTCGACAGCCCTTTCCTGTGACCACACCCTACAAATCACCACTCGACAACCCACTCCTGTATTGGAAAATTCCAACTTGTGAACGTGCTGTTTCTCTCTTCCAGGCCAATGGCAGTGGTGATTGGGAGTACGAGGAAATCGTCCTGGACAGGGTAAGTTTGACTTAAGTGTTGTTACCCCTTGAACTTGACTTAAGTGTTGTTACCTCTTGAACTTGACTTAAGTGTTGTTACCTCTTGACTTAAGTGTTGTTACCCCTTGAACTTGACTTAAGTGTTGTTACCCCTTGAACTTGACTTAAGTGTTGTTACCCCTTGAACTTGACTTAAGTGTTGTTACCTCTTGAACTTGACTTAAGTGTTGTTACCCTTTGAACTTGACTTAAGTGTTGTTACCCCTTGAACTTGACTTAAGTGTTGTTACCCCTTGAACTTGACTTGGTTCCTGAGACTGTACGTTGCATTGTATTTTGCGCCCCACTGCCCATTGAAACCGACGTCAGCACATATGTTAAATGGGCTCACTTCCCGTAGTGGTATGAGTGTTGGTCCGTTAGTCGGAACGCCATTTCTGCTGCTTCTCTTCTACCTTATGGCTCGCTCCCTTCTCATTCATCCTGTTCTCACTGCTTCCTTCTCCTGTTGTTCCTTCCTTGTTGTCCTCATTCTTCTCCCTCTCATATTATTTCACTTCTCTTCTTCCCTCTCCTCTTTCTCCTCCTATTCCCCCTAATACTTATCTTCTCCATTCCACGTCATCTTCACTTTCCCTCCTCATATTCTCCCTCCTTTTATTCTCCATCCTAATATTCTCCCTCCTCATCTTCTCCTTCGTCGTCTTCTAACTTCTCATCATCTCCTTCCCCTTATCTCCACTTCCCCTCTTCCTCTCCTTCCCCCCCCCATCCTCTCCTTGCCCTCATCCTCTCCTTGTCCTCATCCTCTCCTTGCCCTCATCCTCTCCTTGTCCTCATCCTCTCCTTGCCCTCATCCTCTCCTTGTCCTCATCCTCTCAATGCCATCCTCTCCTTGTCCTCATCCTCTCAATGCCATCCTCTCCTTGTCCTCATCCTCTCCTTGTCCTCATCCTCTCCTTGTCCTCATCCTCTCCTTGCCCTCATCCTCTCCTTGCCCTCATCCTCTCCTTGCCCTCATCCTCTCCTTGTCCTCATCCTCTCAATGCCATCCTCTCCTTGCCCTCATCCTCTCCTTGCCCTCATCCTCTCCTTGCCCTCATCCTCTCCTTGTCCTCATCCTCTCCTTGCCCTCATCCTCTCCTTGTCCTCATCCTCTCCTTGCCCTCATCCTCTCCTTCCTCCCCCCCCCATCCTCTCCTTGCCCTCATCCTCTCCTTGTCCTCATCCTCTCCTTGCCCTCATCCTCTCCTTGTCCTCATCCTCTCAATGCCATCCTCTCCTTGTCCTCATCCTCTCAATGCCATCCTCTCCTTGTCCTCATCCTCTCCTTGTCCTCATCCTCTCCTTGTCCTCATCCTCTCCTTGCCCTCATCCTCTCCTTGCCCTCATCCTCTCCTTGCCCTCATCCTCTCCTTGTCCTCATCCTCTCAATGCCATCCTCTCCTTGCCCTCATCCTCTCCTTGTCCTCATCCTCTCCTTGCCCTCATCCTCTCCTTGCCCTCATCCTCTCCTTGTCCTCATCCTCTCCTTGCCCTCATCCTCTCCTTGCCCTCATCCTCTCCTTGCCCTCATCCTCTCCTTGTCCTCATCCTCTCCTTGCCCTCATCCTCTCCTTGCCCTCATCCACTCCTTGTCCTCATCCTCTCCTTGCCCTCATCCTCTCCTTGTCCTCATCCTCTCCTTGCCCTCATCCTCTCCTTGTCCTCATCCTCTCCTTGCCCTCATCCTCTCCTTGTCCTCATCCTCTCAATGCCATCCTCTCCTTGTCCTCATCCTCTCAATGCCATCCTCTCCTTGTCCTCATCCTCTCCTTGTCCTCATCCTCTCCTTGCCCTCATCCTCTCCTTGCCCTCATCCTCTCCTTGCCCTCATCCTCTCCTTGCCCTCATCCTCTCCTTGTCCTCATCCTCTCAATGCCATCCTCTCCTTGCCCTCATCCTCTCCTTGTCCTCATCCTCTCATTGCCATTCTCTCCCTGCCCTCATATTGTTCTTCTCATCTTCTCCTTCCCCTCATGTTATCCATTCATCTCATCATATCCCTCCTCTTCATCTTATCCCTCCTCCTCATCTTATCCCTCCTCCTCATCTTGTCCCTCCTCCTCGTCTTATCCCTCCTTTTCATCTTCACCTTTCCATAATCTTCTCCAGCGTCCTCTTATCCTCTTCTTTATCCTCCCACGTCTTCCTACATCTTCCCCTCCCTCCTGCCCTCTCATCCTCTGAGTCTACTTGAGCGTGCTAAAATGGCAGCTGGTTAGGGAAATAAAGGCAGAGTGGAAGGAAACTGCCCCCACACCCCTGGGAGGGATACTCCCAGTTTTGTTTTATTTTTCTCCTTGCTCCGTTATCCATTCATTTCTCCATGCGGCGTTATCCATTCATTTCTCCATGCGGCGTTATCCATTCATTTCTCTATGATCCGTTATCCATTCATTTCTCCATGCCCCGTTATCCATTCATTTCTCCATGCTCCGTTATCCATTCATTTCTCCATGCTCCGTTATCCATGCATTTCTCCATGCGGCGTTATCCATTCATTTCTCCTTGCTCTGTTATCCATTCATTTCTCCACGCTCCGTTATCCATTCAATTCACCATGCCGCAAGAGCTTCTTCTGGGATCAAGATGCTGAGCCGTACATGAACTGCAGTGGTCACCGACCCAAGGCTGACTGCTAGCGTCAGGGCCAGCGAACCGAAGCTGCCAAGACCCTTCTACGCCTCCACATGGTGATCCTGGATAACAGGGCAGAGTGGCCAAGGAGAAGGGATCGAAGCGGGAAGGCTAAGACGGTACCCAAAAATGCCTCCTGAAATCGGACGTGTCGGACCGAAATGTGTACATATCGCATTCAGACTGTAAACTACGGCACAACGCATTTCGTTATTAGAACAATATCCTTCTTGCATAACCGTGTTAGGGCTTGGTAGTGAGAGATTGAGAACGTTCAGGGCTTGGTAGCGGGAGATTGAGAACGTTCAGGGCTTGGTAGCGGGAGATTGAGAACGTTCAGGGCTTGGTAGCGGGAGATTGAGAACGTTCAGGGCTTGGTAGCGGGAGATTGAGAACGTTCAGGGCTTGGTAGCGGGAGATTGAGAACGTTCAGGGCTTGGTAGCGGGAGATTGAGAACGTTCAGGGCTTGGTAGCGGGAGATTGAGAACGTTCAGGGCTTGGTAGCGGGAGATTAAGAACGTTCAGTTCTTGGTTGTGGGGGTGAGAGAACGAACGAACTAACGACGAAGATGAAGAACAGCTTCTTTTCAGCCAGCACGAGGCGCCTCGTCATGGTACATCTCCATTTGAAAATCAACAAGATAACACTACAATGTAATGTAACGGGAAAGACAACCCAAACACCACGCAGTTGAGATACTTTCTTCTGTCCACAAAAGACCAGGCATCGGGCTCGAATCCCGCCGTGTCCAGTTTGGCAGAAACGCATTTTTTTCCCCACTAGGTGCGAACGCTCCTCCGCGTTTGGAAAGTAATGGCAACCTACCGTACATACACACTTGCTAAGAAACACTGTACACACACCCCCAACCCCGCCAACAGATATGTTGGCGGTTGAAGGAAGCGAAACTCTGCAAAGGACATGCTACTTACTTTATTTTTGTTAGTGAGTCTTCGTCTCCGACTGTCCACAGCAGAACGAGACACGACCTGAGGGACAAATTCAAGGTAGGTGCCACAAGCCTGTATTACTGTGGCCCTGCAAACATGAACGCAGCACGTGCACTTCAGGACTTCCCACAGCACGCAGATCTAAGGACGACCTGGCCTCCACCCACTCTCCTCGAGAGGAAACTGCGGGAATAATTGAGCCCCTGATAACAATTCCGGAGTCCCAGTCTAAAGGAGCGATGTTCGTAGCAGGAGAGAAAGAAGGACGGAGAAGAAGAAGAAGAATTAGACTAACACGTTTTTTTCTTCAAAATACAGCCACCTATAAGAACAAGAGGGCATAGCTACAAATTAACTAAAAAAAATGCCCAGTTTAGATTTATAGATATATATATATTTTAGTCAGGGAATGGTGAATGCTTGGAATTCATTGCCACAGAAAGTAGTGGAGGCAGGGAAAGTTATTGCATTTAGTAATAGATTGGATGCGCATAACTTTGAGAAAAGCAAGGAAATGTAAATGAAACTGGTTGTATACAGACTCTGCAGTCTTCTAAACCAGTATAAAGACGTTAAGAAGATCGAGAAGAAGAAGAAGAAGAAGAAGATAACAAGCTCAACAACCACGGAATCGTTGGCTAGGAAGAAGAAAGGAACGAAGACAGAAAGAGCTAGGTAGTCCCATAGCTGACACTGCCGTCAAAGATGAAGTGTTAGAGACTTCATCTCTGCTACTGTGAAAGCGATGCGATGCCCAGATCCCCTCTCAGGTGTGCCTTCCGTATATGTAAATCCACGTGCCAATTTCGACATGGGCAAAGTCGGTTCTTTTTCAAATAAAAAAAAGGAAACATTTTTTGTGGCTGGGAATCTCACCCGCTAGAGGCTAACTCTCTCTAATCACTCTACCACTCAGATGTGCTACACAAAGAAAACCGTTTAGAAATATAAACAAAATTACAGACGCTACGCTGTTTTATCTTAATCTCAAGAGCCCACCGTCTCTCTCTCTCTCTCACTCTCTCTCCACACACACACACACACACACACACCACTAATCCTTCGTCCCTACTCATTCATACTGTTCTTCCTCGTCCTTATTCTTCCTTCTCCTGTTTTTCCTCCTACTCTATATCTTCTACTCCCGTTCTGTCCCTTCCCTTTTTCTCTTCTTCCTCATCCAATTCTTCCTCCTCCTTCCCCAGTTCTGTCCTCCTCTTCTCCCTCTCCTCCCCTTCTCTCTCTCCCTCCCCCTCCCTCCCCTCTCCCTCCCCACTCTCTCCCTCCCTCCCCTCTCTCTCCCCCTCTATCTTTCCCTCTATCTCCCCTATCTCTCCCTTACTCTCTCCTTCTCCCTCTCTCCCATTCTCCCTCTATCCCCCTCTCTTCTCTGTCTCTCCCCCTCTCTCCTCTGTCTCTCCCCCCTCTTTCTCCCCCTACCCCCTCTCTTTCTCCCTATACCTCCCTCTATTATTCTCTCTCCCCTATTCCTCCCTCTCTGGGACACCCCGCCCCCCCTCCCCCCCTTCCCCTGCCGTTCCTCAATTTAAAAAAATATTACTTCCGCTACAGATTCTAAAACAGAAATACTTCAGGAAAACAACACTTTAGAAAAAAAAACACAACAACCTAACGTTCTTCTCCAAGTCGTCGCTTTCCTTGGTTCTCAATTAAAACAAAAACCTATGCCTGCTAGTCCCATGCTGTAACTCAGTTCCGGCAGCTGCCTGGTGATAACTCTTGAAAGTTGTGCACATCAGGCCAGGCCAGGCCACGTCTCTTCTCCACCTTAGCTAAAGCGTGTTCGTTTTGTAACGTGCTTGTTACAGTTGGTGAGATTTCAGTGCACGGATCTAAACTGAAGAGGTTTGGGTGAGTTCCTCCAGATTCATTATTTATGGTAACAATTTGTGAGTTTACTTTGAGTTCAAATGGTTTCGATTTCCTATTTCGCAAGGTTAGTGTTACCACAAAGGGGTGTAAGGCCAAGGTGTTAGTAAACATGTCTCTCGACTGTACACTAGTTCAAATCTGTTTAAACATAGGGGCATGGATGCGATGGCCTATATAGGAGTACTATGTTCAGGTATGGAAGGGACATCAACTTGCCGGAAAGGATAC
Source organism: Ariolimax columbianus (assembly GCA_036924085.1). NCBI lineage: Eukaryota > Metazoa > Mollusca > Gastropoda > Stylommatophora > Arionidae > Ariolimax > Ariolimax columbianus. The sequence continues at coordinate 41,100,626 of JAVGWX010000021.1, forward strand.
AAAGAACAAAACTGATAGTGGGATTCCGGAATTATAGTTATGAAGAAAGACTCAGAAAAACCTGCTTACAAGTGTCTAGAAAAGAGAATAATTGGAAGTGATTTAATTACAGGTTTATAAGACAATCAAAGGGGAGGATACATTAGACTATAACAAGTTTTTTTTCAAAATGCAGCCGCCTACAAGAACAAGAGGGCACAGCTACAAATGCATTAAAGAACGGTCCAGATTAGTTGGAGTGAAATATTCTTTTAGTCAGAGAGTGTTGAATGATTGGAATGCATTGCCACAAGAAATAGTGGGGTCGAGGTCAGTTAATGCATTCAAGAATAGATTGGAAGCATATATTTATTTTTAAATAGAGTAGAATCATCAGGTTGTATACAGACTCTGTAGAGTTTTATAAACCAGTATAAAAAAAAGTGCAGTTAACAACATGACGGAGGTAGCCAGTTCTGTACCAAACACTCCTTAATCGCCCTTCACTAAATGCCAGGCATGTTACAGTGTTGCTATTCTTTGCTTCCCGTTGGGAAACTCCAAATGCTATAGATGGATACTCGAAGAAATAGCTCGTTTTCACTGGGATCAAACGAAGGAGAAGAAAAAGAAGAGCTCACGCTGCCAGGAATATCATCTGTGACTCATTATGCACAATTGGAATTGGTTTTCCGTCGACCTTCGGTTCACACATAAAGGAAGGCATCTCAAACAAAACGAAACACCCCCAAAGAAAGTAGGAAAAGCTGAACTGTTGAATCATCAGGAAAGCATAAAAGCCTAGATGGGTTACACTGTGGCCAAAATGTCTTCGTCAGTGACAAGATTCCAGAGGGCTTCAAACGACATCCCATAATACGAACAGTGAACACATAATGAGGAAGCGCTTAGAACAATTCCAGCAGCATGTGCATGAAGTTTGCGTTATCGATGGAAGGATGCCTGTAGTTAAGATACTGGCCTTCTAGACAGAAAGACACGGGTTCGAAGACAAGGTGAAAAAACACCAAACATGCCCATTGCGCCGTGAACTTTTGTGGAAAGCGGCCATGATGATCATCATGTAGAGGGGACCGGCGACGACAGTAAGAATTAAACAATTATAATGCCGCCGAAGACAGATGTGTCGGACCGAAAGGTGCAAATATAGCAGTCAAGCTGTAAACTAGCGACACAACGCATTCCGTTCTCTGGACTACATCCTGTTACTTGTGAAGACCTGTACAGGGCTTGGTAGCGGGAGATTGAGAACGAACGCAGAGGAAGAAGAAGAAACAATTATAATGACTTCTTCTTCAATAGCGGCGCTTGCACGGCAGCTCAAAATCTGGCAAGATAAACGGTTAGCACTATGCACGAAAATCAGATTAGTGCGTACATTGGTCCTGTCAAAATCCCTCTATGCTTGTGAGACATGGACAGTTACAGCTGACCTTCAACGAAGGATACAGGCCTTGTAGATTATATGTTTCCGAAGACTTTTAAACGTCACGTACAAAGATCGAGTTACAAATGAGGAAATACGAAATATAATTACAACAGCAAAAGGGCCTTTTGAAGACCTCTTGGCAACTGTCAAAAGAAGGAAACTCGCTTAGTACGGCTAGATATCGAGATCAAATTGTTTTGCAAATACGATCCTGCACGGAAAGGTGCAAGGCAGACGACGTAGAGGCCGTCCCAAAAAAGAGATGGGAGGACAACATAAAAGAATGGACCAATCTCCGACCAGAAGATTCACAAGTAGCGGCCGCTAACAGAGAACGGTGGCGTGGGATTGTCAGGATATCTTCATGTGTGCCACAACTACCTCACTGGTTACGGTATAATCTGACCTGACCTTCATCTACTGCGTTGATTCTCAATCTCCCGCTACCAAACCCTGAACAGGACTTTGCAAGTAGCAGAATGTAGTCCGGAGAACGGATTGCGTTGTATCGCTAGCTTACAACTTGACTGCGAGATTTGCACATTTCGGTCCGACATATCCATCTTCGGCAGGAGTGACTTCTATTTGTGTCAGGGTGTGAAATATTGGCCCGGGACACGCCTCTGTAAGCGCCACAGTAACACAGCGGTTAGAGTGTCTGCGTCCCTACTGAAAGGGATTGAAGTTAATGGGTACGTCTAGGCCAGTTTAACATCCAGCTCTGAAATAATTATTCCCGGTTAGAGAAGACAAGACACCGAGAGTAGGAAATAACCAAATCTTGGCATTAAATACATTGAGACCTTGTATTTGGACTAACTTAACAATTACATCTTAAAACTGACATCGAAATAGATAAATCAGAATTTGAAAATGAGAATTGTCAGGTGTTATGTATACTCGTCACTACTTTATGGAAAAGAGTATTGAAGCCTTTGAAATGTGGGTATATAGAAGATTGGATCGCATTATTTGGAAATAGAAGAAAACAAATTTGAAGGTATTGAAAATGTTGGGGGTGAAAAGAGAATTAATGACCGAAATACGGTTAGACAGTTACGTTTATTTGTTCCATATAACAAGACATGCTATACCTCCTTGTTGAAGACCATACTGGAAGGTAGGGTGGTAGGCAGTCGTTAAAGAGGCACGCGTTTTAAATTGGGGATAACATCAGGAGATGGACTGGGAAAAGCCTATCAGATTGGACCATTACGGCAAGAGATAGAGTACACTGGAGATCCATTGCAGCCGACCTTTGATGCGGAGATGGCACTTGAATTTAACCGAACACTTAAATTAATCTCAAATCGTAGTTGTTCGAACATTCTTGTGCTGAGTTGGAGTTGACTCTGGGTTTTTTTGTGGCAGATTACAGTGACTCCTCATCCATTCAAATCGTAGTTGTTCGAACATTCTTGTGCTGAGTTGGAGTTGACTCTGGGTTTTTTTGTGGCAGATTACAGTGACTCCTCATCCATTCAAATCGTAGTTGTTCGAACATTCTTGTGCTGAGTTGGAGTTGACTCTGGGTTTTTTTGTGGTAGATTACAGTGACTCCTCATCCATTCAAATCGTAGTTGTTCGAACATTCTTGTGCTGAGTTGGAGTTGACTCTGGGTTTTTTTGTGGCAGATTACAGTGACTCCTCATCCATTCAAATCGTAGTTGTTCGAACATTCTTGTGCTGAGTTGGAGTTGACTCTGGGTTTTTTTGTGGCAGATTACAGTGACTCCTCATCCATTCAAATCGTAGTTGTTCGAACATTCTTGTGCTGAGTTGGAGTTGACTCTGGGTTTTTTTGTGGCAGATTACAGTGACTCCTCATCCATTCAAATCGTAGTTGTTCGAACATTCTTGTGCTGAGTTGGAGTTGACTCTGGGTTTTTTTGTGGCAGATTACAGTGACTCCTCATCCATTCAAATCGTAGTTGTTCGAACATTCTTGTGCTGAGTTGGAGTTGACTCTGGGTTTTTTTGTGGCAGATTACAGTGACTCCTCATCCATTCAAATCGTAGTTGAGGCTTGACTGAATCTTTCCTATACTTTTCTTACTTGTCCATGAGCGTTAGTAGGGAGAATAGCACATGTACGTGTGAGTAAACCATTTTATGTAAAAAGGTGTTTAAGAAGGTATCCCACTTTTTGGCGGGAAAAATACAATACACAGTACTCTCCGTGGGACACCACACACTTCCTCCAGCGGTCCTGCCATTGTTGGATACTTTTTCTTCTTCTTTCGTTCGCTTTAAAATATTGTCTATACCTGCAATGTTGTCTCTTGTATAAACTTCACTGTCTTTTGTAGTTCACATACAGGTCCATAAAGTTTCTCTTCCAGTCTTATTTCAATGGGCCAGTGAGATTTTCTCTATCATATTCGGGGCAGTTCTGTAGTATGTGCTCTGTTGTCTGGGGTGCCTGTCCGCATGTACACATGGCTGAGTTGCCAATCTTCATTTTTGTGTACATGTGGCTGCGGAGTTAGTTGTGTCCTGTTCTAAGGCGCAACACAACAGTTTTTTCTGTTTATGTTATGGTAATCGTCCGGTGTTACTGTTGATGGCTTTCTGATTGATTTGATCATCCTTATCTTCTGTTGGTATGTAACTGGCACATCTAGTTGCTCGGCTGAAGCACCCTCCTTTGCCAGTCGGTCTGCTCTCTCGTTTCCTGGTACTCCACAATGAGAAGGTATCCACTGCATGACAATCTTGCGCTGGTTGCTCATTTCTGACAGTAGAGCCCGTAGATCTGGCAGTTTCTCGAATTTCAGTGCTTGGCGTGCTGATTGTGCATCTTATGCTTCACAGTGTGTAACATCGGAACAGTAACGCACCATCCCCGATGACATTGCCTGCTATTTTTATTTTTATTGTACGTGTTTGCCTCACTAGTTTCTACTGGTGGAAATGCGCCTATTTCACCCCAAACCGTAGTCAATTGGGTGATATTAAGACGCATAAAGCAGTGCTTGGATGTATGTGTGCGTCTGTATGTACATATGCTAAGTGTTTGCGCTCTCAGACGCCAGCCCAACCAAAGTGCAATGGAAAAGCCTCATCCTGAAGACGCGTGTGAAAGTTATGCAAGAGTGTGATTGTTGGATAGAGTCAAATGAAACGAGTGTGATTGTTGGATAGAGTCAAATGAAACGAGTGTGATTGTTGGATAGAGTCAAGTGAAACGAGTGTGATTGTTGGATAGAGTCAAATGAAACGAGTGTGATTGTTGGATAGAGTCAAGTGAAACGAGTGTGATTGTTGGATAGAGTCAAATGAAACGAGTGTGATTGTTGGATAGAGTCAAATGAAACGAGTGTGATTGTTGGATAGAGTCAAGTGAAACAAGAGTGTGATTGTTGGACAGAGTCAAGTGAAACAAGAGTGTGATTGTCCATGGACAGAGTTAAATGAAACAAGAGTGTGATTGTTGGACAACGTAAAATGAAACAAGAGTGTGGTTGTTGGACAGAGCCAAGTGAAACAAGATTGTGATTGTCCATGGACAGAGTCAAGTGAAACAAGAGTGTGATTGTTGGACAGTCAAATGAAACAAGAGTGTGATTGTTGGACAGAGTCAAGTGAAACAAGAGTGTGATTGTTGGACAGAGTCAAGTGAAACAAGAGTGTGGGGAGAAGACAATGGAGCCCTGCTATGTCACTACCTTTGTTTATTTATACACTGTCCGTACTCATTCCACTCCCCAGGGCAACGGAGGGCTTGGGTTCAGCATCGCAGGAGGCAGCGACAACCCTCACATCGGAGACGACCCCAGCATCTTCATCACCAAGCTCATCCCAGGAGGTGCTGCAGCTGATGGCGGCAGGCTGAGGTAAGTTTAGTTGGGATGAAGTGTTCGTGGTGGTCGAGGAAGATCAACTGGCTGAGCTGTTAGGGATATCCGTCTAACTGAGAGGAGGCACGGCTTCAACCCCGTAAGACATTGCCATTATACTCATATCGGTTCTTGGTGGAAGGAAGGTTATAGAGAGCGAGGAGGAGTGATGGAGAGAGAGATATTGATTGATTGATTGATTGATTGATTGATTGATTGATTTGAAAACACAGCGGGACGTGGCTAGCGGCTTTTAGTTTTGAGCTCAAATAAGGACTGCCACTTCGGTTGGCTCTCTCACTCTCTCTGTCTCTCTCTATATATATATAACTATGTACACACACACACGTTAGTTCTTACTCGACCCACCTGTGCAGGTCCCAGCCCTGGTTTGATCTGGATGTAGCCAGGAGGAGGATTTCCTGCTTAGCGGCCTAGGCTCGAGCAGCTTATTACTCTGCTGCGTTGGGACATGTGCCGGAGAGGGTTGTTAACCGATGTGCGAATCCATCTTAATAGACTCAAACACTAGAGCAAAGTAGACCCTCAGCGTGTAAGGTGCCATCTATGATGCTCTAAAACAAACCACCTAACCATGGCTGGTGTAAGGCCATGTCACAGAGGTAGTCGCCTCTTACGACATGATCTCTGTTGGGCAGTGGTGTTATTCTTATATATATATATATATAAATATATACTCTTAATCAGGCAGCAGATGTGCAGCCTGTATCAGGTTCGCCACTTTGATACGGAATATGGTCTTCTTCTTCTTCTTCATCGTACGCAGTCAGACATCAACCTTTATTTTTTCGAAAAAAGCAGCCGTCATCCTGAGGCTGTCGACACTGCCATAGAGCTTTCTAGTGTTGCCACTGGTGATGGCCACATCTGCTCTCTCTGATCCTCGTATGTCGGGCAGTTTTGCAGCAGATGCTCAGCGGTCATTTTATCGGTACCACACGGGCATTCGTCAGTGCCACCTATCTTCAATTTGTTGAATAGATGGTACCTCAGTCTATTGTGGCCAGTGCGAAGTCTGAAGACCACGACCTGCTTTCTTCTGTTCAACTGGTAATAGGCATCGTTTTTTGTGTAGCCAGTATATTCGGTTTCCCATTTGGTCATGTATCTAGCTCTAATAAGCCATTTTGACTCTTCGTATGTCATACTAGTATCTGGTTGTGGTAGTCTTGCACCTACTTTTGTCAGTCTGTCTGCCTCCTCGTTGCCTTGGATGTTGCAGTGAGATGAAACCCACTGTACCACTACCCTATTTGGTGCGGACTGCTGGCATAGTTGACAGAGTACTGCTCTTAAATCATTAAGTTCAGTATTTTCTGGCTTTTTAGTGCTGTGACTACGGCCAAGGCATCTGTAAGCAGGACTATATGGCTTTCATTACTTTTACCTGTCACCATTTCTTCCACTGCCGCCCTCAGTGCCTCTGCCTCCGCTCTGAAATTGCTTGTGTATTTTCCAGTAGCGAATGACAGTGTTGGAATATTGTATTCGACAGCGCTTCTTCAGATACCCTTGCGCAAGCAGTCAGCCATGCGTTGTAGAATTCTGTCACCTCGTTCAGCGTGTCTTCGACTGTATTACAGCAGCATGGCTACCTGGTTGGGTATCAACACTGTGATCTCCATAATGATACAGTCCACTGAGAAGCATTGAATTCAGTAATTCCTCAGGTTCACCCTAGGGATGTAAGAAAAGCTACTGAAACCTGCTATCAAAGAAACATGATCAAGAGGGAAGAACTCTGTACGAATAGATTCTAACACAACCAACACTAACAATTTGCTGTCAGCATGTCAGTGGAGACAGCATGGGAGGAATCAAAGAGGAGTTAACTGCACGAAGGGCAGCAGCAGGTAAACTGTTCCATGCAATAAACAGAGGTTTCCTCAGCAGAAGAGAAATAAGCAGGAATACAAAGATGGATGTATACTGCTCTACCTATGTGCCTGTCCTGACATATGGATGTGAGTCATGGGCAATGACTACAGTCCAAGAAAGGCAATTACATACTTCAGAAATAAGGTACCTAAGAAAGGCGGTGCAGGTGACGAAAAGGGACTAGATCCGTAACCAGACACTACGTGGCAGTCTTGAAGTTCAACCCCTGCAGACACGAGTGGAGCAGTCCCAACTACAGTGGTTTGGCCATGTCTGTAGAATGGAAGAAGATCGGATACCAAAGCGATCATGGGAGATCAAAAGTCAAGGACGCAGACCCCAAGGACGTCCCAAAGCACGTTGGGAAGACAACATACGCCAGTCCCTAAGTGATAGAGGGCTGGATTGGAAAGAGGCCAGGAAAAAGACGGCGGATAGAGCAGTGTGGCGTTCTCTTTGGCAAACCTCTACACCTCACGGTAGAAGAGGAGCGACTAATTAAGTAAGTAAGTAAGTAATGTCAGTGGACATATTATACTCTCTGCCGTACAAACCCCGATATAGCTTCCTCCACCGACTTAAGCAAAAATGATTTTTGCGCGGCGCCTTCCATATATATTTAATTATTTTAAAATGTAGTTTTTGACAGTGAGTGTAATTTGTTGCGGGTATTTATTGAATAACAAACGGCTGTTGTTTAATAAAAAATGTATATTCATAAAACATTTATTTTTATAAAAAATGTATATTCTTAAAATAACCCGTTTTATATATATATATATATGTAGGATGACAATAGATTTCAAAGCAATATAATTAACTTCAAACATATTATAAATGCTTTGTAATTGAAGAACTATTATTGGACGTATTATGATTTTTTATTGCTTTTTTCCCCTTCAATTTTGTCTCTCTCTCTACTAAATTTGCCGCTCACCCCGACCTCCAAATTTGCCGCTCTGGGTATAGTTGCTCTGATTGCGTTCTTCCTAATCGGGCCCCTGCTGTCATACGCCCATACCTCCTGTAATTCACTCAGGCTATAGATGATTAGAGGCTGTATTGATTTTAACGATTTATCGCAACTTGTCATTGTAGGAGTAACACTTTCTCTCACTTTCTCACAGCAGTGGTATTCTGTTCAATCCGCATCATTGACACACTGTTCGGAAAGGAAAGGCACTAGGGAAGGGAATTGGCTCCGCCCATTTCATGAAAATATGAGGCTTAGTAAAGTGAAGTCTATAACCCAGGCTTTTTGAACATTTCTATCAACACTTGAAATCATTGTCAGGTCCTTGTGAACCCCTGAAATAATTGTCATGTTTATGTGAATCCTTAAAATAATTGTCAGGTCCATGTGAACCCTTGAAATAAATGTCAGTGTGTGTGAACCCTTGAAATAAATGTCAGTGTGTGTGAACCCTTGAAATAATTGTCAGGTCCATGTGAACCCTTGAAATAAATGCCAGTCTCTGTGAACCCTTGAAATAAATGCCAGTCTCTGTGAACCCTTGAAATAAATGCCATTCTCTGTGAACCCTTGAAATAAATGCCATTCTCTTTGAACTCTTGAAATAAATGCCATTCTCTTTGAACTCTTGAAATAAATGCCAGTCTCTGTGAACCCTCGAAATAAATGCCAGTCTCTGTGAACCCTCGAAATAAATGCCAGTCTCTGTGAACCCTTGAAATAAATGAGAGATGAGTGGGTCCAGCTAGGCATTTTATGAAGATATTCTCGCCACTCAATCCTTCCCTCATGCCAACCTGTCTCATATCTTTCTCTCTCCTCTCCTTCCCCCCCCCCCTCTTTCTCGCCACTCAATCCTTCCCTCATACCACCCTGTCTCATCTCTTTCTCCCTCCTCTCAATCTTTTCTCCTCTCCGCCCCCCCCCCCCCCCCACCCCGAGGGCCTTTTATCTTGGTTCATCATTAATCTCTCTCATCCATCCCTCATCTTTAGTTCCTACTTCGGTATCATTTGTCTCCCCAAAATCTCTACCTGTCTCACTTCTGTCTCACCACTCCCTGCCTCGCATATTTCTGTCTCGTCCCTGCCTGTCTCGCACCTCTCTTCTCACCTCTTCCTCCCGCATCACTCCCTGCCTCGCATCTGCCTGTCTCATCCCTCTTTTCTCCCTTTCTCACCTCTCCATGTCCCATCTCTCCATGTCTCGTCTCTCCCTGTCTCACCTCTCCCTGTCTTTCTCACCTTTTCCAGTCTCACCCCTCTCTGTCCTACCACTCTCTGCCTGACCCCTCTTCGCCTCACCCCTATCTGCCTCACCCCTCTCTGCTGCACCCCTCTCTGCCTCACCCCTCTCTGCTGCACCCCTCTCTTCCTCACCCCTCTGTCTCACCCCTCTGTTTCACCCATCTCTGTCTCACCCCTCTGTCTCGCACATCTCTTCCTCACCCCTCTCTGTCTCACCCATCTCTGCTTCACCCATCTCTGTCTCACCCCTCTCTCGCACATCTCTTCCTCACCCCTCTCTGTCTCACCCCTCTCTGTCTCATCCCTGCCTGTCTTACCCCTCCCTGTCTCACCCATCTCTGTCTCACCCCTATCTGCCTCACCCCTCTGTGCCTCACCCCTCTCTTCCTCACCCCCCTTCTGTCTCACCCATCTCTGCCTCACCCCTCTGTCTCGCCCCTCTGTCTCGCACATCTCTTCCTCATCCCTCTCTGCCTCACCCCTCTCTGCCTCACCCCTCTCTGCCTCACCCCTCTCTTCCTCACCCCCCTCTGTCTCACCCATCTCTGCCTCACCCCTCTGTCTCACCCCTCTGTCTCACCCCTCTGTCTCGCACATCTCTTCCTCACCCCTCTCTGTCTCACCCCTCTCTGTCTCATCCCTCCCTGTCTCACCCATCCCTGCCTCACCCCTCCCTGCCTCACCCCTCCCATTCTCACCCATCTCTGCCTCACCCCTATCTGGCTCACCCCTCCCTGCTTCAACCCTCTCTGCCTCGCCCATCTCTTTCTCACCCATCTCTGTCTCACCCCTCTCTGCCTCACCCATCTCTGCCTCACCCCTCTCTGCCTCACCCCTCTCTGCCTCACTCATCTCTTTCTCACCCCTCTCTGCCTCACCCCTCTCTGCTTCACCCCTCTCTGTCTCACCCCTCTCTGCCTCACCCATCTCTTTCTCACCCCTCTCTGCTTCACCCCTCTCTGCCTCACCCATCTCTTTCTCACCCATCTCTGCCTCACCCATCTCTGCCTCACCCCTCCCTGCCTCACCCCTACCTATCTCGCTCTCAAACTTCTCCTACTTCTCTTGCCTCTCCATCTCTTGTCTCTCCCTCTCTCACCTCGGCTTATCTCGCACCCTTCATATCTTTCCATTTTTCCCATTTCACCCCCTCCCCTCCCTTTCCGTTTCACCCTTTCCTTTAGTCTCTCTCTCTCTCTCTCTCTCTCTCTCATTCATCTCACTTTCTCATCTCACCCACTTCCACATTTCCTCCTCACCAACTTCCTCCACTCTCCAATCCAAATCTTGTCTTACTTTCCCCTCTTCCACTCACCCTGTCTCAGAATTCTCAACGATTCTCCACCATTCTCTACACACACACACACACGCACGAACGCGCACAATCTTTTGTATTAGATCATTCCTGTCCTCCCTCCCTTCTTCTCTCTCTCTCTCTCTCTCTCTCTCTCTCTTTCTCTGTCACTCCCAATCTCCACAGCATCGCCACCTGCCACACAGTCCAGATACCCGCGTCAACCATCTCATGATCTCAATAATCCTACACTATGCTATCAGACCCTGACTTTAGTGTCAGAAGTGTGTGCCACTAATCAAGCCGAGGGCGAGCCACACCAAGATGTCAGAAGTAGAGACTATAAAACATGACACTAATATCATTGTTCAGTCACCTCAATTAAGTTCACTTATTTTAAAATAATTTGAAGAAAAAAAAAAGTAAAGTATCCCATAGCATTACTGCCGTAGGGGTGTGAGGTGTTAGCGATCTCGTATTTCAAAGGCTCGGCTATATGAGGGCGGTAGCCATCTCCTCTCCCTCGCCGCTTTTACTGCCCGGACTGAACCGGTACCCATTTAAGGCTAGGTTGACCCGGGAGCCATTGCGGTCTGAAAAAAACATTACCGCTTCAACTGGGGAATTAACCCAGGACCACTCAGATGCGAAGCCAGCGAGCTAACCACTGCGCTACGCGGCATCACAAAATAATGTACGCTCTTAAATTAGGGCATGTTTGTAAACAAACACACACACACACACACACAAGTTTATCATTAATGGTGAATCTTCTCTTTCTTCGTTCGTTCTAAATCTCCCGCTACGAAGCCCTGAAAAGGGCTTTGCAACTAACTAGATTATGTCAGTAGAACGGAATGCGTTGTGTCGTAGTTTACTGATTGGCTGCGAATATTAGCACCTTTTGGTCCGACACATCCGACTTGAGCAGACAACATTAAGTACTGGGTTAGCCTTTACTCTTCGGCCCTTTCGCCTTAGCCAGTCTGCTCTGTTGCAGCCTGTTATCCAGGATCACAGTGGAAGCAGTCAGCTATGGGTCGTGGGCCACTGCAGCTCATGCACTGCTCAGCGTCTTGATCCAAGGTGATGGATGCTTCCGATGATCAAGAAAGTTTGTTAGTAGGTGGGGTTTGGGTTTACCTTGAATCGAATTAGCTGTGAGACAGCGTGGTCTAGGGGTGTCCGTTTCACAATCCCAGTGAACCGGGTTCGAATCCAAGTTCTGCAGACACTGGGGAGATTTTTATTTGGTTGTTCCTTGATTTGAATTACAAATGAGGCAGCGTGGTCTAGGGATAAAACGTCCATTTCACAATCCGAACGCACCGAGTTCGAATCCCACCGTGTCCAGTTTGGCAGACACAGGTGCGATGTTTTACCTTGAATTGAATTAGCTGCGAGACAGCATAGACAGAAGGGGTGAAAAGTCCGTTCCACCTCTGCGTACGGAAAGTAATGGCAACCTACTGTACTGCACACCTGCCCTGAAAACCTATATCAGCCAAATAGGTTGTCGGCTGTAAGAAGCTACGTTAAAGGACATGATACTTACATTATAATACTGAGTGTGGGCTATCCTCATTAAATTGTCAGAATGTTCATTAATCAGAAAGTTTCGTGTTTTTAATTTTTCTGGATGTGTTAGTCAAGGCAGAGAATCCAACTTTACTGACATAAGTGCTTTCAAACTGTGTCACTAGTATATTGCTAGTCTCCTGCTTCCTGTTTGATTAATCCTAGTAAGAAAGTTGGTTCTAATGCTTTTAGAGTTATTGTCCTGTATGTTTGTGTGCACAGCTGCTGTTTTAAGGAGTTGGAGTTGGATCTACCAACACAGTGCTGCAGTGAAATTTATAGGACAAAGTGTTCAGAATTGATTTTGAAAATTAAAAAAAAAAAGATATATTACAAACGACATTGAGGTTCGAGTTTGATGTGCTGAAATCGATCGAATGAAACACTGACCGTGTGTGTTTTTGTACAAATCGTGAGAGCCCTGGCGGGCCAAAAAAAATCGTCTCGCTGGCCGCATGATTCCTGCGGGCCGCATGTTTCCACGGGCCGCATGCGGCCTACTGGACACGGGTTAGATGGACATCACTCTAACAAAGTAACATAACTTGAAATAACATAACAGACTACCAGCAAAGAATAGCATAAAATAACATACCACAATACAGCACAACATAGCACAACAATGACTGAGCACAGCGAAAAAGGAACATAGCCACACATAACATCACAACATTCCACAGCACAGCCTGACTTTACATAACGTAACGAATCGTGAAGTAGCGTTGAATAACAGCATTGCATTGAGTGATATCTCGCATACAAGAAAAGCATGCACGGCATGGCAAAGATTGAGCAGGCGGCTGTGAGAATTGGTGAGAGAGAGAAAGACACACGGACGGAATAAACCTTCTTTTTCTTAGTTCGTTCTCAATCTCCCGCTACCAAGCCCTGAAAAAGGCTTTGCAAGTAGCAGCATATTGTCCAGAGAACGGCATATACATTGCGTCATAGTTTACAGCTTGACTGCGATATTTGCACCTTTCGGTCCGATACATCCGACTTCAGAAGGTATTTTTGAGTACCAGGCTAGTCTTCCCTCTTCGATCCATTCTCTTTAGCCAGTCTGCCCTGCTGCAGCCCATTACCAGGATCAACGCGTGGAGGTGTAGAACGGTCTTGTCAGCTCTGGTTCGCTGGCCATAACACCCATCAGTCAGCTATGGGTCCCTGACCACTGCAGCTCATGCGCTGTCCAGCTTCTTGATACCAGGAATAGATCTGATAGAAACGGAATGGGAGAGGGATGTCAGCCAAAAGGTGCAGCCAACAAAATCCAAGACATCGTAAGATATAAAGAAATAAAAACTCATCAAAATCAACAACTGCTACGTCTCTGAGAACGCCCAGGCGCAAGCAACCTTCCTCGTGCCAAGAAGGGATCGAGCGGTGATCTGAAGACTGCCAACTGGCTCATTGCGAACTGGAATATAATCTGTTTCGTCAGTTTACCGTTGGAAACGCTTACATGGGGGAGACAGGCAGACAGTGGCACATGTTCTTCAAGTCAGTCGGCTTCACAAGAAGAACAGAGTGACAGCTTGCCCTTTCCCAACTCAGTTGAGAGCTGCATTACATGGTTACAAGAGATGCCGGATACAGATGGTCAAATTTGTAAGGGAAATGTATTTGATTATCTGAAAGCGAATGTAGTCGGAGAGGGGAGGGGAGGAAGAGAGATAGAGAGAGAGAGACAGAGAGAGAGAGAGAGAGCCAGACATAATGAATGTGTGACTGAGAAGAAAAAAAACCAGATGTCAAATATTATGGAGATCAAGAATGTGGTATCAAAGGCTTAGAGGAAGTCCTACATACAGGTGTACTGGAGAAACTGGGTTTGTTGTTAGGTTGGGGAGGAGTGGGGGGCTGTCGGCTTTAGTTTATCGTGACAAGGTATGGTGGGAACATAAGAAAGAGGGAGGGAGGTAGAGGTGGGGGAGATATCCACAGGACGACTAAAACATGAACGGATGTGTAGCAGAATGAGATTCAGTGAGTCAGTGAGTAAGAGTGAGTGGTTGATAGAGTGAGGGAGTGAGAGTCAGTGAGGGAGTGAGTGAGAGTGAGGGGTTGAGACAGTGAGAGTGAGTGAGTGGTTAAGAGAGAGTGAGTGAGTGGGTGAGAATGATATTCTAACTCAGAACATTCTCACACTCATCCATTCTCACACTCATCCACATCTCAGAACAGTCTCACACTCATCCACAACTCAGAACATTCTCACACTCATCCATTCTCACACTCATCCATTCTCACACTCATCCATTCTCACACTCATCCATTCTCACACTCATCCATTCTCACACTCATCCATTCTCACACTCATCCACATCTCAGAACATTCTCACACTCATCCACATCTCAGAACATTCTCACACTCATCCATTCTCACACTCATCCACAACTCAGAACATTCTCACACTCATCCATTCTCACACTCATCCATTCTCACACTCATCCACATCTCAGAACATTCTCACACTCATCCACACCTCAGAACATTCTCACACTCATCCATTCTCACACTCATCCATTCTCACACTCATCCACAACTCAGAACATTCTCACACTCATCCACAACTCAGAACATTCTCACACTCATCCACAACTCAGAACATTCTCACACTCATCCACATCTCATGTTATATATAAATTAATATAAATATTAAATAAAGCGGAAATTTTAAGCATTAAGCTATTGATGGAATTCCCAACTATCTAAAACCAGTTCTATTGCCTTGCAATTACATCACACACACATCGCCTTAACTGCGTCCTCAACACACCTTATCAAATACTCTTCCTCACTCAAATCCCCTCAGGCGGGCGATCTGGACATACCTCGTTCACATTGTGTCCTGCTTTCAACACAACGTTCAGATTATCACTTAATACAAAACTCGCACACCTACTTGAGCTATCCTGTTCTATCACTAACATTTGTGCAACAGTCTATCAATCGCTCCTCTATCCAAGTAGGTGAGCTAAACATACTATCTAAATTCAGTCTCTCTCTCTCTCTCTCTCTCTCTCTCTCTCTCTCTCAAGCTCTCATCTCTCTATCCCTCCTCTTCATCCAGCCTCCTGAGCTAAAATTTGTCTCGAGTTATATACATTCAAGCAAAGTCAGAGCTTGACCAATGGATCTCAGGGGATGGCTAAATTCAGTCTTATTGGAACGAAACACTTTGCACACCTGTCACTCATTCTCTCGCAGCAAGCCCCGCTGCCAATCCGTCTGTCAATCATTCTCTCCCTACCCAAATTGGAAGGCCAGTGGACAGTTTCTACCTGTCCACATTCTTTGCCCCAACTCTGTTCTCCTTTGTTGAGACGGTGAGTGACCTTGACACACATTCAGGTACATTTGTTATCAGCAACCACATCACCCCTGTACTAAACTCCCCTTGCTCCGGCGGGAACTGTTACACTGAGGGGTTGAGAGTGATAGAGAGTGAGTTGGTGAGAGTGAGTGAGGGGGTGAGAAAGTGAGTGGGTAAGAGAGTGAGAGTGCGTGGTTGATACAGTGAGTGAGTGGGCGAGAGTGAGGGGTTGAGAGAGAGTGGGTGAGAATGAGGGGTTGAGAGAGTGAGAGTGGGTGGGTGTGAGTGAGGGGGTGAGAGAGTGAGTCAGTGGGTGAAAGTGTGAGAAAGGGGGAGAGATACAATCAAAGATAGAAAGATGACTTTATATGTGAGCATAACAGTGAGTGAAAGAGAGAGAGAGAGAGGGAGAAAGGAAGAGAGAGAAAGCATTAGAGAAAGAGAGAGACACTGAAAGGTAGAAACATGGCTTTAAATGTGAACATAACAGTGAGTGAAAGAGAGAGAGAGAGAAAGAGAGAGGGAGAAAGGAAGAGAGAGAAAGAATTAGAGAAAGAGAGAGACACTGAAAGGTAGAAACATGGCTTTAAATGTGAACATAACAGTGAGTGAAAGAGAGAGGAGAGAAAGAGAGAGACACTGAAAGGCAGAAACATGGCTTTATTTGTGAACATAACAGGCAGCAGAAGAAAGAGATAGAGAGAGAGGGAGTGAGAGAGAGAGCGATTGATTTGGACCAAAATAGAATGAACAAGGAACAGATGACGTGGAAGTAGCAGACAAGAGAGAAATGGCCAAACTGGAAGCTAAATCTAACGGAAAAGGTAAGAAAGTTCATAGTGACACAAGCTAAATTTGATCTGAGAAGCTTCTCTAGTCTATGATAGATCTGTCTTCTAGCCAGACCAGCGACATTTCGTTTTTCTAAGAAATCCTGGACGCAGAGAGTGCCAATTAGGTAAGGGGAGCGGGGCGGGGCGCCGGGCGGCCGGCACACTCTATTCTCGTAACCAGGCCACAGGTGTGGATGTGTTGGCGATGTGAATTTGTTTGGTTTAGGTTATGTCTGGCTTCTGGATTTACGGCCGGTTTTGAATATTTCTTCGTGTGTCCGAAGGAGAGCAACAAACTGTGCCTGGTCTAATTAACTCGGGTGAGATTTTTAAGTCGCTGACTGCTAGTCTAGATGCGGACTTCCACGTGTTCTTGTTTGCCTGGTGGGAACCTACGGTGCGGACGAGTGACCTATGGTATCTTCTTCTTCTTTCGTTCTCAATTTATAGCTACCAAGCCCTCAACAGGGCTTTGCAAGTAGCAGGATGTAGTCCGGAGAATGGAATGCGTTGTGTTACTAGTTTACAGCTTGACTGCGATATTTGCACCTTTTGGCCCGACACATCCGTCTTCGGCAGGAATTGTGGTTTAAAATTCAGTTATTTTGTTCTTTTTGTTGTTGTTAAATACGCTCAGTGTATTACTATGCCTGAGAAGGGAGCAAAGAAAATTACAACTAACATACCAATGTCAATAACATATGTGTAAGGGTCGAGCAAGAAACTGACTGCCTTGTTCTGCTGAGACAATACGTTGAACAAAATACCTCGTTATCTCACGGTAGAAGAGTGGCTTAGTTAGTAACTTGCTGATGTGTTTAACAGTATAACCCCGTTCATACAGTGGGTTAGGGACTAGAACCCTCACCCCGCTGTAAAGCAAAGCATCGTAAATCGGAATACGGCTTTAACACCACGGGGATCAGAATTTTCCGAATGCAGAAATCCGTTTGACGTTATTCGTCGAATCTTGTGTTGGCAGCTCAGTTAAAACAGGCGCCTGTTTGAGTTAGTTCAGCGATCTTCATGAAGTCTTCCACCAAATTTTCAAAGTGTGTCGCCAAATTTCAAAAATGTGTTCTAAATTGCCAGTGTGTCGCTCAATTGCCAGTGTGTCGCTCAATTTCCATAGTGTGTCGCTCAATTTCCATAGTGTGTCGCTCAATTTACATAGTGTGTCGCTCAATTCCTATAGTGTGTCGCTCAATTTCCATAATGTATCGCTCAATTGCCAGCGTATCGCTCAATTGCCAGCGTATCGCTCAATTTCCATAGTGTGTCGCTCAATTCCCATAGTGTGTCGCTCAATTGCCAGCGTATCGCTCAATTGTCAGTGTTTTGTCCAATTTCCAAGGTGCATTGCTCAATTCCCAAAAGTGTGTCGCTCAATCTGGATAGTTTGTGTGTGTTTTTATTTCTTTTTAAAAGACTATCCCGTTATAAAAGTCAATACAAATAAATGGCGTCCTTCCCCAGACTTAACCGACCTCAGGGATGAAGTGTTAGAGACTTCAGCATCCTAAGTCACAGCTTGTATGAGGTATGTGGGCCAGTCCTCTTCGGCTGTTTATTCTTAACGATAAGCCATATCCATTTACAGCTGACTTGACTTGAGCGTACCGGAGCAGGAGCTGAACCCCACACCTTTACCGTGAACATCGAGTACTCTATCACTACACTAACCAGACATTGTTAATACTGAAAGATACTGTATCGAAAAAAATGTTATCTTTCGAGCTACATGAAATTTCTCGAAATACCAAAGTAAAATGCAAACGCCACGAAAGAACTGGGTATAAATATTAATTGACTGGTCGGGAACATCACGTCTCGGAAACATAATACTCTGGCCACATCAAACGCCACAATAAGTCTTGAGAAAAAACAAAATACTTTAAGGCTCGGTGTCTGGAAAACGCCAGAGGCAGACCGAGGAGAAGATAGACACATGGCGTCAAAGCTGATCTGAAGGCGATCGAAGCTGGAGGATCTAGTCTTACAAAGCGACGTTCTTCAAAGTACAAGCTGCAAGATGAGACGGGGAAGAGTCTATTTACAATGAAGTGTGCCCTTGAAACGGGAAAGGTAGGCTTCATACAATTTGAGTGATCACTCAAGAGGTTTTGGGTAGCGAAGTGGTAGAGAGGTCCCTTCCCACTGCAAAGGTACAAGGTTCGATCCCCTTCATTGATACGCCTCAGTCGACCCAGCTGTGAAAAGTCACCTGGTTTATTGTTAGGGAAGGAAATGCAGAGAAGGGAACTGTCCAGTCCGTCTCTTAACACTTCATCCCTGAAAGCAGTGTCCCTATGGTACTTCCTTTACTGCTCATCCCGTATTTAGACTCTTGTGTATCATTACGTGGGAGGAAAGGATCGGACCACTGCCATGCAGATGTTTTATTGTCGTACGACTTTATTCTCTTTACTGAGGTAGTCCAAGTGTTTTAAAGGCTGATGATTGCAGGCCGCTTCGCCACGTCGTGTGCTGGCTATGTTTGTTTACTTCACCCCCAACAGAAAAGCAACATGGATCTTACCGGGGAGTCGATCCTCTTCCCACCTTGTCGGTAGGCAGATATCGAAGTCGTAAAAGGACGCATAAATAGAGCACACATAGTTCACACAAACATCCCTATCAATTTGGCTGTGAATTGGTTTGGCATCAATGTCGTATCAATTGCTAGGATACCACCACCACCGAGGGAGTACATTCAATGTTTTGGTGGGGGCGGCGTAGCTTAGTAAAGTGGTCAGGTTCACAAACCAAGCCTGCGTGTGTTCGGATCTCTGTACCAGCTTGGTTGTACCACTTAAGGGATTTGAACCCGTTACAAATGAATGCTGAAATCAGGATGTAATAGACCGAAAACAAATGTATGCTGAAATCAGGATGCAATAGACCGAAAGGCGCAAAACACAGCACAACGCGCTTTGTGTTAGGAAACAAACGGATAGACATGACAAAAATGCTCTGGCTAGGGTTCCTTAAAAGAGGTTGATGTTGATCGCCTGCAGTGAGTAGGATTACTCTTTTGTGTGCCCTGAAAAAGACGTTTAGTGGCGGGTCGTTGTAGCCCGCCTCACATCCCGAGCGTGCTGATGAAGTGGGTCGCTGTCCTCCAGGCGGTTGTGCGTATGCTTGGCTTCATCTGCGTGCAGCTCACTACTACGGGGGATCTAGTCAGCCAGGCTGCGACGAAAACAGCCCGTTTCCAGGGATGGCTACGAGGGAGCCAAGGTGAGGGTCTTGGCCAGTATGTTTTGCCTGACCCTAACTAACATGTTATTTTTTTTCTGTTTGTATTATTTCTCTATTCCCCAAGGCGGCTTACGTTGCACTATGTTTTTGGTTTGCGCCTGTTGGCCCATTGCATCCAACTTCGGCGTGCATTTTATGTAAGGGTCTGATTCCTCCTGCATTTTAAAACAGTTTGCTTCCCCGGGGTAACGGCCGATGCTGGGATTGGGAGCGAACCCATCACCTTCGGATTGTGAGCCGTATCACTTAACCACAAGCCTAAGCATTCCCTGACTAACATTTCTGATCAGTATGTTTTGCCTGATCAGACGTAAGTCTTCCTCACCCTTTAAAAGAGATCAAATGTATTAAATGCACACACTCGTGATGAAGCTGTAGAAAGGATGTACAACGCTTCCTATAAAGAAGACATACAAGTTGATCTGTTCGTCCTATCAGTTTGTGAGTCTAGTTGTTTATCTGCCCTGTTGATTTAATTCCCGTGCTGAATATCTTTCATGTGGAAGTACATCAACTCTTCAAGCCAATATAACAGCCTTGCGGCATTGCAAGAAAGTTAACTAGCCGATATCTCGACTTTACGGAGTGAACTTGTTAAGTATACATACGAGCGGCATAAACGTATTCCATTTAATTTCTTCCGTCTCTACATTTGTTAAGTGTAAATATGAGTGACACAGATGAATTGGTATTACATTTAATTTCTTCCGTCACTACATTTGTTAAGTATATGCCCAGTACTGGATTTGTCCCCAGTAACGAGCGTTTAGGAAAGCCTGATTCGATTTTTGTAGGTTTGTAGTGCAATTTTATAGCAATTGTTTTTGCATGATGAAGCTGTTAACCCTATGTACAGCCCGCTTTATTCATCTTTAACGACGTACAAGAAAGGACACTTTGGTCATATTATATTTGCCTTAGGAACCACTCAGCCAGGCAGTTAATTTACAGCTAATATATGTGATTGTTAAACTGTATAAATCATTAGTTGGACCTAGATTGGAGTACTGTGTACAGGTGTGGAGTCCTTATCGTAGAGGGGGTATAAACATGCTGGAAAGGACACAAAGGAGAGCGGTAAAACTGATGGTTGCTATTTCGGAATTATAGTTATGGGAAAAGAATCAGAAAAAAAAACGGCTAACAGTGTCTAGAAAGATAAGAATTCGAGGTGATTTAATACAGGTTTATAAAATAATCAACAGAAAGGATACATTAAACTATAAACATTTTCTATACAATACAGCCGCCTACAAGAACAAGAGGACACAGCTACAGCCGCCTACAAGAACAAGAGATCACAGCCACAAATTAACTAAAGAAAGGTCCAAATTAGATAACAGGAAATATTTTTTAGTCAGAGAGGGACGAATGTTTGGAATGCATCACCATGTGAAATAGCGAAGGCATGGTTAATTAATGCAATCAAGAATTGATTAGATGCGCGTACTTTTTTTAAATAGATCAAGTGAAAGTAAAAGAAACTGATTGAGTACAGAATCTTCTAAACCAATTTGTTTTACACGAACAGATCGCTAAGTTCATTTTGTTGGTACAGCTTAGGCAAATTCTGTGCTCACGATTAGCGTACAGGAAGCCATCGACATTACTAACGTGTGGTTTGAGTGGTACGATTAACTGATATTTTCACTGTAAAAAATACACGTGCTGGACTGTGCTGGATTTCTCGGAACTGTTTTCATAAAGAGTTCATTGTTCAGCGAATCTAATTCACAAGATGTTCCCAATCTATTACGAAGTGCGAATTATCAGGTAATGTAGGAGTACTGTTTGAGTTTCATGCTCATGGCTATATATATATATATATATATATGTATGTGTGCGTGGGCGTGCGCGTTAGTCGTGTTGAGTAGTTCGTTTCTTCTGTGAGTTTGTGGAAGTATGGTTGTGTATAATCGAACGAGTTCGTGAGTATCGCGGCCATTGTCATACATCTCGTGGCCATTGTCATACATGTCGTGGCCATTGTCATTCACGTCATTGTCATACATGTCATTGTCATACATGTCCTGGCCATTGTCATACATGTCCTGGCCATTGTCATACATGTCCTGGCCATTGTCATACATGTCATTGTCATACATGTCGTGGCCATTGTCATACATATCATTGTCATACATGTCGTGGCCATTGTCATACATGCCGTGGCTATTGTCATACATGTCATTGTCATACATGTCGTGGCCATTGTCATACATGTCGTGGCCATTGTCATACATTTCGTGGCCATTGTCATACATGTCCTTCCATTGTCGTACATGTCGTGGCCATTGTCATACATGTCGTTGCCATTGTCATACATGTCGTGGCTATTGTCATACATGTCGTGGCCATTGTCATACATGTCGTGGCCATTGTCATACATGTCATTGTCATACATGTCATTGTCATACATGTCGTGACTATTGTTATACATGTCATTGTCGTACATGCCGTGGCCATTGTCATACATGTTCTGGCCATTGTCATACATGTCCTGGCCATTGTAATACATGTCGTGACCATTGTCATACATGTCGTGGCTATTGTCATACATGTCCTGGCCATTGTCATACATGTCCTGGTCACTGTCATACATGTCATTGTCATACATGTCGCGACCATTGTCATACATGTCCTGGTCATTGTCATACATGTCATTGTCATACATGTCGGGGCCATTGTCATACATGTCGTGGCCATTGTCATACATGTCGTGGCCATTGTCATACATGTCGTAGCCATTGTCATGCATGTCGTGGGCATTGTGATGCATGCCGTGGCCATTGTCATACATGTGGTCGTTATTGTCATTATAGTCGTGTTAAAATCGTTATCCTTTACTGTCAATATCGGCGCCATCATCGTCGTCAATATCATCATCATTATCGCCAATGTCGTCGTCGTTATCGTCAATATCATCATTTTCGTCTATGACGTCAACATCGTCAATGTCGTCGTCATCAGCATCTTAAGTTTCATCGTCATTATCGTTATTATCGCGTCGATATTATTCTTATCGTTCTTATAGTCGCTATCATCGATATTGTGGTCATTATCGTCATCGCCATTATCGCTGTCGTCGTCATTATCTTCATCATCAATATCGTCGTCTTTGTCACTATCATCATCAACACACGGTTTTCTCCTAAAAAGTCGTTAAACAAAGAACTGCTATGTCCTAATACACGTGAAACCTTTTCTCTGCTCGTGGGCCTCCCTCTACACACTCGTGTTTCTTCTGTGCAGCCCGTGCTGCTTCTTAACATTCCTCTGTAAAACTACAACTCTGGCTTCTATCGATTTTCTTCCTTGGCCACTGACTATCTTACTAATTCACTCTCACGTGACAGTACTGGTTCTATATTATAAGCACACACCACACACATACCCCACCCACCCTGTGGAAAGGAACACTAAGCGACCCCAATTAAATGTATCTACTCATAGAGTCATCAAGAGCTAACTAATCACTCTTGCAGGGTCAATGAAAGATTTTATATATATATATATATATATATATATATATATATATATATATATATATATATATATATATATGTATGTATTTCAGTTCATAGATGGTGTTCAAGTCTATAGTAGAGAGTTTCGTTTGGTTTTCCTCTTTTCCTGCTACCAGATGGTGACCACATAAATGCTTGCAGGGGGGGTCTGTTGTTGTCCATTTTAAGAACATTCCCGATGTGTGGCCACCCTTTTTTCCTGATGAGTGATGAAACATATTGTTGATTGGTGACTGTTTTAATTGTTTTCTTGGTTATGAAATCCTCACAGCCAACAAAAACGCACACACGCACGCACAGACGCATACACCACACGCACGTTTATATATATATATATATATATATATATATATATATATATATATATATATATATATATATATAATAATAATAATAATAATAATAATAATAATAAACGAAGATTTCTATGATTCGTCTTTTAATGTTCCCTTGTCAACTGCTACAGTTATAACATAACACGATGAATAAGATGGTGTGGTGTGTGTTGCTTACGCCTATTTCATGTTGAAACGTAATTACAAAATTCATTTGTCAGAATCTAACATTTTCTTCTCTGCACCATGCATCCTAAGGGAACACCATCATTGTTCTTAAGGAAACGCACAATCCGTCTCGTGCATTATTCGTTGTTTAGTTCCGGTCCTGCTTTTCCCTAATCATTTCGTTTTGAAATCCTTCATTCATAATCTTACATTCAGTTGCTCGTCTGTGACATTTGTCTGTGTGATTGTGTGTGTGTGTGTGTGTGTGTGTGCTTGTGTGTGTGTGTGTGTGCGCGCCTGTGTGTGTGTGTGTGTGTGTGCGTGCGTGCGTGCGTGCGTTTTTGTTGGCTGTGAGGATTTCATAACCAAGAAAACAATTAAAACAGTCTAAATTAAATTAAATTACATGTGGTGTATCCGGCAAGCTTGGACAGCACAATATCCATCGTTTCTCGAATCTTCTGAGTCGTTAGAGCTATTGCTTCATAGATGTTTGGATGGTTACTGGTAAGGTGGTCGGTGAAGGACATGGCTGTCAGTGAAGGGCCTGGCTGTCAGTGAATGGTACGGCTGATAGTGAAGGGTGAGGTGAATGGTGAGGTGGGCAGTGAGGGGTGAGTTGGTCAGTGAAGGCTGAGGGGGTCAATGAGGGGTGAGGTGGTCAGTGAAGGGTGAGGTGGTCAGTGAAGGATGATGTGGTCAGTTAAGGGCATGGCTGCCAGTGAATGGTATGGCTGATAGTGAAGGGTGAGGTGGTCAGTGAGGGGTGAGGTGGTCAGTGAAGGGCATAGCTGTCAGTGAATGGTGAGGTGGTCAGTGAAGCGTGAGGTGGTCAGTGAGGGGTGAGGTGGTCAGTGAAGGGTGAGGTGGTCAGTGAAGAGCATGGCTGTCAGTGAAGGGTGAGGTGGTCAGTGAAGGGTGAGGTGGTCATTGAAGGGTGAGGTGGTCAGTAAAGGGCATGGCTGTCAGTGAATGGTATGGCTGCCAGTGAATGGTATGGCTGTCAGTGAATGGTATGGTTGTCAGTGAAGGGTGAGGTGGTCAGTGAATGGTATGGCTGCCAGTGAATGGTATGGCTGTCGGTGAATGGTATGGTTGTCAGTGAAGGGTGAGGTGGTCAGTGAATGGTATGGCTGTCAGTGAATGGTATGGTTGTCAGTGAATGGTATGGCTGCCAGTGAATGGTATGGCTGCCAGTGACTGGTATGGCTGCCAGTGAATGGTATGGCTGTCAGTGAATGGTTGAGCGAACTATAACCGGCAAAGCAGTCTGTGAATGGCAAAGCTGTCAGGGACCATTGCACGTTTTCTTGTTGGAGGCTATTTATTGAAGGCTACTTGTTTGAAGCTACTTGTTGGAAGCTACTTGTTGGAAGCTACTTGTTGGAAGCTACTTGTTGGAGGCTACTTGTTGGAACCTACTTGTTGGAGGCTACATGTTGGAGGCTACTTGTTGGAAGCTACGTTGGAAGCTACTTGTTGGAGGCTACTTGTTGGAGTCTACTTGTTGGAACCTACTCTTTGGAAGCTACTTGTTGGAGCGTACTTGTTGGAGCCTACTTGTTGGAGGCTACTTGTTGTTGGAAGCTACTTGTTGGAAACTACTTGTTTTGAGTTGACTCTTGGCGACGTTTCTTTGGTGGTTGGGAACAGTGGCTCTCCTTATATCACAAGACGCATTTGAGAAGGTTGGCCAGAGTTCTCCTTTCTGTGGTGCAAAGCGAGATCTCTCGGTAAGGTCACTAATGTGGGGATTACAGTGCCAATCCCAACCTCTTTGATCAGACTTGGTCTTGATGAGTATGTCCCTCCTGATCAAGATTACTATTCATCCCATCATGCATCTCTAAGAACAGGATCGAACCCCCTCCACTTCTTCTGGTCTGCGGCCTTCTATCGTACGCTGCCTTAGCTCTGATACATGATTTCGGCTTCTACAGTGATTTGCCAAGTTGTTTCAGGACAGCCTTTTTTTCACCTTCCTACTAATGTCCGAGTGCTCCACCGGGGTCTTTGTGTATGACAGGGACAAAAATAGCCCCATTGCCCCACAGACAGCATGCCGTAAGAGGCGACTAACTGTGTGACATGGCATAACACTCGCCATGGTTAGGTGGTTTGATTAGAGCAGCATAGATGGCGCATAGCAGATCTACTTTGCTCTAGTGTTTGAGTCTATCAAGGTGGATTCGCACATCAATTAACCACCCTCCTCCGCGGCACTTGTCCCAACGTAGCGGAGTAATAAGCTGCTGGGGCCTAGTCTGCTAAGCAGGAAATCCTTTTCCCAGCTACATCCAGATTTTATACCAGAGCTGTAACCTGCCCAGGGTTATGCATCCCCCCTGTATGAGTACAGGTAGACTAAGAACTGTGGTCTATCCCGATGTGACTCTGATGATGATGTCAACTTCTCTTCTTAGGGCCTGGTTGATCCAGTCGCAGTGTTGTCCATTGGTTATGGCTTGGCTTGGCTTCGTTCGTTCTCAATCTCCCGCTACCAAACCCTGAAAGGGCTTAAGTAGCAGAATGTAGTCCAGAGAACGGAATGCGTTGTGTCGTAGTTTACATCTTGACTGCAATATTTGCACCTTTCGGTCCAACACATCCGACTTCAGCAAGCATTTTTTTAGTACCGGGTTAGTGTTCCCTCTACGATCCCTTCTCCTTAGCCATTCTGCCTTTCTGCAGCCTGTTATCCAGGATCACTGCCTGGGTGCGTAGAAGGGTCTTGGCAGCTCTGGTTCGCTGGCCCTGACTCTAGCAGTCAGCTATGGGTCGCTGACCACTGCAGCTCATGCGCTGCTTAGCATCTTGATCCCATCCATTGGTTATGATGTAGTGTTGTGCATATCTAATTGGTTGCTCCGGACAGACAGTTCTCGGTTGCTGATGTTGTTCTTTTAGATCTCACTGTAAAAGTACCTGGCTCAAGCTTCTATCGCTTATACGCTAATGTTCACACAGCTGTAAATGAGTATTTAAGCAGCAATCAGAGCTACATACAGGGCATAATTTTTTTAAAAGGCCACCCTGGCCACATAGAAAACGGTACCTACCACCAACTCTCCAGACGAGACCAAGTGAGCATTCTCCGACTATGCACAGGACACAACAGACTGAGATATTATCAATACATTAAGTTCAAAATTGGCACTGCTGTCTTTGTGCCTGTAGCGCGCCCCCACCCCGCACCACCACCCATGACAGCAGAACTTATTTTACAGTCCTGCCAATCATATACCAACAAAAGAAGTAGCGTTTGGTAACAGCCAGTGTCCTTCCACGAGAAGCTGTGCAGAAGTGCATGGAGCCTTAAGTCGACTACTGCCTTCATCAGAGTCATTGAAGTCGAGGTTTGAAGACGAACGAGGAAGAAGAACATGAGTTCTATATCTACTGTTTTTTTTTTTGGGGGGGGGGGGGGGTTTGGTTTGTGCGAATACAGGAGGGTATTGCTTTAAATTATGTGTTTCTTTGGCATATTGCTGTTTAAAAACAAATGTAGTCTAAATTTGATAGATTAACAAGTTGCAATAGTTGAGATTGTGTACACCCATTTCTGCATTTCCAGGTTATAGGGAAGTTGGTTCAAATAGGAGAAATAGAAGTCCACGCAAACGTGTAATGGCCTCCTTAAGTTGAATACAAATTGTCAAAAAAAAAGCCGAGACCACATACGATGAACTCTCTAACACTTCCTCCCCGACAGCAGTGACTGCCGTGAAACCACCATTTAGTTATGATGATATCTGGAATGTCGTCACATTTGCTGTTTGAACCCTCTCTTCATTTTGCTGTCTTCTTTGAACATAGATAAGTCTCGGGCTTCTCAAGTACCTTCCTTTGTAATTAGTATCATTAATTAAGCTCCTGTCTCCGTTATGTAAAGTAACGGGTCAGTAGAAACAGTCCAACTATCAGGAAGCCCGGAAGATGAAGTTGGTAGAGCTGGCCTGATATACGATACGATATCTTTGTTGTATGATACAATATCTCGGGGTGTACTATTCAATATCTCGTTGTTACTATATGATACGATATCTCGGTGGTACGATTCGATATCTCGTTGTTACTATACGATACGATATATCGGTGGTACGATACGATACAATATCTCGGTGGTACGATTCGATATCTCGTTGTTACTATACGATACAATATATCGGTGGTACAATACGATATTTAGGTGTTACGATACAATATCTCGTTTGTACGATACAATACCTAGTTTGTACGATACAATATGTCGTTTGTACGATACAATGTATCGTTTGTACGATACAATATATCGTTTGTATGATACATCAGTAAATCAATCAATGTCTGTCAGCATTTCAGACAGTCTGTTAGTATACTTGCCAGTCTGTGAGTCAGGCAGTCAATCAATATGCCAGTCGTTTCACTGTCAATCATTCTCCAATTTCAGACTAAACGACGTGATTGTCCGTGTCAACAACGTGGATGTCAACAACACCACCCACGCTGCTGCTGTGGATGCCTTGAAGCAAGCTGGCAGGAAGGTTGTCTTGGTGAGTTTATTAAGTTGCAATATAACAGCAAAGATGGCACTGTAACTGGCTACGGGTCTACATTGCTCTGCTGTTTTAGTTTATTGTGGATGCTGCCAGGCCACGGATTTGCCTGGAATTCACACTAGTTGACGACTTACACTTGTGTTCACGGAAACGTGTTGTTGTTTTTTATTTGGTTAATTTGTTAGTTTTTTATGTTTTCTTCCTTCCGATTATCCTGGTCTGGACATAGCACTACGGTTAAACCTGTGTTGTATTTCACGGTCTAATTCACACGGCTGAACTTCCCGAGATTGGCCCCCTTCGCCCTCGCTGCAAACAGTGTCGGTTTTGGTGTGTGGAATTTAGACACGACATTAATGGACTAAACACAGTCCGGGAGAGAAGCCCAACTCACTCATATGCTGAATGATGTCCCTACGACCTCTTGTGGTTATGGGAAAGGCACGACACACAACAAAAGATGTCATCTTCCCTCCGCTGCTTCGCAGGATACCTGTTTACAGGAAAGGCTTTGGGAGTAAACCCTGAGAAAAAAATCTGCAACCTGTGCCATCTCCAGTCGTCTGGATAAAATCTTGTCACTGGCCAAAGGTAGCTCAGGACCAGAGAGTGAGGTTGGCAAATGGTACAGTTTCTTCCTCACTTTAATCCAAATCAGCGCGCAAGTCACCCATTTCAGCGGAGACAGCAAGAGAAAAGACTGTCCACACAACTGAACAAAGAGAGTGGTCTTCATCCACATGTGATGGATGAACATCATTAAGTTACAGCTTTTCCTCCAGCAGTGATATCGTACTCTTCTCCACAGCCCAGTGGATAGTTTGTAATGCATACCTGTTCAGGACGAGATGTATTTTAGCGCTTCACAAGATTTTTTGGCTGAATGTCTGTTATTTTTTGTATGACTCACTAGCTCTAATATAACCAGAAGGGCTTGGTTGAAAGGTGCATGCCCTTAACAAAAGAAGTAACTCCATAACAGATGAGAGCAGTATACTGGAAGCTTGTGTCTGGCTGGTTTCAAGTGGTTTGTGTGAGACTGAGATGAGAATTTCGTTGCCAAAAACAGGTTATAGCTGCTATTTTATGTCCCAGAGCATGTTTGAGATGGTATGTGACATCCTCCTGACTGTAGTGCAATGTGAGGCTCATTTAGTAAACTCAACGCTATGGTGATTAGAGTACTGATCTCCACCTCATTGGCCATTCTGTTTTAGGAGCGCAAATGAGGATGTGAAATCGGGTCTTAATCAGTATGATTTACCGGACCCTGATTACTCTTCTCTCCCACTTTGATCAGTATAATCACCGGACCCTGATTACTCTTCTCTCCCACTTTGATCAGTATAATCACCGGACCCTCATTACTCTTCTCTCCCACCTTGATCAGCATGTTTCACCTGACCCTGATTACTCTTCTCTCCCACCTTGATCAGCATGTTTCACCTGACCCTGATTACTCTTCTCTCCCACCTTGATCAGTATGATTTACCTGACCCTGATTACTCTTCTCTCCCACCTTGATCAGTATGATTTACCTGACCCTGATTACTCTTCTGTCCCACCTTGATCAGTATGATTTACCTGACCCTGATTACTCTTCTCTCCCACCTTGATCAGTATGATTTACCTGACCCTGATTACTCTTCTCTCCCACCTTGATCAGTATGATTTACCTGACCCTGATTACTCTTCTCTCCCACCTTGATCAGTATGATTTACCTGACCCTGATTACTCTTCTCTCCTACCTTGATCAGTATGATTTACCTGACCCTGATTACTCTTCTCTCCCACCTTGATCAGTATGATTTACCTGACCCTGATTACTCTTCTCTCCCACCTTGATCAGTATGATTTACCTGACCCTGATTACTCTTCTCTCCCACCTTGATCAGTATGATTTACCTGACCCTGATTACTCTTCTCTCCCACCTTGATTAGTATGATTTACCTGACCCTGATTACTCTTCTCTCCCACCTTGATCTGTATGTTTCATCTGATCCTGTTACTCTGCACTTCCCAAGATATGGCAATACACCCGCTACAAAATAGTGAGCTTATCTTCAAATGAAACAACACTTCACTCTATGGTAGAAGACTTTCTAGCTCATAGGGTTGCCTGCCTAGTCATCCATGCAGACAGGCGGCCCAGAGCAGCCACGGTCAAGCTAAGGTATCCGCCTCGGATGCCGGAGGTAATGGGTTCGAATCCCGGTGGAGACCTGGATTTTTTTCATGTGAACCATCTGGTAAAAATTCCCCTGAGATCCCAGTCGCTGCCCGGACAAAATTTGAGTTAAAAATCTACCCAAGTTATTTGTACCTTTCCCCAGGTGGTTTGTTAAGAGCAGCTACAGATGGCACCTAACTGGCTACGGGTCTACTTAGCTCTAGTTGTATACGACTCTGTAGGGTATTTTAGACAAAAAAATATTTTTTGCGTTCGCCTTATTTCTTTATCCCTCAAGGTGGTGTGCGTTGCATTATGTTTTTATTTTGCGGCCACCGGTTCAGTGCATGCATTCACTTTGGCATGCATTTTATGTAAGTGTCCGCTTCCTCCTGCATTTTGTAAGGGTTAGCTTCCACGAGGTAATGACCGGTGCTGTGATGGGGAGCGAATTCAGCACCTTTGGCTTGTGAGCCGTGTCACTTAACCACTAGCCCACGCCGTCCCCTGTGGAGTCTTCTGTACCAGTATAAAGACGTTAAGTTAAGTTATGTATTTGTCAAATTGTACAAAATTTCTGCAAAATTGTAAATGTTCTTCCTGTTCCTGTCTTGTTATACAGTATGTGAAGCGTCTCAAGATTCCCAGTGAGACAGTCATGGAGGTGGAACTTGTCAAGGGCAATAAGGGTAAGTCACATTAGGCACTAGACGAAGAATGAGGTCGACAAAAGGTGCAGTTCCCTCCTTACTATGATACAAATCAAAGCACAAGTCACCCATTTTGGCAGACACGAAAAGACTGTCCACACAGCTGAACAATGAGTGAGGTCTTCATCACGTGTGATGGGCAAACATAAAACAACTAGAGGGAGAGAGTTAAAGATGACTGCCCGAAATAGGCATCGGTCCTGTCGAAGACGGATGTGTCGGGCCAAACGGTGAAAATATCGCAGTCAAACTGTAAACTAGCAACATAACGCAGACCGTCATCCGGACTACATCCTGCTACTTGCAAAGCCTTGTTCAGGGTTTGGTAGCGGGAGAATGAGAACGTAACACCAAAAAAAAAAGACAAAAGATGAAACAGGCATCGGTAAAGAGCATCTTTTATAGTCCTATGCTTCGTTTTGAAGTAGAACCTGGAATAGTGGAGTCATTGAAGCCGATCGGGCAGATAACTATTCACTCCTTGTATCTAAAAGCTCCTCATATTCTGCTGTCCAACTGGTCACCTCTCAGAATGTGTCGCCTCTCAGAATGTGTCGCTCCTCGGAATGTTTCACCTCTCAAAATGTGACACCTCTCAGAATGTGTTGTCTCTTAGAATGTGACGTCTCACAAAATGTGACGTCTCTCAGAATGTGTTGCCCTCAGAATGTAACGTCTCTCAGAATGTGACATGCCAAAATGGGACATGCCAGAATGTATCGCCTCACCGAATGTGACACCTCACCGAATGTGACGCCTCTCAGAATGTGGTGCCTCTCAGAATGTTTCATTTCTCAGAATGTGTCACCTCTCAGAATATGATGCCTCTCAGAATGTGTCACCTCTCAGAACGTGTCACCTTCAAAGTATGCCGTCTTGTGTCTTCATTGGTCTGCCTCTCAGAATTTTCCGCCTCTCAGTCATGAACAGTCTGTCCAAGACCTCACACCACCTTGGAACTTCCTACTCCACTCATATACTTGCCTGAGTGAAAGGCAGCATCACTGTACTGGACCATCATTCGCGAAAAAAAAAACAACAACCAATAAACAAAATGATGCTCCTCTTTAGTGCATGTCAGTAGTGGGGCAGCCATATTTTAACTGCTGTTATGACGTTATGTTGTTCGTCTGCAACGTGAAAACATGTGCAGGACATCTTTAACACCCTTAGCAACTATATTAACAAGTTACAACACAAAGGCATGATTCTTCTAATCTCTATCCCACTCGTAAGGTTTTCATTTGAAGCCCCCTCACTTTACTATACCCTACATAAATCAGAGTGGTGTCAGGGTTGTAAAGAGATAGGGCCACTAGCTTTCAGAACATATGGTAAAAGGAGGTTAACGAGGGCTGTGTATGGGGCTAGCAGCCTCATCATAGCTATTGCTATGAAACCGATACCGCTTTGTTACAGACTTCCTTTGAATGGCCCAGGTGTTGTGGTGACCCTATTCCATACACACTATTTACAGGTGAAACATGCTGACGTATTTAATTGCTAATATTAATGCTCGAAACAGGCACTGTTGTCGAGGATGAAGTGCTAGAGGCATCATTGTGTTTTGTGCCTCCATTTTTTTAATGAGGTGGTGTGGCTTTTTCACTTTTTCATTGCCTTTCCTTCCCTAAGCAGTAAGCCAGATACCCTTTTACAACTGGGTTGACTGGAGCGTGTTATAAACAGGGATCGGACCCTGTACCTTTGCTGTGTGAAGCCTGGTATCTACCTTTCTGCTACTTTTACGCTTAACATTAATCAATCAAATCCGATCAGTTCCATGTGGAGCACATATCTTTAGAAAATACATGCCATATCATCCTGCCATGGGCCATTCATTCCAGCTGTGTCCACATCTTCCTGGTTTTCTTTTGTGTTTGTCTTGAGCTCTCTTCTCTATATGTGTTTTGGTCTGACTATTTCTCTTGCCTTGGGGATTCCACAACACAGACTGTCGTGTAATGCTATCAAATGGTTTCCTTAAACGTGTGTCCATTCTTTTCCTCGTGTCATGTTCTGCTGATATCTGACTGGTCCTTTCTCTCACATCATGTTCTACTGATATTTACCTTGTTCTTTTTCTCACGTCATGTTCTACTGATATTTACTAGTTCTTTTTCTTCACGTCATGTTCTACTGATATTTACCTTGTTCTTTTCCTCACGTCATGTTCTACTGATATTTACTAGTTCTTTTTCCTCACGTCATGTTCTACTGATATTTACTAGTTCTTTTTCCTCATGTCATGTTCTACTGATATTTACTAGTTATTTTTCCTCACGTCATGTTCTACTGATATTTACTAGTTCTTTTTCCTCATGTCATGTTCTACTGATATTTACTAGTTCTTTTCCCTTTTTCCTCACGTCATGTTCTACTGATATTTACTAGTTCTTTTTCCTCACGTCATGTTCTACTGATATTTACTAGTTCTTTTTCCTCACATCATGTTCTACTGATATTTACTAGTTCTTGTCCCTTTTTCCTGACGTCATGTTCTACTGATATCCGCCTTTCTTTTCCTCACGTCATGTTCTGTTGATATATGACTGGTCAATTTCTCCTTCTCTTCACGTCATGTTCTACTGATATCCGCCTTTCTTTTCCTCACGTCATGTTCTGTTGATATATGACTGGTCAATTTCTCCTTCTCTTCACGTCATGTTCTACTGATATCCGCCTTTCTTTTCCTCACGTAATGTTCTATTGATATTTACTAGTTCTTTTTCCCTTTTCCTCACGTCGTGTTCTACTGATATCTGACTGATTCTTTTACTCGCGTCGTGTTCTGCTGATATATGTCTGATTCTTTTCCTCCTATCATTCTTTTTCATATGTGATTTCTACATGCTGATATAGCCAGCCCCATTCACAACCTTCCTTAGTCGCCTCTTCCATACAAGGAACCAAACAGCTGGCCTATTCTATCTTTCCTTGGAAACCACTCAGTTGCACCATTGGTCAACATTTAGCGTTGGAAGAAGCATCAACCGAGGATCACGTGGCCGAGTAGTATGGACACGTCTAACGACAAAGAGAGCATGAGTTCAAAACTTCGGTCAGAGAGAGAAAGAAGGGGGGGGGGGGGGAGGGAATGAGAGGAAGGAATAACAATTTGGACTACTCTACGTGGCTCTGCAGCTGCAAATATCCTTTATTTCTCAAACACAATAATGGTCGTTTTTAAAAAATGTGTTTTGAAGACGCGTCTACACGCCAGCGATCAAGCTTTCTTCTTCTTCCCCGCCAATAAGCCTGATATGTTCCAGCGCCGCTTTTGATCGAGTGCCCTGTACTGTCAATTCCGCGGCCTTGACACTTCAATCCTGGGATAAAAATAATGTCTTCAGTTGATTGCCTCCTTTTTGGGGGGAAGTATTTCTGTCGAACCCGTGTTCTTCATTAAACAGAAGACAAGAGGTGCCTCTTAAAGTCAGGCCCATTTGCGTACATCAGCTTTCTGCCATCTTGTTTCTCGTTGAGTGCACTTTGCTTGAGGCTTGCCAGCACGGATATGTAGACAGAAGAAAGAGGGGAGAATATTTTTGAAAATGTAAATTGAAATCCGTTAGTTCTTGCAAAACACGGGATGTTGTTTGGTAAGCGGGTTTACAGGCCTGTGTTAGCTCACCGGACGGGAATACACATACGCACACGCGCGCATACACACTGTCTCACACATACACGCGCACGCGCTACTATGGAAACGCAGAAGTGAGATAACGTTACACCCAGAAGCTGAAGTAGAATATGAGAGAGAGAGAGAGAGAGAGAGAGAGGGACACATGCACACACACGTTTACATACACTCTTACATACACACACTCTTACATACACACACCCTTACATACACTCACTCTTACATACACTCACTCTTACATACACTCACTCTTACATACATATATATATATACACACACGTACCTACGTACGTGCCACACACATACGCATTCATTCATACATACACACAGACGCACCCGTCCACCTAAACCAACAAAAAAATAAATCGCCACATGCACATTCATACATACCTATACACACACCACAGAGAACAAAAAAAGGGGGGGGGGGCGAGACTTTACACGTTTCATTCACCAAGAAGATCTATACATGTTTCATTCACCAAGAAGATCTATACATGTTTCATTCACCAAGAAGATCTATACATGTTTCATTCACAATGAAGATCTGCACATGTTTTATTCACAATGAAGATCTGTACATGTTTCATTCACCAGGATCTATACATGTTTCATTCACCATGAAGATCTATTCATGTTTCATTCACCAAGAAGATCTATACATGTTTCATTCACCAAGAAGATCTATACATGTTTCATTCACCAAGCAGATCTATACATGTTTCATTCACCGAGAAGATCTATACATGTTTCATTCACCATGAAGATCTATACATGTTTCATTCACCAGGATCTATTCATGTTTCATTCACCAGGATCTATACATGTTTCATTCACCAGGGTCTATACGTTTCATTCACCAGTATCTATACGTTTTTTTCAGCACACTAAATGTTAATGTTTCATTCATGCCACCCACTCACTAAAACGTTTTAACCAGCCCTTCCCGCCCTTTTAGTGTGGGCTTCTTTGAGCGATCTTAGCTCACAACCTTGGGTACATATGGTGCCCTATCAGGCAGTAAATTCGTCTCTGGGGTTGGCTATCTTGGAACCTCTTTAATGAACGCCGCAGTCGTCTATGACTCTCAATCCATGCTTGGAAAAATGCAGAAGAGCTGGCTGGGGCATGAGTGCATAATGGCCATAGAGGCCTCGAACTAGTGTGGCAATGGATATAGGTGGTATTTTTAAGTTGATCAACGCCCGCCTTTTGGATGAAGACACTGCAGTCGATGAAAACCAGCTGTGCACAGAGTTTAGGCTGTTGAAATCATACTTGGGTCCAGCAGAGACGGGCCGCTGAGAGGTCGGAGCAGGAGTGTGCACAACCAGCGAGCTACATGAATCTTCAGTATCTACACTCTTCGCCATTTGCTGAGAGGAATCTTTGTCTTCCCGAAATCCAGTGACCTCAATTTTAAGCAGAACAAAAATGCCATGTGGTAGTTAACTATAATATAGACTTCAACGGCTCAGGTTTTTAATGTAATCTTGTCTGACGCAAGAGAGTTCTGGAAAAGGTCAGGGACCTCTTGTCTACATACCAAGTCAATTTGCCGAGATGATTAATTCGTGAAAAAGACATTAAGAGAGTCATTCAATGTAGTTATAACCAGTTGTTTTTTTCCCTGTATTTCTTTATTACAAGAAATATATTTATTATCAAAAATATTACGTGAACTGGTCAACATTGTAGTTACTCAAAGCGAGAAAAAAAACCTCAGCTTAAATATAAAGGAATCGAAGTAATGGTATTAATTAAGAAACACATATCTACAAAATGTTGTAAAAGGGTGAACCAAATGGTACTACGGCAAATGTATACATTTCAATATTTGGGCACCCACATAAGATCTGATGGAAGATGCTTTTATGAAATAAAGAATAGAATAGCCCATGCAAATTCAGTCTTCCAAAGTTTGAGGGAAATCTAATGCAACAAAAACGTTATCACTGGAATTAAGGAAGAGAGTTCTTGGGATGCAGTATGAAACTAGTACTGACATACGGCAGTGAGTCGTGAACAATCATCAGGCAAGTACATCGCAAATGCGGTTTTACATAAGAATGTTGAAAATTCAACAGACTGCAAAGAAATCTAATAACATGATTCTTGACGAGGTACAGATTCAAGGATAGCTTATGGCATGAATGAGGACAAGCCAGTCATCCTTGTTCGGTCATAACTTGAGAAGAGGGCGGTTGGAACATGCCGTAACAATGGACAGAATCGCAAGGAAGAGGGACATGGGCAGGCAAAGAGAGAAAATATTAAGCAGCTTGAAGGCATGGCATGGGAGGCGGTCGAAAGACGCAACTGATCACCGACACGCGTCATAAAGGGAAATGGAGGC
The DNA here is from genome assembly GCA_036924085.1 of Ariolimax columbianus. NCBI lineage: Eukaryota > Metazoa > Mollusca > Gastropoda > Stylommatophora > Arionidae > Ariolimax > Ariolimax columbianus. Next base: position 41,137,746 of record JAVGWX010000021.1, read on the forward strand.
CAATTAACGCCAACCTGCAGGGCGCTTGATGATGATGATTTCTAATTTAAATAATATTTCTTTTTGCATTTGAAAACATGCGCATTCCACTTACCCGACTAATGGAGAAACCTCTGTTGTGCAAGAATATATCGTTCTGACATTTTTTGTTCTGAGTTTCACTATTTTTTTTAAAATGCTGATGTTTCACAATAAGTTATGTCCCCTGGTAAAGTGTTTGATACAAGGCGTGTTCAAATGAAACTGTACCAAACTACAAGTGAACATACGTACGATGCGCATGATAACGTCACTTCTGGTGTAAACAGCACATACCAACCGTCAAGTTTGCAAAATGTCATTATCCTCCGACTCATAGTTTCCTCAGCAGACCGTTGTAAACATGGTGGGTATGATACGGAATCCGTCCAGAGTTGATCAGCGAGCGGTGATTCGGTTTCTAACAGCTGAAGGATGTCGACCAGTTGACATTCTTCGCAGAATGGGGTCGAAAACAACAGTAAAGAACTGGACAACGATGTTTAAAGACGGACGTGAATTAACGAAAGATCTTCCGAGACCAGGTCAGGCACATTTTGTTGCGTTAACTCACGTCCTTCTTTAAATATCGTCGTCAATGAGGCTAACGTCTGATCAGGCAAAACACACTGATCAGACGATGTTAACCAAGGTCAGGCAAAACACACTGATCAGACGATGTTAGCCAGGGTCAGGCAAAACACACTGATCAGACAATGTTAGCCAGGATCAGGCAAAACACACTGATCAGACAATGTTAGCCAGGATCAGGCAAAACATACTGATCAGACGATGTTAGCCAGGGTCAGGCAAAACACACTGATCAGACAATGTTAGCCAGGGGTAGGAGAAATATACTGGCCAAGACTCTCACCTGACGGGACAATGAGGCTAAGGTCTGATCAGGCAAAACACACTGATCAGAGAATGTTAGCCAGGGTTAGGAGAAATTACTGGCGAAGACCCTCACCTGACCTCGTTGGTCGTCCTGGAAACGGGCTGTTGTCGAGGACAACAATCCGGCAAACAAGGTGAGGTTCGACGTTATCCCCGTAGTAGTGAGTGGCACGCAGATGAAGCCAAGCATAGCACAACCGCCCGGAGGACTAGTCCACCTTCATCAGCACGCTCGGGATGTGAGGATATCTATGACAACCCGCCACTTAATGCCCTTTTTAGGGCTCACAAAAGAGTAACCTACTCATTGTGGGCATTCCCCAACACCAGAAGTGACGTAATTATGCGCATCGTACGTATGTTCACTTGGTGCAGTTAGGTGAGGATTCATTTGAACACGCCTCGTATATTAATTTCTGCCACGCACTATAAGAAATATTAAAGTTAGTTTATTTTGTTATATCCTTATATTATATGTGTACATGTTGTCAATCTACTGCTTTTAAATTTATTTTACAAAATATCACGTGGACTGAAAGTTTAAAATTGAATATATATTAAATATTTTTTTTAAAACGTCAGGCTTATAATTCACATACATATTAAGTTTTTATATTTTGCAGTTAAGTTGTCCGCCCACTTGTGCCTTTGGCATGAGTGGCATGCTTTAGTCGTATCCCCCGCGATAAGTTCGTGGCTTCGGTTGTTGTAAGACCATGACGTTGCAAAATAACTGTCGTCAATCAACCTGCTGCCCGGATTCCCAGTTGACCTGCTGACTCCTGACCTACCAGCGTCCTATGCCAACAATGGAAGTTAATCAGAGTACATTCTCATTATATGACGATCCACTGTATGGAGGGGGGGGCCCTGGAAATATATTCTGCACATGACGTAAAGTTAACCATTTTATAAATGATCTCGTTCCACCATCTTGTCTCACATAATGACATTGATGGCATTTTTCTATTCATTTCAAGCGTCGAAATACGAACAGTCTCACTGTTTGGACAATGACCATATTTGGCACTGGTAGTAGGGTCGTCATTGATACGTTTAACCGTTGCTTTGTCGCCAAAATGTCGCCGCTGCTGTGACAGTTGGTTGTTGTTTTTTGAATGCCCACAATGAGTAAGTTTGCTATTTTGTGCGCCCTAAAAAAGGCGTTAAGCGACGGGTTGTAGTAGATGTAATCCTCTCTCTTCTCTCTCTCTCTTTCTTTTTCTCTCACACCTTCCCCCCCCCCCCCCCCCAAGCAGTGCTGATTAAGGTGGACTGCGGTCCTCCAAGCGGTTGGATTATGCTTGGCATCATCTGCGTGTCGCTCACTACTACAGAGATCACGTCAATCCGCACCTGTCAGCCAGACTGCCTTGAAAACAGCATGTTTCCAGGAAACGCTACATGGAAGAAATACAGTGGTCTTGGGTCAGTATATTGTGCCTGACCCTGACACCACGTCCTGGTGGTCAGTGTGTGGTGTCTGATCGGACTAGGGTCTCACTTCCCCGGCGACAGTTGGTGGAGGACATCACTTCTAAAACCTACTCTCGATTTCGCTATTAAGCGGTAGCTACTGACAGCATGGGACGAGACGAAGACAGAAACCCAACATAAGTCTGAAATGATATTGCTCTTTAATACGCCCAGTAGGTTCAGGTATATGGACAATATTTCTTCAGTGCCTCAATGAGTTTGTAGTTTATTTTCATCTGCGTACATTATGCACTTGTCAAAGCAGAGTAGTTCGTGTATAGAATCAGCTTCTATTTCCGATGTAACTATTTGGCTGGCCACTTTTGTCATTGTGTCTATGTAACTATTGAACAGCAACGGGGAAAGTACGCACCCGTGACCCGAGTTGACTTCAAAAGAATGTGTATCTCACATCAGTCGCTCTTATTGTGTTTTGTACTATACAGCAGCGCTCCCGCGTTATGAAATAGCAGGCTTTGCATTCCATAATCCTCTAATATCGTTCACAGTGTATGTATATCTTCTCCCAATAGTTTTTCCCAATCAACAAAATAAATATAAAGATGTTGCTCTGTCGTTACATTGTCTAAAGTTGAATACGGCATCTGTGCAGTCCATACCTTTGCGGAATTCAAATTGGTTACCGAGGTTCAACGATAAGTATTATTTTTAGTTCTTCGCATACATTCCACCAATATGACTTGATAGCGATATGCCTCTGTGTTTGTCACAGCTCCATTTATTTCAACTTGCCTTCAAAATAGCCACTATTGTAGCTTGTTGCCAGTCGTCAGGCAATGTCATTGTACAGAGACTTCTTAACGACGTAAATCTCCCTTAACGACGTAAATCTCCCTTAACGACGTAAATCTCCCACGCATATGAATTACATCTGTTCTTCTGCCGTCCATACCCGGTGACTTTTTCCTAGGACTTCTTTCTGACTATTTGTTGAACCATTACATTAGGTTCCACAATGTCAGAGTTGTGTGGTATAACTGCTGCTTGGTGGCAATAGGGTTTTACAGTTCTGAACTAGTCCTTTCATGGATTTATTCTTAAGTGCTCATTAAATATATGAAAACCCAGTTTGTCAGTAATGACTGAAGTGCGATTGAAATCATCACATATTGTCATAGCATTGATATTTTGGGTTTTTTTTTTGGTAAAGATCTAGGACGGCCGTTTTTGGCATATTGATGTTAGCTGTTCGTCATAATGTACCTAGGATTCTTCTTCTTTTGCGTTTCCTGAAATGGACGTTGTGACGTTGTTTACGGCGAAGCTGGGATATCTGCAACTTTCTGCCCAACGCCTCCGATTCCAGCTAGCTTTTTTGTATACGCAATTTTGTGCTTCAGCGTTTTTGATGATTCTCTTGCAATCTGGTAAGAATTGTACTCCTTGAAACGACAAGTCTCGTAAGCTCCAGTTTTAGACCATTCTTCAACCGCGCCATTCCACCAATTCGTTTCTTGTTCTCTCCGTGTCGTGAATTCTTTGTTTCACTGTACCTAGGGAGTGTGGTCGTCACATTTGTTTTAGGGAGTGTGGTCGTCACATTTGTTTTAGGGAGTGTGGTCGTCACATTTGTTTTAGGGAGTGTGGTCGTCACATTTGTTTTAGGGAGTGTGGTCGTCACATTTGTTTTAGGGAGTGTGGTCGTCACATTTGTTTTAGGGAGTGTGGTCGTCACATTTGTTTTAGGGAGTGTGGTCGTCACATTTGTTTTAGGGAGTGTGGTCGTCACATTTGTTTTAGGGAGTGTGGTCGTCACATTTGTTTTAGGGAGTGTGGTCGTCACATTTGTTTTAGGGAGTGTGGTCGTCACATTTGTTTTAGGGATGCTACATTTATTTCCCGCGTCCATACTATCTTTTTTCGCGGTGTCATAGAAATCTTTACTACGTCTGGTTACGTAATCATGACATTTCTAAAAGCTTCCTCCGCTGATTTTTTGAATATTTGCCACCAAGCCTGCTTAACCTTCTTCTGATCCAGCGGCCTATGGGCTCCTGTCTTTTGGTCCTCTTCTGACTCCTGGTTGGTTATTGATCCAGCGGCATATGGGCTCCTGCCCTTTGGCCCTCTTTTAGCGCCTTGTAAGTGTTGTTTTATAATTGTGTGTCAAAACCACTGGCCTTTGATCGGTAGATCTTGTTTGCAGATGACTGTTCCGAATAGCAGCCCAGAGCGAAATATGCAGGAAGGCATGTGCCAGTTCTCTCTGCTGCTTGTGAAAACGGTGGCGTGGCCATTAGCGCAAGAATATGTGATGTTCCTCTCCACAGACACGCAGTTGGCCCCAAGATACTATTCGCGATACGATCTGTTCTTCAAAGACCTTCCATCGAAGTCACACATCACAGTCAGATCATTCTTCTTAGCAACGCCAGTGACGCCTTCTTCTTCTTCTTCTTTTTCTCCTTCTCCTCCTCCTCCTCCTCCTCCTTCTCCTTCTCCGTTCGTTCGTTCGGTCGGTCGGTCGTTCGGTCGTTCGTTCTTAATATCCCGCTACCAAGCCCCGAACAGGGCTTTGCAAGTAGCAGGATGTAGTCCGGAGTTTGGAATGCGTTGTGTCGCTAGTTTACAGCTTGACTGCGATATTTGCACCTTTCGGCGCGACACATCCGTCTTCGGCAGAGTGACGCCATAAAGAAGATGTTCATGTCCTTCATATCATTGTTGTGGGTTTGTTCACGTAAGATGGATTGTATACGAACCAGTCTTTGACTCTATTTTCATCCTTGTGAATAATTAACTTGGCCTTGTCAGAACGAACAAGGGCACTTTCTCCGTGTCTAGACCATTCCCTTGAAACGGGCTGTATTCGTGGCAGCCTGACTAATGACGTGGGGGATCGGCATGATCCCTGTAGTTGTGAGCGACACCCAGATGAAGCCAAGTACAGCAGAGCCACCTGGAGGACCCCGGTTCACCTTCATCAGCACGCTCGGGATGTGAAGAAAGCTACCGCAACCCGCCGCTTAACGCACTTTTCAGAGCACACGGAAGAGTAATCTTGCCGATTGTGGGCATCAGCAACACCACCATCACTCTTCAGTAAAACCTATCTACCAGAGACTTCCTTCTTCGTTTCTGACAACCATCACTCTTCAGTAAAACTTATCTACCAGAGACTTTCTTCTTCGTTTCTGACAACCATTACTCTTCAGTAAAACCTATCTACCAGAGACTTTCTTCTTCGTTTCTGACAACCAATACTCTTCAGTAAAACCTATCTACCAGAGACTTTCTTCTTCGTTTCTGACAACCAATACTCTTCAGTAAAACCTATCTACCAGAGACTTTCTTCTTCGTTTCTGACAACCAATACTCTTCAGTAAAACCTATCTACCAGAGACTTTCTTCTTCGTTTCTGACAACCTAATAGTTGTCCATCACAAGTGATGAAGACCACTCACTTTGTTCAGCCGTGTGGACAGTCGTATCTCTTGCTGTGTCCGCTGAAATGGGTGACTTGCGCGGTGATTTGGATTAAAGTGAGGAAGAAACTGCGCCTTTTGTCAACCTCACTCGCAGAGCCTAAGCTACCTTTTGCCAGTGGCAAGACATTCATCGAGACGACTGGAGATAGCATAGGATGCAGATTTTGCCTCAGGGTTACCACCGAAGCCTTTCCGTAAACATGTAACCCGCAGGGTAGAAAGGTGGGATGGCAACCAATACTTTCTTCTTCGTTTCTGACAACCAATAAATACTAATCAGTAAAACCTATCTACCAGAGACTTCCTTCTTCGTTTCTGACAACCATCACTCTTCAGTAAAACCTATCTACCAGAGACTTTCTTCTTCGTTTCTGACAACCATTACTCTTCAGTAAAACCTATCTACCAGAGACTTCCTTCTTCGTTTCTGACGACCATTACTCTTCAGTAAAACCTATCTACCAGAGACTTTCTTCTTCGTTTCTGACAACCAATAAATACTCTTCAGTAAAACCTATCTACCAGAGACTTCCTTCTTCGTTTCTGACAACCATCACTCTTCAGTAAAACCTATCTACCAGAGACTTTCTTCTTCGTTTCTGACAACCATTACTCTTCAGTAAAACCTATCTACCAGAGACTTCCTTCTTCGTTTCTGACAACCATCACTCTTCAGTAAAACCTATCTACAAGAGACTTCCTTCTTCGTTTCTGACAACCATCACTCTTCAGTAAAACCTATCTACCAGAGACTTCTTTCTTCGACAACCTGAGAATGCCGGTTCTAGTTTTTTAGTCATAAATTCTGTCATCTTCCGCTTCTCAAAATATAAGACCGGTTAGCATTTCAATTCTCTACCACAGGAAGAGGTTTCACCCTGGGGGCAACTCTTCTCTCTCCTCTTACCTCCCCCTGTTTCATTTGACTCTGTCCTACAGTCACACTCTTGCACAACTTTCACACGCGCCCTCGTGGTGAGGCCCTTCCATTGCACTTTGGTTGGGCTAGCTTCTGAGGGCGCACAAACCTAGCATAGGTACATACAGACGCACACATGCATCCAAGCACAGGTTTATGCGTCCTGATATCGCCCAATGGACTACGGTCTGGGGTGGAAAATGGCGCGCCTCCGCCAGTAGAAACTAGTGAGGCAAACATCTAAGCAAAAAAAAAAAAAATTCACTATCACATCCGCGCGGCCAGGTGTCTGGTTAGTGTAGTGATAGAGCACTAGCTCTTCGCGGTAAAGATACTTAGCTCAACTCTCGCTACATAGGACGATGCAGTTGACCCAGCTGTGTAGGGGGATGCTTGACCTACGGTTAGGAAAAGAAAGACAGCGAGATAGGGAACCTCACCTCACAACGCTATGACTTAGTACAATTAAATATATTTGCACTTCATCCCTGACTACAGTTTTTGCTATGAGACTATATATTTATCCACACGACCCACACAAGAAGCCATTTTGACTTCGCCTCAAAAGTCATCATCCCGATTTAGCCCCACTAATGATTCCATAGCAAACGTATCCTACCTGCACGCTTGCTAAGCCAGTCGCTGGATGGATTGTCCTGGGCAGTCCTTAACCAAGGCGAACCCCAACCCGCTACCCGCCCTCTCGTATGTCGGTCGTTAAGCTGACGTCAGTAATGGCAGGAACAGAATTCACAATCGAACACATTCATCCCAGTAGATTTACTATAACACTCAGGAAATTCACGAGAGGGAGCATCGAAATGATGCAGAGAAACAGGTTGGTACCTGCGTCTTTAATTTACCCCAAACTAAAGAAATATATATTTGTTGCACCGGATTTGAGGTAGTGACGTCACAGAATAGTCCACCTTATAACTGTAGGGGGGGGGGGGTGTCAAACATTCTGCGAGAATAGACGCAAATGTCTTGAATCTGTCTACGTTGGTCCATGGTAAGGAGAGTAGCATCCAGTTTGTACTGCAGCATGGCATTATCCATGTTGTCAGACGATGTAATACCAACCATATTATCTAACCATGTTATATAACCCCAACCATGACCCTTACCCTTCGCAGAACTGAATGTAACCAGCTTGTCTACACTCATATCTTTATCTAAGTCGTTACATATTTATTTAAAATAAAATTATAGCGACATGTCCTCTCCTTAATCTGAAATGGAATGTCCCGTTACGTACGATGAGAACCCATGGAATTCTGTTTGGGGTGAATTAAGACGCCAGTACTCGGATATTTAACAAAGTGTAACTGAAAAACAACCGCAATCGTTAGAAATATCCATTAAAACATCGTCGAAAACATAAAAACAACCGCTGGGGGACATTGTTCAGGCCGACATGTTTTATAGTTACTTCATTAAAAGAAACACAATTGTGAACATTTGATGTCTTAAATCGAGCGAACATAAACTAAATAACATACAAAGCCAGTTCTGAGCCAATTCGCTGGTTCTCCGCATAACAATGGCTTCAATGAACGACTCAGAATCTACGATTGAGCCTTGATTTTTCTTGTTCCTTGTTCACTCCCGCCGGAGTAAATGGTTACCACTATATTCGGTCGTGTTAGGAAGAATTTGTTTCATTTGACTCTGTCCTACAGTCACACTCTTGCATAACTTTCACACGCGCCCTCAGGGTGAGACCCTTCCATTGCACTTCGGTTGGGCTAGCTTCTGAGAGCGCACAAACCTAGCATAGGTACATACAGACGCACACATACATCCACGCACTGGTTTATGCGTCTTAATATCGCCCAGGTTGACTACGGTCTGAGGTGGAATAGGCGCGCCTCCACCAGTAGAAACTAGTGAGGCAAACACATTTTTGTATCGTTTTGTAGTATTGGTTTTGTGACAATTTATTTTACGCGATGAGGTTACTTGGACCATACACAACCCGGTACTTAATTCACCCCAAACAGAGTTCCCTGGGCTCCCATAGTACATAACGCGACATTTCATTTCGGGTTGAGGGGAGGACAGGTCAATATAATTTTATTTTAAAGAAATAAAGTCGATTTAGATAACGATAACAGTGGTAGAGAAGACGGGACAAATTCAGTTTTGCGAAGTGTTAGGTTTAAGATTATGCTTAAGGTCAGGTTTAGATAACATGGTTGTTATTATATCGCCTGACCGCATGGATAATGCCATGTTACTGTAGAAACTGGATGCTACTCTCCTTATCTTGGACCAAAGTTGACAGGTTAAAAAAAAACTAATTGCTAGGACGTCAGGAATAAGCCGACGAAGAAGCAGAAATTCTCGTCTAATCTCGCAGAATGTTTGACACCCCCCCCCACCCCACCCACCCCCCCCCCCCACCCCCCACCCCACTAACAGTAAAAAAGTGAACTATTCTGTGACGCCACTACCTCACATTCTGTGCTAAAAATAATAACTAAGTTTTGTTCGGGGTGAATTACGACGCAAGTACTCACAACTCTCTTTGGTCGTCTTTAACGACCTGCAACGAGGTGTAGTTAGTTGTCCCATCTTTTTATAAAAAGTACAGTGCATATGATCCACTCCGGGAACCTTGATTGTCGATATGTTGATATAACGCAGTCTGAGTAACAATGTGGTTGGAGTTTCTGCTCATTACAGGAGAGAAACTAAACTCAAAATAATATTAATACTTGGAATACTGGTATTCAAACGGGCATGTTATAAAGGTAATCTGTAGTAGGTATGTTAAACATTCCTCGGTTTATTAGACCCGTGGGGAAGTACAAAAAATTTGGGTAGATTTTTAACTGTAATTTTTAAAATAATTTTTGTCTGGGCAGCGACCGTTAAGTCTACTATTTCGATTTCTAACTGCCAAATGATTTTTAACGTGCTCGACCATTGAACACGGGAGTCTGATCTCACTACCCAGAGATAAGGGGAATTTTTTTTACCAGAAGTTTCACGTGAAAAAATCTCGGTGTTCAACATGATTTGAACCTGTGACATCTGGCACCCAAGGCGGACACCTTACCAGTCTTCTATCACACTACCAGTTTCTTTGTTAGTTTTCTCTAACTTGTTCTTATACATTTTCGTTGCTAGGATTGGGCTTTAGTATTGCCGGAGGGAAAGGCAACCAGCACATTCCAGGGGACAATGGCATCTTTATCACCAAGATCATCGAAGGTGGCGCTGCCGAGCAAGATGGCAGGCTGGCTTTCATGGATAGACTCATTGCTGTAAGTCTTGTAGTTCCCATTCTGTTTGTGTATGTGAAATATATGTGCTGTGAAGCCGTTGACGCAACGCAGTGAATGAGTTGACAACGACCAGCTACTCATAGCTAACTGCTTCCATTGTGGTCAGCGAACCAGAGCTGACCAAGGCCCTGTTCTGCCTCTAAGTGGCGGTCCTGAAAGTAGACTGCACTAGTGCAGTCTGGCTAACAGAATAGGGATCGCAGTGTGAAGGCAAACTCAGTAACCGAAAAAAATGCCAGCTGTATCAGGCCAAAAGGCGGCGATATCGCACCCTCACTGTAAACAAGGACACAACATTCTTTCAGAATGAAAGAGGAAGATATGTGCTGTGAAAAAATGTCATGCAAAGTAACCCATACCATTACTGCCGTAGTGGTGTGAGGTGTTTAGCGATCTCACATTTCAAAGGCTCGGCTATATGAGGACGGTAGCTATCCCCTCTCCCTCGCAGCATTAACTTCATGGACTGAACCAGTAACTATTTAAGGCTTGGTTGACCCAGGTGCCGTTGTGGTTTGAAAATACATTTTTGCCTCTACTGGGGAATGAACCCAGGACCACTCAAATGTGAAGCCAGCTTGCTAACCACTGGGCTACAGAGCTCCATATTCATACTCCAATTATACTCAACCTATATTTAGGGATTACGTCACTGAGCAGCGCATGAGTTGCAGCGGTCAGCGATACATAGCTGATTGCTAGCATTAGGACCAGCAAACCAGAGCTGCCAAGACCCTTCTGCACCTCCACGCGGTGATCCTGGACAACAGGATGCAATAGAGCAGACTGGCTAAGTAGAAAGGATCAAAGAAGGAAGGCAACCCAGTACTCAAAAATGTCTGATGTAGTCGATTGTGTTGGACCAAAAGGTGCAAATATCGCAGTCAAGCTGTAAACTATGACACAATGCATTCCGTTCTCTGGACTACATTCTGCAACTTGCAAAGCTCTTTTCAGGGCTTGATAGCGGGAGATTGAGAACAAACGAAGAAGATAACCCTGATCAGCTCTCTCTAATCAGATCAAATGTCCCCTTTTCATCGAAGGTCAGCTGCAATGGATCTCCAACATCTTCTACTCTTTGACTTGAGATTGTGCAATCTGGCATGCTTTTTACAAGCTTTTAAATGCTTTTTACAAGCTTTTATTTAACTTGATATGACCAATGTCTGTGAGCTTTTTTTTCTCCTATTTTAACCAACTTTCCTGTAATGTAAAGAGCTGACATTTGGTTCACAGCCTCTACTAGTGTGACCTGTTAATTTATCAAAATTACTCTCCTGTAGTCCCAAAATTCCTGTCAATATTCCTCTATGTTTGTGAGACATAGACAGTTACAGCTGACCTTCAGCGAAGGATACAGGCCTTGGATGAGATGTTTCCAAAGACTTTTAAATGTCACGTACATAGATACTTTCTTACTTACTTAGTTGCTCCTCTTCTACCGTGAGGTGTAGAGATTTGCCAAAGAGAACGCCACACTGCTCTATCCGTTGTCTTTTTCCTGGCCTCTTTCCAATCCAGCCCTCTATCACTTAGGGACTGTCGTATGTTGTCTTCCCAACGTACTTTGGGACGTCCTCGGGGTCTGCGTCCTTGACTTTTGATCTCCCATGACCGCTTTGGTATCCGATCTTCTTCCATTCTACAGACATAGATCGAGTTACAAATGAGGAAATACGAGATAGAATTACAACAGCATTAGGGCCTTTTGATGACCTCTTGGCAACTGTCAAAAGAAGGAAACTCGCTTGGTACAGTCACATATTGGGATCAAATGGTCTCGCAAATACGATATTGGACGGAAAAGTGCAAGGCAGATGACGGAGAGGCCATCCCAAAAAGAGGTGGGAGGACAACATAAAAGAATGGACCAATCTCTGACCAGAAGAGGCACAGGCAGCAGCCGCTGACAGAGAAGGGTGGTGTGGGGTTGTGAGGATGTCTTCATATGTGCCCCATCGACCTCACTGGTTACGGGATGACCTGACCTGAGTCCCAAAAACAAAACAAAAATATGTCTTAGTATGAATAGAAGCTTATTAAAAAAAATATTTGTTTCTGTCCATCTCATGATGCTGTCTTCCCGTTTGCAGCAGTCTTCTCTTGCACACCTGTCATGCGCTTTTCATACAAACATCATTTTCAGCAAGTTTCTACCGTATGTCTTTTTAAGTGGCCTAAATATTTTAACCATCTGTGTTGATATATCACCTAGAGATGATGGTGGGAAGTGTCCAGTAACAAGACCTTCCATAATGAGAGCTTCACGGTTACCAGCACTGCCAAAGGTAGAGTACTGACCCTGTACTCTTGGGTAGGCTAAATGTCAACAGGGAAAAACCTAGTTGCTGAAAACTCGAGCCATACATTCTGCGGACCTAGTAAGTTGGAAGAAGGGCTATAAAGAAGCAAAGACACTCAAAAAATGATCCATGAGGATGTAAATGAGAGGCCAGCATGAAGAATGCAATTCAGAAAAGGACAACTAAGACAAACTTGGCAGAGATGGGCAGACTCAGAACGAGGCATTGCAGACTCAAGGCCCACCTCCACAGAATTGGTCTTAGAGTCACCGCCAAGTGCGATTGTGGAGCACCCAAGCAAACACCAGGACATATCCTGCAGGACTGCCCTACTTATACAGACTAAAGAGAGAGTCTGGCCCGGTGAAGTGACCATGCTCGAAAAGCTGTGACGGGCCAGTGAAATCCTGAAACGCAGTCTCCTTAGTGAACCTCACCGGGCTAGAAGCACAGCATCAGTTGATGGTGAACCTGACCAGACTAGAAGCACAGCATCAGTTGATCGAATAAGAAAGAAAAGAAGGAAGAAAGAAACCACCCACAAATTTACTACTAAATGAAAGCATGAAAGACAGACCAGGAAAGACATGGGATGTCACCATCTAATGGAGAACCAGATGGGATGTCACCTTCTAAGGGAGAACCAGATCGGATGTCACCTTCTAATGGAGAACCAGATGGGATGTCACCTTCTAATAGAGAACCAGATGGGATGTCACCTTCTAAGGGAGAACCAGATGGGTTTGCAGAATAAAAAGGATACTTTTTGGCTACCTGGGATAAGACACATCTACATCTGCCCGATTCAATTACCAGGATTCCAGCAATGTTTTAAATGTCTAACACTGACTACCTTACAATTACAAATGTACTTACTGTTGTTATTAGGTCAATGAGCACAACCTAGAGGACGTCACACACGAGGAAGCAGTGCAGGCACTAAAGTCCACCAAAGAGGTTGTGAGGCTAATCATTGCTAAACCTGCATATCTGGCCCGGTGAAGTGACCATGCTCGAAAAGCTGTGACGGGCCAGTGAAATCCTGAAACGCAGTCTCCTTAGTGAACCTCACCGGGCTAGAAGCACAGCATCAGTTGATGGTGAACCTGACCAGACTAGAAGCACAGCATCAGTTGATCGAATAAGAAAGAAAAGAAGGAAGAAAGAAACCACCCACAAATTTACTACTAAATGAAAGCATGAAAGACAGACCAGGAAAGACATGGGATGTCACCATCTAATGGAGAACCAGATGGGATGTCACCTTCTAAGGGAGAACCAGATCGGATGTCACCTTCTAATGGAGAACCAGATGGGATGTCACCTTCTAATAGAGAACCAGATGGGATGTCACCTTCTAAGGGAGAACCAGATGGGTTTGCAGAATAAAAAGGATACTTTTTGGCTACCTGGGATAAGACACATCTACATCTGCCCGATTCAATTACCAGGATTCCAGCAATGTTTTAAATGTCTAACACTGACTACCTTACAATTACAAATGTACTTACTGTTGTTATTAGGTCAATGAGCACAACCTAGAGGACGTCACACACGAGGAAGCAGTGCAGGCACTAAAGTCCACCAAAGAGGTTGTGAGGCTAATCATTGCTAAACCTGCATATCTCCCAGAACAGCTAAATGAGTCCGTGGGTAAGTCTCTGTGTTTTGAGTCTTCGTCTGTGATGTGTCTGCTTGAGTTGTTATATTTTATATAAGATACCTAGACCCCATCATCGGCATAGCGCCGCCTGAGACATGAAGAATTGTCGCATCAGAGATAGAAAGAGAGAACCAGGTAAATGACCCAAGGCTCCTCTATGTTTGGGCATCAGGTACAAGAGTGAAATTAAGATGAAGCTGGCAGATCCCCTGGATCAAGTTACGGGAGGAACCTGGACATCATCTACCTTACACAACGTGGAAGTCACTAAATAGACTTCCAACTGGCGTATAGCGATGCAGGAAAAATTTTAAAAGATGGGGATACGGGGATGATGAAACATGCGAATGCGAAGCAACACAAGACCACCCAGAGACTTGCAGTATGGACGACCTGCTGAGTAGCAATGACAGGACAATCTATGTGACTGAGTACTGGATGAATGATGTGAGACGTAGTGCCTGGGACACAAAAAGTAAGTAAGTACCTAGACACCAAGCGACTGAATAAACATATGTACAGGCTTCGTCTGTCTGCTTTGCCGCTGTGTACATTTGGGACAAGCGAAGAGACTGCCGAGCATGTTTTGAAGGACTGCCCTCTGTATGGTCAGTTAAGAAGGATACACTGATCAAATGATTCGACACTACAATCAAAACTGTATGGAGCTAAAGAGCAACTGCAATCAACGGTCGAGTTCATCTCGGAAACTTGCCTGATGGTGTAAACATCTATGATGCGATCACAAGAAGAAGACACCAAGCAAAACCAGATACCTGGCACTCAGTCAAGGCAATTGAAAAGAAGGGGCCAGAGTTTAATATTCAAGCTAAGAACAGTACATGTCCCTCTCAACAAACATCTGAATAGAATAGACCCACTGTGTGCACCAAATTGCAGATCCGTCACCACCGCGAGGAATCAGTCGCGCACCTCCTGACCCAGCCGTGTGCAGGCTAGATTTGTTTTCACCTCTAACATGAGTCATATATTGACATCCGAACAAGTAGCTCACAAATTAGAAATGAGAGTGATCAAGTGTTATAAATATGTTGTTGTCCGTCTATCATAATCGATGAGGACCACTTTGTCAGCATTCACTGTTGGCATGAATTTGAAGATGGCTAAATAAGTCAATGTGAGCCTTGAATTGTCCGTTGCACTTAGTACAGGAAAATTGGACACCTCTTTCCACCGAGGTTGAAGAAGTGCTAATGTGAACTGACTTGCGGATGGTGATTGTCTCTGGATAGCCTCATTTATTCTTGATGCCTCATGTTTCTGATTACCCTCAGCAATAATCGATAAATTAGACTATAACAAGTTTTTTAAAATACAGCCACCTACAATAACACGAGGGCGTAGCTACAAGCTGACTAAAGAGAGGTCCAGGTTAGATATTAGGAAATATTTTTTTAGTCAGAGAGTGGTGTCTGCTTGGAATGCATTGCCAGGGAAGGTAGTGGAGGCAGGGACAGTTAATGCATTTAAGAATAAACTGGATGCGCATAGCTTTTAGAGCAAGGTGATGTAAGGGTGACTGGTTGTATACAGACTCTGCAGGGTCTTCTAAACCAGTATAAAGACGTTAAGTTAAGTTAATAGTGCTGCGCCAGTCTGTGCGATTGGTGGCAATTCGTTCCCAATTATCATGGTTAATGCCGCACTGGATTGGTGACCAGTGATTTCTTAAGTGTCTTATATATATATATTATTATTATTATTATTATTATTATATGGCGTAGAAATATTCACAATGAATAAACAGTTGGAGAAGAGTTGTTGGATGCCCACTATGAGTAGGATTGCTCTTTTGTGCGTCCTAAAAAGGACATTAAGTGACAGGTTGTCGTAGCTTTCCTCACATCCCGAGCGGGCTGATGAAAGTGGACCGGGATCCCCCAGGCGGTTGTGCTATGCTTGGCTTCATCTGCATGTCACACACTACTATGGGGATCATGTCAATCCCTCACTTGTTAGCCAGGCTGTCGTGAAAACAGCTCGTTTCCAGGAAGGGCTGCGTGGGAGCCAAGGTGAGGGTCTTGTCCAGTATCTTTTTCTTGAACGTGACTAACATGTCTGATCAGTATGTTTTACCTGTCCCTGACTAACATAGTCTGATCAGTATGTTTTGCTTGACCAGATGTTAGTCTTCCTTTCCTGCTGAAGAGAATTGATGCTTTTCAAATGTGGATATATCTCATCATCATTGGAGTCTCAGCCTCTGTATACCATGCACATGGGGCCCTGTGAGTTTCGTCCAGCGCTGTCTCCTGTATTTTGACACACCAATCCGCGAATAGACCCTGCCACAGATCGTACAACCATGCTGAGGAGGCTGACTTGCTGGAGTGTCCCCTGATCTCTTCAGTTTTCTACTTTCTCTGCTCAAGCTCTGGCCTGCTGATCAGGAAAGAGATGGCCAATACCAACCCCAGTACCAACAGCCCAGATCCCACGCCAGCATGGCCATGCAGGTGCGACTTCAGTGGGCATGAACAATCCAATCGTTCACTGGTCACTTTGTGACAAAAAGAAACTACTTGTAGTTTATATATAGATATATTGTGACTGATTTCATTCATCAATTCTCTTTGCACCAAAAATTTCTCCAAGATTTCTTGCTCTCTCTCTCTCTCTCTCTCTCTCTCTCTCTCTCTCTATATATATATATATATATATATATATAAAGAAGAAAACATGGAGGGCATGCATATCACAAGTAAACAATGCTATAAGTTGGAGGAAAACAAAGAAGGGCATGAAAACGCCTGGCAGATTGCATCATCAAGGCAAGAGACAATGGACATTGAAGATCCATTGTGACTGGATTTTGATGTGAAAAGGACACTCAAACTTGATAACTAAATTTTGTGAATCTACTGTAGACACGTTATCTTGTTCTTCCTTACAGACCAAGGTCATGGCAGCCTTCCTCATTCCACTTCACATGGCGTGTCCACTTTCAGACC
Source organism: Ariolimax columbianus (assembly GCA_036924085.1). Classification (NCBI taxonomy): domain Eukaryota; kingdom Metazoa; phylum Mollusca; class Gastropoda; order Stylommatophora; family Arionidae; genus Ariolimax; species Ariolimax columbianus. Next base: position 41,154,739 of record JAVGWX010000021.1, read on the forward strand.
ACCAACGCCAACAGCACCAAAAACGAGTGTCAATGACGATGAACCATCACGGTAAGAATACACCTTTTCTACCCTATAATGATATTCTCTGAACATTTATAGTTCAATCATGGGGCAGTCCTTCTCCATTCCTTCTGCTTTCTCTTCCTTATACACGTTCAAATGACAATTGCAATATATTTAAACAAGGCAGTTGAACTCCTTATTTATGCCCACTCTTTGCCTTCTTCCCATTAACCAATTTTCAATATATTTGGGAACTTCCCCACCTATTCCATGTGATTTTAACTTTCTAAGCAATCTTTGATGAGGTACTCTATCAAAGGCCTTTGCAAAATCTAGATAAATAGCATCCACTGGCTCCCCTCCTTCTATCATTTTGGCAACCTCCTCCATGAACTCTAATAGATTTGTTGAGCATGATCTCCCTTTATTATATATATATATATATATATATATATACCCATGCTATTTCTGATTAGATTACATTGCCACCAAATCCTCAATATATGCCATAGACATCTTCATAAAGCTTGCCCAGATAATCATGTGCACAGTCATAAAGTACATTGTCTAGTTCTGTGTTTGGTACATTTGAGGCAAAACCTCCTGTGTTACCAGTGCTCATATATAACCTGTCACGCTTATTGGTAGGGGCAACTAAGGAGGGTTGGCCATTGGGTTAGTAATTCCATCCCATTAAAACTTTAAAGAAAAGATGACCTCTGCACCCAATGATAGAAGATGAACAACAAGTCAAGTCAAAACAGCATTATTTTGTTTATGAACCTTTGCTCGTTGATATTTAAGCCGTTGCAGCTAAACTGTCTCAGTCAAACAGCCTAATTTTATTTTCCTGAGAACCAAACAGCCTAATTTTATTTTCCTGAAAACCAAACAGCCTAATCTTATTTTCTTGAAAACCAAACAGCCTAATCTTATTATCCTGAAAACCAAACAGCCTAATCTTATTTTCCTGAAAACCAACCAGCCTAATCTGATTTTCCTGAAAACCAAACAGCCTAATCGTATTTTCTTGAAAACCGAACAGCCTAATCTTATTTTCCTGAAAACCAATCAGCCTAATCTGATTTTCCTGAGAACCAAACAGCCTAATATTATTTTTCTGAGAATCAAACAACCTAATCTTATTTTCCTCAGAACTTTGCTTATTCATCTCTTAGCCATCTTAACTTAAATCTTATTTTCCGTGATGAAGGGAATGTGTAGAAACTTCGAGATGGCAAGTTTAAACTAAAAATGTTTCTTATTGACAACAATCACAAGACAAGTATTTATCTGCACTTGAGTAACATACATAACGAACAACGGAAAAGAAAGTGAAGTAATGAAGAGCCCAGAATTCAAACACTAGACCTCAAGAAACGCCTTGCCACAAGAGAAAGATGAGTTACGGTACTAGACAACCGAAGCACTCAAAATTGTCACAACTGGGGTAGTCTATTGTCATTCAACACTTGTCTTCTCCTTCTGCTTTTGTCCTACTGCTCTTGCAATATGGCGTCACAGAGAAGTGGGATACATAGATTTCTTGTTATCGTCAAGTGGGAGTCTTGTGCTGTCATTAGATGTAACTTCCTAAGAGTGTCAGAGACACCCTCGATACATTGACGTCATGGTCTGCCTCTTGCTCGTGGATCAGAAACCTGCATATGATATGCTCTTGATGGAGGCTAGTCATAAAGCATTCTGACTAAAGGACCAAACCACTCAGTGGCATGGGGTGACCTTCTCAGAACTGTAAGCAATCTTAGGGAACACAACACCCATATCGATTTTACCGTACCATTATTTTTTGGTTATTTATAATATCTAAGTAACACACATTCTAAAGACAAATGTTACAAATTGATCAATAATATTTATCTCATAATTAAAAATAATAATCGTTTTAACAAAAGTAATAATCATAATGGTATTATTGACCTCAATAAAGATTGGGGAAGCACAACTTGTTTCTTTGAACTGACTCATGCAGAATTTTTAAAAATACATCATCTGATGTTGTCAGAGCTAGCAGTGGCGTAACAGGGATTTATTGCAGGACTTGATAGCATTTTTTCTGTTTTTTTTACCCACATAACGTTCAGGGGTTTCAATTTTAGCAGTTGAGTTCCAACACGAATGTAGTCCAGTTTTAGAAAGCTAAAACAGATTGAGTAACTTGTACAACAAAGTCTAGAACTAAAAATGTTAGCCACAACCTACTTCTTGTATGTAAGTTCTATACATAGGGTTTTCTGGGCAAATAAATCAATTACATTGTTGAAAAATGGAGGTTTTGTTTTCAATTTTGAAATCAGTGTCTTTTCAATATATATCAGTGATATGGCAGATAGTCTATTTTCACTCTGAGAATTGCGTAAGTAGGTCTTGATTCTTTTTAAAGCCGGAAATGACCGTTCACTAGAGGCACTTGTAGCTGGAATGGTCACCACTTTTAAAATGTGTTACACTGGCCAAATGATTCAACACTACAATCAAAGCTGTATGAAGCTAAAGAGCACCTGTAGTCAACGGTTGAGTTCATTGCAGAAGCTCGTCTGATGGTGTTAACAAATATGATGCAACCACAAGAAGACAGTGTGCATCAAATTCCTTGTCAATGCTAGTTAACAGTTGTCAATGCTAGTTAACAGTTGTCAATGCTAGTTAACAGTTGTCAATGCTAGTTAACAGTTGTCAATGCTAGTTAACAGTTGTCAATGCTAGTTAACAGTTGTCAATGCTAGTTAACAGTTGTCAATGCTAGTAACAGTTGTCAATGCTAGTTAACAGTTGTCAATGCTAGTTAACAGTTGTCAATGCTAGTTAACAGTTGTCAATGCTAGTTAACAGTTGTCAATGCTAGTTAACAGTTGTCAATGCTAGTTAACAGTTGTCAATGCTAGTTAACAGTTGTCAATGCTAGTTAACAGTTTGACTAACTCAATATAGTTTCCTCTATTCGAAGACGCCCTAGATTCATCATGTCCACGGAAAGAAAGCTCATTTTCTGGAGAGAAAAAACAGGAGATGTCTTACAACATGCCTGTTATTTTTAATGAGCTCATTGTGTTTTTCTTTGTTGATTCTGAATTACTGACTTACTGAAGTTTCTATTCTAGTTTTCCCAAACTGTTTTAGAACTATAAGAGAAACAATGCGAATCTGTGGTAGCGAATGTTGTTTGTGTAAGCTGCGCAGATTATTTAAATCTGAAACTCCAGACTTGGTCCAAATATTTATCTCGCTAGAAAACAGAAGGTATGGCCTTTGATAATTTTGTGCATCCACACATCCAGCTGATTGCATCGTAATTTTCCTTTCTCAAATATCAAGTACACCTTTTTTGTTATTGTCTTTAACTCTGGAAGCAACGGAGTAGGTTGTCCATTCAAAATAATATTAAATTGATCTGTAAAATCCCTGGCACCAAAAGATTTAATGAATAACAAATCTTCCACAACACAATTACATTATCTCTCTCTCTCTCTCTCTCTCTCTCTCTATCTATCTATCTATCTATCTATCTATATCTCTATCTACACGGATGTAGTCAACATTTTGCTTGAGTAAATAAATGTTTGGAAATGGAACTAAAAATTCATGAAATTCAAATGAAAAATTCGTAGAGTTACCTGCCCGCAGTAAATATTTATTAAAGTGCTTACAGTCTCTAATGAATTTAGCATATGAGCTCTCTTCTTTTGGAGAAATCTAAAGTTCTTTCTTTGTTATACATGTAGTCTGTAAGTGTCCGATGTATTGCTTACAAAATGCGATACCGTACTCGAGGGGAGGTGTTTTTTTTGGCAAACTTTTGAATTAATACTAAAACTATATTAGTGTGTGTTTCAACCGTCAAAAAATTGACAAGATACAAAAATTTATGCACTTGTAAGATATCTGATAGCGTAATCATTTTATACTGCATTTTGTAAGAAATTAAATCAAACTTGGATACGTAAGCACTGTTTATATGGACGCCTCACCACTTGATTTGTTCAGAGTCAATGTAGGCACTAACTAGGCTTGACCCTACTGTCTGCCTCAGCGTGGTGTTGCGGATACGGTCACGGATTGTCTTTCCGGCTGCACTTCTCACAGCGCAGTCTTACTTTTATGGGTTGCTAGTAAAGACTAAAATTGACATTGGTAACACAATGTAGGAATAAATAGTGCATACATCAGTCTCTTCTTAGTTGAGTGTTTCAAAATCGGTGCAATTTGATAGTGGACAATGTTCGCCTTTTGAATTCTATGTGCAATCTCTCTGTCCACTCTGCCGTCATCAGTGAACATACTACCTAGGTATTTCAACTCCTGTACTTGCTTGATACCAATGTCATTAATATGAAAACTTCTATTAAATTATTCATTTGAAATCAAAATAACCTCTGTCTTGCCTGTATTGATCTTCATGTCATATTCGTTACAAGTGAAATGGAGAAAGTTCAGGTGGTATTGTAGGTATTCTCCATTTTGGTAAATGACGATCTGATTATCAGCAAACAACAGTTCATTTAGGGACTCCTCATTGTGGTTAGCCAACTGTGTAATTTTATCCATGTAAATTATGAACAAAAGTGGAGAAAGAATACAACCGAGTTGTACACCACTCATCACTGGAGACCAATTTGTTACACCTGCATTCATTCGTACTGCACTTTCACTGTTTATGTACAAGGCACGAATGTCATTCAGTAGTTAACCCTCCACACCATATTCCTCCATTGCCTCCCATAGTCTACATTGGTTTACTGGGTCAAATGCCTTTTCTTGAGTGGAGTTTCTTATTGTATTCTATGGTTTTTTTCACTTAACTGTCTGAGCGTAAATATAACCTCCATACATCCTCTGCTTTTCCGGAAGCCTGATTGTGAACTACAACTCTTGTGACTAATTAGTCCCGAGTCTGATCCAGACAAATTTATAGACTCAGTACACGCATTTCTTCCCCCATCAAACCACCCTGCTATCTTCCACCAGAAGAGTGCATTATGTGTTTTATTTATTTTTGTATATTTTTGTTTCTTTTCTTCTGCTAAGGTTATCCTAAAATAATATCATAATCAAATGAGAATGTATGATACATGATTAAATCAGATTTTAAACAGAAAATTGGAAGAACAAAAAAAATCTAGCTCTTGTCTAGGATTTGAACCATGGACATCTATCATTATATGTGAACAAGCTGCTGTCAAAGTATCTGGTGAAACATCATATTGGTTTGAAGTACAAATGGGAGTAAGGCAGGGATGTGTCCTCTCCCCATACCTATTTAATATTTATGCAGAGTGCATGATGAGGAACGTTAGAGAGGATGAGAATATAGAAAGTTACTCTACCTTTTGTATCGGCGGATACAAGAACGCAGAGCTAAGATAAACAGACGATACTGTAATACTATCAAACAGTACAGAGGGGTTATAGCAGCTAATTGCAGCCGTAAGCAGGTGCAGCGAAGATCAAAACTTCTTTGTAAACATAATTGTAAACTTAAACAAAACAAAGAAAATGACCATTGACAAAACAAGATCAATGTAAATACAAATTCGGGGTTGTGGAAGTAGAACAGGTCATCAACTTCAAGTATCTGGGCTCCAGAATTTACATCAATGGCGACTGCTCAAAGAAATTGGAAGGAGATTGGCAATGACAATGCAGAGGCTAAACAACCTGAGGAAACTATGGCAGAATACCAGCAACAAAAGTGAACATTTTGAGAACCTGTATTTTCTCCCATGCCAGCTTACGGTGGTCAAACATGGACAGTTAGCCAAACCTCAAGGAAAAGAATCAAGTCCTATAAGACGAAATGTTATAGAAAGGTCCTCAGAATACCATGGACCAAAAAAAAAAGAAGAATGCAGACATTCATCAAGAGTTAGGGATAGAGGAGAACTGGTTCATAAATTCCATCAATAATTTGGCCACATCAAAAGACACAATGGTCTTGAGAGAACGGTAATGGAAGATATGGTGCTGGGCAAGAGATGCAGAGGCAGATCAAGAAGGCGGTGGCACCAAGATGTCAGGGAGTGCTTTGGCATGACTTTGGAGCAGGCTGCATATTTGGCAAGAGATCGAGTTTCTTTCAGACGGGCCGTGATGTAAGCGATAGTCAGCAAAGGACATGCTACATGATGATGACATGTAGCACCCTAGGGAAGTCACACCCCTTGGCCGCCATTCCGATTGAAAATAAAGTTTCTGAAAGAAAGTATCTAGTTTTGACTACTCAGATAGACAGAAACACATTTTGTTTCATTCAAAAATTATCTCTCTTTATGGTTTTCTTTCCACTTATGCTGTTAAGCGCATTTAAGAGCTTAAGTCGTCTGTCCTGCTCCAAGTGCGTTGCGATGGTCAATGTGAGCCCGTGTTGTTGCGCAATCACTGTCATCTACCCACCTGCCTTGTAGTCGCCCTCTTACCCTAAATCCAGATATACCAGCATTGTAAGCCATCAGTGGAACTTTCCCCTTACTTTCTTAGCCGTCGGTACTTCATGCACTCTCTCCATTAATTGGTTTATTGTGTGAAGGTGGTCCATTTACAGCTAGGTCAACTGGGAGAAGCAGTTATACCATGAAAAAACCCACAGCATTCCCAGTCTGTACACAACGTGATTTGAACTTAGTATGTTGTGATTGTAATCCAAGCTCACAATCCATAGGTCAGATGCTTACCCTTATATAAGATTAGTCACTTGTAATATATAGTATGTAAGAGGATTGTCTTGTAATGTATAGTATGTAAGACGATTGTCTTGTAATGTATAGTATGTAAGACGATTGTCTTGTAATGTATAGTATGTATGACGATTGTCTTGTAATATATAGTATGTAAGACGATTGTCTTGTAATGTATAGTATGTAAGAGGATTGTCTTGTAATATATAGTATGTAAGACGATTGTCTTGTAATGTATAGTATGTAAGAGGATTGTCTTGTAATGTATAGTATGTAAGACGATTGTCTTGTAATGTATAGTATGTAAGACGATTGTCTTGTAATATATAGTATGTAAGACGATTGTCTTGTAATGTATAGAATGTAAGACGATTGTCTTGTAATGTATAGTATGTAAGTCAATTGTCTTGTAATATATAATCATTTAATTTCTTAACCGTTCATTGTTTATAGTAACATTTATATTCTTTCTTCTTTGTTCATCCCCATATCAAGGTCCCGGTTTCTCTTACAAAGGACACCATTGTTTGTAAGGCTGTTTTATCTATATGCAGATTTTGTCTCAAATCTGTCGCGCGAGGACGTTTTGGTTCTCTTTTCCTGCGTGAGCGTGCAGCTTTGTAGGACATGTTCCACTGTCATGGCATGTTCTCCACATGGACACTTGTCATCTGCCCCAATCCTCATTTTCTTGTAAAGATGATACTTGAGTCTGTTATGCCCAGTTCTCAGTGTGAAGATGGTGACTTGCTCTTCTCTAGTTAAGTTAAAGTAGCTGTCTTCTTTTTGGAAGTCAGGTGTTAATCAGCTCATTTTCCCTTGAAGTTGGCTTTAATTATGGACTTGGCCTCATTATATGTGATACTCAGGTCTGTTTGTGGGGATGCTCCTCCACACTTTGCTAGTTTGTCTGCAGCGTCATTGCCTTCAATATTGCAGTGGGATGGGATCCACTGTATGACCAACCTTGGGTGTTCTGCTGAGAGCTGTGTCAGGGAGAACATACATTACTCGAGATCTTCATCTTTGTGTTATTTTAGCGCTGCTAATTCTGAGGCAGCATCAGTCAAGAATACTATGTTTTCTTGGTGGATATCTTTATCTTTGATTACAAGCTGAGCTGCGGCCTCCAGTACCTCTGCACAGAAGTTATTGTAGTATGTTCCCGTTGTTAATACTCAAGTTTTTTCTTCTCCATTCCTTAGTCTGTAATAGACCCCTCCACCTCCATTGGATGTAGCTTTGTTAGATGAGCCATATGTATATACGTGTATCCATGTTTCTGGTGAGTATACTCTCCTAAGATATTCTTCTGTAATAAATTTCCTTTCTAAATCTGAGTTCCCTTTTTTCCTATTCGCTCTATGGTTTCTAACATCTCAGGCGACTTGACTTTTTTCCATGGTGGGATTTGGGATGTTTGTTTCACATCTCTAACCACTACATGAATACTCAATTAGATTTTGTGCTCGTGATTTCTTTTAATTATCCTAGATTGATACTGCATTATTTGTTCTACATAAAACTGCAAGAAACTGCTCACATTCATTTCTAGAAACCTGTTTGTTGGTATATTATTACTATTTCCTTAAAGTTTTCTTTGATTTGAGAAGCTGTTTATTTATTTTACTCATATCTGCTATTAAATGGTTCATCATCATCTGGTTGATCAATCCTAAGACTGGTTGTAAGGTTGCCTGAGCATGTCTCTCCATTTGACCCTATCCTCTGCAGCTGTCTTGATTTCAGCAAAGGTTTGTACTTAAATGTCTCTCCATGCCTGAGATGTAAAGTTGAGTGTTGGTCTCCCTCCTTACACATGTCATGTCATTTAGAATGCGCTGTAGAAGACTTTCATGTCGCATATTGTGTGCCAGCCAACTCAATCTTCATTTTTGTATCATTTTAAATATTTTGTTTTTTATGTGCCTACCTTGGATTTTCTCTCCATTGATCTTAAAGGATTATTTTTTTTTAAATGTATTTTAATATCTTTTCTACTACCACAATCTCACATAAAAAGTTATTTATATTGTTACTAGTTTGTGAAATATTTTGTGATTTTTCTTGAAGCTACTCCTGGCACGACCGTGTTCTTTACATAAACTGTTTTGTATTTGGGTCCACATAAAACTGACCCATACTTGCTTCTGTGGATATTTATATCTGATAGTCATCTTCACTGCAGCTCTCCGTGTGTTACCTACATATGTTTTTCTTCCCTTGGCTTTAATTTTTCTATAATCTACAAGTCTCTTTATATCTTGAACATTGTGGTGATTGCACTCTAACTCTGCTACAAGCAGTGTCATCATTATATAACGAATAGCGATCATTCATTTAGTCACGTAATTTTTTTTGTTTAATTATAGAACAAAACATTTTTTCTACATCATGATTGCCTTTTATCGCATAAATTGAAAAGTCGGTTTTTTTCGTTTTTGAAATAATTTATTATAATTAATTAATATATTATAATGACATGTGTATATGTTGATGCGCCCCAAATTGAGGTTTAGTAACCACACAGTCGGTATTATTTATAACTGTGTCCACATTCCAGCCCCTGCTGTATCAAGTATTATACATATAAGAGCAGGCCGGGAAAATTAGAGTGAGCATTAAACAAATTTTCATTCGTGCTCTCAGATCTTACCGGTTAGCATTTCTTTTTTTTAAATAGTATTGTATTTACGAGTTGTAAGCGCACATACCAGTGGACAGCTTAAGATTAGTTCCGCTTTTATCGACCAATGAGATGCTGTGAAACAGAATGCGATGGTAAGATAAGATTCAATATGTCTTCCGTTTAAGGTTTCGTGTAGAAAATATGTAGTGTACAAACCATTTTTTAAAATCAGTTTATGCCCCAATTTTACCTTTAGGATGAAGAATTAAATTAACAAACAGTTGTAGGATGTATCGTACGGAGGAACGCAAAGATCCGTACTACTATGGCTGTAGGATTAGAAGGTGAGTTTGGCATGAGCAGTGGCCGTCGTCTGCTACAAAAGTAGATGGTTTGGTTTAACGTAGTAGTTTCTCCATATTCAGTACAAGTATCCAGCTGTGAAAAATACATTTCAACTATATGCCAGTCAAGCGTATACATCATTTCTGTTTAGAATTGTGAGTTCTTAAATTAAAGGATTGTGCTTCAAATTCATCAAACGAAATGTAGGAGGTCCACAGAAAAATATAATAATAAGTTGACCTGTTCTGAAAGTTTCGTACCAGAAGTGAGAAGTGTCTGTTACTGTTAGTTAGTGTACACAGTTGAGCTAATAGGGTTGGAAAATGTTTTTAATGCTATTGACAATAATCATTTTATTTCCAGGACGATATAATTAATATTGAAGAACAGATAGCGTGCAAAATTAACCCGTTTTTAATGTCGGTTATCGTATTTTTGATTAATAATTAATTAGGACTTCGCTTCGTAGTTTTATTCTTAAAGTCGGTTTTCTGTGTTCACTGTATATCACAACATTTTTATAGCAAAACGCTACACACAGCTGAAAATATTACTAGGAAGTTGGCCAGATCATTTGTCGACAGTTTGAATTGAAGCTACTGTTGCTTGAATACAATTATGGGAACTTAAAGGTAGAGAGCAGCAAAGATAGCACCTAACATGCTGCGGTCAATTTTGCTCTTGTGTTTGTCTTATCATGGATGGCGCCAGGTTACAGATAGATTTGTCTGAAATTCACACTATTTGGCAACTTACACGTGTGCCCATGGAAGCGCTATGTGGGTTTTCCATTTGGATTAATTAGTTCGTTTGATTTGTAGTGTTTTTCTGTCTGACTATCCTGACAAAGCCATAGGCTACTTTGGTTACCCTGTTTGCTGACAGTGTCAATTTAGGGGAGCGTAGGAAATATTCACACTGACACAGGCCAATGATGGACTAACACGTAGGCTCTGCTGCCCTTTCCTAGAGTATCTGACCTCCATTTAGCAGCCGGCAGGGACTTTGTTCTACCAGAAGAGTGGTGGGCCCAGCTCAGTTAGAAACATGCCCAAAACACATCACTGACACGCTGAAAATAGTAGTGACATGTGATGCCCCTGCCACATCTTAGGGTTATGAGAAAGTCAAGAAAGGTTATAGCATTTCAACTACTAACTTAACTTAACGTCTTTATACTGGTTTAGAAGACCCTGCAGAATCTGTATACATCCAGTTTCATTTACATCACCTTGGTCTAAAAGCTTTGGGCATCTAATTTATTCTTAAATACATTAACTGTCCCTGCCTCCACCTCCACTACCTCCCCTGTCAATGCATTCCAAGCATTCACCACTCTTTGACTAAAAAAATATTTCCTACTATCTAATCTGGACCTCTCTTTAGTCAACTTGTAGCTATGCCCTCTTGTTATTGTGGGTGGCTGTATTTTAAAAAAACTTGTTAAAGTCTAATTTATCCATTCCTCTGATCATCTTATAGACCTGTATTAAGTCATCACGAATTCTTCTCTCTTCTAGACACTGTAGGCCGATCTTTCTGAGTCTTTCCTCATAACTGTAATTTTGGAATCCCGCTATCAGCTTTGTCGCTCTTTTTTGTATTCTTTCCAGCATGTTTCTATCCCCTCTATGATAAGGACTCCACACCTGTACACAATACTCCAATCTAGATCTAACTAATGCTTTATACAGTTTGACTATCACTTCCTTGCTCCTATGTTTAACAGTTTAATAATTTTAAATCTTCTAGTAGCGTCAATTAACTTCACTCCCAAGCAATCTTTGTTTATTGCATCATCAAGGTAGAATGGACATTTAAAAAACTGATTGTGTTTTTGTTGACTAGAATAGAAACCTACATATAACTAAAAGTATTTCCAGATCTGTATGCATTTCTACCATTGTAATATAAGTTAGTCTTGATGTATGATCTGATTACATTTTAAATATGCACATTACAGTAGTGTAGCTGCTTTTTAAGTCTAATACTGACAGAATAAGGTTACATTCAGGCATTCCCAGTTACGCATAAATTGTCACTTTGAAAATATTATCATTTATTACAGAACAGTTAATGCCTATTTCAAACAGAACCATATGTGATTCAATGCTTCGTTAATGATCTAACTGCTGTAGCATCTGTGACTTACAATCATTAGATTTGTTATTGTTAACAAATATGAGGGATAGTAATTAAGTAAAAGCAGTTTTATTATAAAATGCATGAAGAGTGTAACGGAAAATCTTATTTTAGGACTCTTCTTCTTCGTACGCAGTCAGACAGTAACCATTATTTTTTCGAAAAAAGCAGCCGTCATCCTGAGGCTGTCGACACTGCCATAGAGCTTTCTAGTGTTGCCACTGGTGATGGCCACATCTGCTCTCTCTGATCCTCGTATGTCGGGCAGTTTTGCAGCAAATGCTCAGCGGTCATTTTGCCGGTACCTCACGGGCATTCGTCGGTCCCACCTATCTTCAATTTGTTGAATAGGTGATACCTGAGTCTATTGTGGCCAGTGTGAAGTCTGAAGACCACGACCTGCTCTTTTCTGTTCAACTGGTAATAGGCATCGTTTTTGGTGTAGCCAGTATGTTTGGTTTCCCATTTGGTCATGTATCTAGCTCTAATAAGCCGTTTTGACTCTTCGTATGTCATACTAGTATCAGGTTGTGGTAGTTTTTCGCCTTCTTTTGCCAGTCTGTCTGCCTCCTCGTTGCCTTGGATGTTGCAGTGAGATGGGACCCACTGCACCACTACTGTTTTTGGTGCGGCCTGCTGGCATAGTTGACAGAGTACTGCTCTTAGATCATTAAGTTCAGTATTTTTCTGGCTTTTCAGTGCTGTGACTACGGCCAGTGTAAGCAGGACTATGTGGCTTTCATTCCTTTTACCTGTCATCATTTGTTCCACTGCCGCCCTCAGTGCCTCTGCCTCCGCTCTGAAATTGCTTGTGTATTTTCCAGTAGCGAATGACAGTGTTATTTTTCTGCCATTTGGTAGGCTCAGGAATGCTCCTGCCCCTCCGTACTGTGTTGTATTTGTTACGGAACCGTCGGTGTATGCATGGGTCCAGTCCATGCTTGGGTAGTTTTCCGTAATGTAACTCAGGGTAGTATCTCTTCTTTCTTATTCAGACTGGCAGTTTTTGTTTCTAATACCTGGTATATTTTCTACCACCTCTGGAAATATATGCTGCCTCCAGGTAGGTTTTCGTATAGTAGGGATGGGCTTTGGTGTTGTTAGTGCGTTCATGGGGTTTTCGTGCATCTTTGCTTTGGCTATTTCTGCAAAGTTTCTTCGCTTTAGTTTCCCACTTCTGAAATTGTTTAGTCTCTGGTGCATTGGGTGGTAAGTCAGTCTTCTGAGTTTCTCTGCTTGCCGCTGGGCTCTGCAGTCTCTTCTGTCGGCCATGGATTGCAGTTTTGTAATCTTTTCAAGTTCTACAATTGGCGTTGACTTCATGTCTCCTGTTATAACTCTCATTGCTTGGTTTTGGAGTTTGCTAACTTTATTGAAGTTCGCCTTTGCTGCTGTTGTCCGGGCCGCAATGCCATACTCGAGAACTGGTCTCACTCTTCCAGTGTACAGTTTCTTTAGTATACTTTCGTCTGCTGCCCAGCTTGTGCCAGCAAGTTTCCTCATGATTGCCATTCTTTCTCTGGCTCTCATTCGGTTTCTCTCGATCTGACTTTTCCATGTCATGCGCCGATCAAATGTGACTCCCAGATAGTTTGGGTTGTCGTTTGGCTGTAGGTATTTGCCGTTTAGACTTAATTTGGTGTTTTGGGGTTTGATTGATAGCGAGAATATTGTACATGTGGTCTTTTCCTCGTTTAGGACTCAAAATAGCTCTTTAGCAAAACTACAGGTAGATATTGTGGCGATTGTGCAGCATGGGCATGCACATTATAGTGTTAGTGTACAACATGGCTACCCCACTATCGGCTTGAACTATGGAAGAACAAGGCATTATTCGTTAATTTGTGTGAAACTTATAATCTACAGAACAATAAAGGTTTAATATGAAGACAGTTGTTTGAGTCAGATGAGAGTATGAATGGGTAGAAAGATTTCAAAACCGAAGACAAAACGTCATTGCCGAAGACAAAACATCATTGATGAACCACGGTGCGGGAGACCAGCAAGCATGGCAAACTGACACAGTGAAACAGCAGACCGACCAGCTAGTCCGTGACAACAGGCGAGTCACGATTGATGAAATAGCCATAGATTTCAATATGCGCCACACCTCTGCACACAAAATTGTCCATGTTGTCGATTATAGGAAATTGAGAAGCAGACTAGGTAATGGAGGCAGTGCAAAATTGGTTAAATGTCACACCAAAAAACATTTTTAGATGGCATCAAAAAGCTTGTGGACAAAGTGTGTTGCCAAGCACAGAAAAATAAGACACACACAAATTCTGGTTCCCACTTTTGTAAAAATGTTATGAATAAAATTGCTGTTACTTAATGACTGTTCCTTGTAAATACATAAATTGCAATTAGTCTGTCTTAAAACAGGCGTTTTTTTTGCAAATTGTGAACTACGCATGAATTCCATTATAAATTATAATAATCTTTCCTTTTTTTTTTTAAATGCTGGTGTCTGTATTCAGTTTTTTTGTTGAATATATTGTCTGCAGGGATCCACGCAAGATTGTGTTGAAAAAGGGATCAACTGGACTAGGATTCAATATAGTGGGAGGGGAGGATGGTGAGGGCATATTTGTGTCCTTCATCTTGGCAGGAGGACCTGCAGATTTGTCAGGAGAGTTACGTCGTGGTGATCAAATTATTTCTGTGAGTATGGTTATCATTTTTCTTCTTGTGTGTTACATTTTTTTTCAAGAAGCAGAATTGTTTTGTGTGCAAATTTAGCAGTTAAACCTTTTTAATCTTCAACTATATGTAAATGGAGTCAAATTGGATTATATATATTACTATAGCATGTTCTAGCTATTTAAGCTTTTAGTTTTGCAGTAAATTTTCTTGTTCTCAGACAGAATATGGGCTTTTTTAAATAAATGTTATCATCGTTATGTATCACACTGCGGAGGGCACCAACGAATTCATCTATCTTGGTAGAATGATATCATTCGATGGGCGCAGCGGTTCCGATATGTCAAGGTGGATTGGACTAGCTGCGTCCACTATACACGAGCTCCTACATATGTGGAGTAACCACAAAATCTTCCTTGGGACAAAAATCTGTATCTTCGAGTCCTGCGTGGTCCCAGTCGTGCTTTACAGCCGAAACCTGAACATTGCTGAAACATGACATGTCGAGACTGGAAGCCTTTCATGTGCACAACCAGTGGCGTATCCTGGGCATTCAATGGCATGACTACTTTCGCAATGGGGAGGTCTCTGCTAAAAAAGGTCTCCTCTCTGCACGAGGCCTGGAACCACGCCGCAGCTGGGAGTCATGGATGGGGCCGACCGACGCAACAGGCCTCAGATGCCTATGCGAACATTATTATTAATAGCATATAGCTCCACAACTGTCTTGGATTTAGCATGCTTTTACAAGTCTGTAAGACTATAGCTGATAAACAAAAGGATAATTCTTTAAATATTGTTTTTAGGTGTCCAGTAGCATCCAGGTTCTCGCTCTTGTTAGTTGCATGTGTTAGTTGTTTAGTACCAAAGTATTGCATCTCTGGATAGTGAGATCAGACTCTCATGTTCAGTGTTGAGCACATACAAAATCTCTTGGCAGAAATCGAAAAGAGTAAGCTCAATGTCCGCTGCCCAGACAAAAATTATAGTTAAAAATCTACCCAAAATTATTGTAACCTTCCTCAAGGCCTAGTAAGCTGCATGAAGTTTAAAATACTGACTATGGCTAGCCTTTGGCTACCTGACAACAGACATTAACAACATGGCTGTTTGAATACCTGGATTCCAAGTATAAGTGAGTAGTGTTGCATTTATCTGCATCAGAGGAGGAAGCATTTTCCTAACATCGTCGAGTGTCGAGCACTCAAAGGTTTCATATAGGTGTATACAAAGCTGGCACTCTGGAGTGTGTTGTGGTTGGATTCTGTTCAAGTGTTTATTAAGTGGGATGTGTTGGGTTATCACCCAGAAACTAGTGCTCTGATACCGACCTCCTTGCGAGTTGATTAATGCCATCATTTGGATTGGGGCTTGCCATATGTCTGTAAACCTCCCTTCTTGTGTTTCCATGGCCCATCTGTTCAGCGATATATTATTTAAATATAAGTCAAGCTGCTGTTGTACTCAAAACTAAATATTGAACATATATCAAATAAATTTATCCAGCATATACAAATGTTACATAGGCTAAAGTAGTATTTGACAAATGAAAGGAGACAGGCAGCTTTGCATCATCATGTTGAGGCTATGCTGTTATATGGATGTAAATTTTGAACACTGAATAGACAGACGGAAAATAAATGTGCAGTAAACCATTTCCTGGATTTAATACCATATATGTCATGTCGAGGTAAGGTATCCTTCTCGGGTGCTGGAGGTCACGGGTTCGAATCACCAGGATTTTTTTTCACATGGATATTCTGATAAAAATTCCCCTGATCTCTGGATAGAGAGATCGAACTCCCATGATCAGTGTCGAGCACGTTTAAAATCCCTTGGCAGTTACAATTTGAAAATGGCCGCTGCTCTGTCAAACTAAAAACTTTAGCTTAAAATCTACCCAAAAAGTTATTTCTACCTTTCCCCAGGTGGTTTATTAAGAGCAGCTATAAATGATGCCTAACTGGCTGTGGGTATACTTAACTCTAGGACTCGTGCATCAGTTGTTTTATACAGACTCTGCGGAGTCTTCTAAACAAGTATACAAACGTTAAGTTTAAATCCAGTGTTAAATTATTTCAAGGCAACAGTTGTAAATTACCTAAGGGGTAGTCCGGTTGAAGAATAGAACCTCTAACTTTTAGGCATCTGTAAAATGTGCTTAAAGAGGATTATGCATGAGGCTAGCAGACCTTGTCATGTAAAACCATTATTATTAATACCACCACTGCAAATATATGAATACAGGCTTTCTGTACAGGTGCCAGCTGTATTGGTGGCCCTACACTTCACTTGGAGTGAACAGGTGAATCAATCATCAATAGTTTAAAATAATCTGCTGTTATTGTTAAATACCCACATGAGTATAATTGCTCTTTTGTGCACCCTGGAAAGGGCGTTAGATGGTGGGTTGCAGTAGCTTTCTTAACATCCTATAATCTGTCTGTTGTGGGGTCGTGAATGTTGTATATTTCTAGTGTATCAAAATGCTGAAATGTGTCAGCGCAAATTGTAAACTCAGTTATTGATATGTTCACAAACAAAAGCAGAATGGGAAGAACAATATAAGCTCAAGCAGCAATTTGACATACAAGCTACTACCATTACTAAGACATGCAAACATTTTTTTTTTAAATTAAAAAAAAGAAGACATTACTAGAACATGCACAAATACTCCAATGAAGACAAAAAGACATTACTAAAACATACAAACACTCCAATGGAGACAAAAGGACAAATAGTCAACAGTATATTCATAGGAACTCTTTAAAATGGACAATGACTAAGGACAAATTGTGAAAGATCACACACATTTGAAATGAGATGCATGTGAAAAGTGTTCAGAATCAGTAGAAGAAATGAGAGTGACATAAAGTTACAACAGCGCCATGCTTGGTATATATAGAGAATTTATAAATATAAGAATTTTTGTGTTGAGGACATCATACAGAAACAAAAGTTTAAAATAATAACAGCCATACAGATGGCATATGCATGAAGATTCCACATCGCCATGACAGTTAACAACATAGGTGGACAGATCAGGTGAGTTAATTATTTAGACAACCTTTTAAGTGATGCAGCATCTAAATATTATTGGAAAGTTGACATGCTGCATTTATTGAATTGACCAGGTAAATGGAACTGACTTGAGACGTGCAACACATGAGGAGGCTGCACAGACCCTGAAACGAGCTGGAGATACTGTGGAAATTGTGGCCCAGTATAGGCCGGAAGGTATGCAGAAATCAGTTCCTCATAGACATTAGATTTGGCCGTTCACCTCAGGATGTTATAAATTATTATAGCTGCAGTTTTTGTTTAATTTTTGACCCACCTCCAAAAATTTATTAAATCTAGGTTGGTTATTCATTTTGATTATTAAATCTTGGTTGGTTATTCATTTTTCATTGTTGTTATTAAAGTCATATAAAATAGCTTTAGTCATTATATTTGTTTCCAGGCACTACTTTTATTGTTTAAACATTATTTTGAAAATAGTTTTTTAACTAGTAAATTTGCAGCAAATTTAAAAATAAAATTTTTTGATGTGTCTTTTCTTCTATTTGTTTTCTGTCATAGTTTGTCTGTCTTGATAGTGAGTACCATTTATATTTTATACAATTCAGATTTGAAAATATTAAACAACCTGTGAATAATTCAAGCTAAAGGCATATAAAGGCATAAATTAGCTTTAAAATGCTACATGCATCAGAATGAAAACTTCAGATTTTTCTAAGGACGTGTTGGAAGCCACTCGTACAGAGTTAAACTTTCGATGATGCTACGTTGTTGGTAGGGGGTTTACAGTGGCTTTTTTTACATTCAGATACATTCTTGAAAAGGTGGGTGGACTGGGTTCCTCCTTGCTGAAGTGCAATATGAAGTCCTTGGTAGACTCACTACTATTGAAATTAGTGCATTGATCCCCCACCTTGTTGGCCAGGCTGCCTGTTTCCAGGAGCCCAACAAGGAAGTGAGGTTTTGACCCGTATGCTTCATCTGATTCCGATGTTAGTCTTCGCTCCCTCTGCACACTCGTAACATATTAAACATATAACATTTTAAAATATATTTTGAAATTTTAAAAAAGAAATATTTTATATTAAAATTAAATGTTTATTTTTTAGTTTATAAACTTTCTGACAGGTACAATATAATACAAAATATGATAGGACTAATCCATAGATGGCTACTATACTGTCAAGATGATAAACACACGCTGATAAATTTAGAAACTTGTTCTGTGGTTGAAAAGACTGCCTGAACAACAACATATGTTTTTTAATCTCACTGAAAGTCAAACTGTATAAAGCATTAGTTAGACCTAGAGTGGAGTACTATGTACAGGTCTGGAGTCCTTATCGTACAAGAGATATAAACATGCTGGAAAGGATACAAAGAAGAACGACAAAGCTGATAGTGGAATTCCAGAATTACAGTTATGAGAAAAGACTCAGAAAAACCGGCCAATAGTGTCTAGAAAAGAGAAGAATTTGAGGGAACTTAATACAGGTTTATAACATAATCAAAGGAAAGGATAAATTAGAATATAACAAGTTTCTCAAAATACAACCACCTACGAGAACAAGAGGGCATAGCTACAAATTAACTAAAGAAAGGTCCAGATTAGATATTAGCAAATATTTTTCTAGTCAAGAGAGTGGTGAATGCGTGGAATGCATTGCCACAGAAGGTAGTGGAGGCAGGGGCAATTAATGCATTTAAGAATAGACTGGATGCACATAGCTTTTAGAGCAAGGTAATGTAAATGAAACTGGTTGTATACAAACTCTGCATAGTCTTCTAAACCAGTATAAAGCCGTTAAGTTAAGTTACAAATACAAATGATCTTCTTTCTTTGTCATTTTATATAACTCTACCTAGTGATTCCTGTTGTCATAGTAGTTTCTTTGATTTAAGAAGTAAAATGTGTATAAAATTCTGTCTAGCCTCGTATGATTATTAATTCATTCTGACGTAACAGCCAAATCTAAATTCCAGTCATTATATGAAAGTGTGACAGTTTTTGCAGCCCCAAATAGAAATGAGTATTGATGCTGTGTGACTGTTGTAGCCCTAATTTTCTAAAGGAACTACAAAGGACAAGAAGCTATTGCATATGTTTTGGCTTCTTAAGGTATTGAAATCACTAATGGCGCCATCATTGAATCAGCATCAATCTATGTTACTTTTAATTCTGGGGAAATCGCACACTGGATATATTTTCTTTCTGGTGTCCGTCTCTCCTCTCCCTATGTTGTGGAAAGACAAATAAACAGTTTGTGAATATGTTGTTAATCTCTGCCAAATAAATCATTTTTATCTCAATATTGAAATGTTTTGATTAATTTGATTATCGACTTGATTAAGTACAGAGTAGGGGCTCCTGCTTTAAGGATATATATACCCATGGGGCACCAGAAGTTGGTCTATGGAGTACAGTAAGGTTTGCTAAATATCAAGGGGAATGTGTACAGGGCAGTGTACTAAAAGCCTAGGAGCATGGATATGTTTGCTTACAACCAAAGTTCTGTGTAAGGTTTAAAAATAACCGGCCAAGTTTGGTAACTAGGGTTGTGCCAATTAATTGGTATTGACTTTTCAATCAATTCATTGGTTTTGATAATTGTTCAACATAATCTGTTGTTTTTTATTATTATTGCGAGGAACGTATGCTGTAGCAAGAAAACCACATATAGAGAAATTTGGTAAACGTATTGGATTCAGCATGAAAAAATACACAAGAAACATGTATTATTTTGTAGGACACACAATCTAAGCCTACCAGTGTAATTATTCTAAACCAATTACCAGTGCTAGAACATTTTGATCTGCTCAACTGGAAATTACTTCAGACTGCCCCGAGGGCGTATCTCCTCATAATTTAAAAATTTGTATAGTTAGTTATAAGGCAATTTTCAAAACTCTATAGGGTTATTTAAAAAAAATTTGTTAGTAATTATCGTGAATATATATTAGGAGAATAGCATTTCAAATTGTATAATTTATATCACTTTTTTCTTGTTATCGATAGTAGCTCCACAATTGAGATTCATTATAAAATATAATAATACATTACGGACAATACACTTTTCACACTACAGTATAAATAATCGGTGGCCGATTAATCAGTATCGGTCGATAGGATAAGGCTAATTAATCCGTAACCTGCCAATTCGCTTATCAGTGCAACCCTACTGATAACCACAGTGGTATGGTGCCCAATGGATCGCGAGTACCAAAGAGTAAGCCTCACTTCCAACCATGTCATAAATAATAACTAACAGAGGTTCATGTATGAGGCTACAGAAATCACCAATGCAAGAATGCTCAAAGTCCTTCGGCACAGGTTTCCTGTAATAGACAAATGTCAACAAAGTCCCTGCACTTCCCAAGAAGTGAATGCAACTAGGAGAAGACGAAGAAGAATTGGGCACCCATGTTTTAGAGGCGTGAGATGCTGATTTTGTAATCAACTATACAGTCTGATGTACTTTTGGTTTTATTTTGAAGAAAGAGAAAACGATATGTAACACCCGACATGATAGTGCATGATTAGATTTTGCTGTTCCTAGCTGTTGGTGTTGCTTGTGTGGGATGAGGAAATGTACTTGCATTGATATTGTTGACCGTATCTGCATCCTCCAATATAAATTGGCTCAGAACCAAAGCATTATCATTTATCTGTAGAAAGACACTTATCTTTCAGCTGGACACAATACCAATTTTTGAAATTACTTGTTATTCACCATTTTAAAACAAATTCTTTTGCAACATTTTATAAATCCTTGATAGAAGGAAATTGTCCTCCACCATATGAACAGTTAATTTGTGTCTATTGTGGCATCTGAGCCAGTTGTTTCCTGTGTTTATAAACTTTTCTTGATTTGTAGTTTATAGCAACTTATTAATGATACCTTGAAGCAATCACTTCTCTTCTTTCACAAATTCAAGTGTTTTCTTCACTATTCTCCTTATTGGGACATCAGTTATTGACTTTATATTTGGGTAATTGTTTCCTCATCTTTTGACCTGTCTTTTCAGTTGTAGGGTGTATAATGTAATGAGTTGGAAGTTTGCCCTAGATTAGTCAGACCACACTTTTAGTTGCTATTTACACCATGCTGTGTGGTAGTGGTTCTCTCTCATTTGTGTCACACACAGAACACTCCCCAAAACCACCCAGGTAGTATCTAATGTTAGAGGGATATCATCGACATGGTTGTGTTAATAATTCATGTGACAGTTTGCCTCCCATACCTTAGAAACATCACATACCTAACTCAGTTTCTGTTTTAGAATACATATAATGTTTGAGCACTTGGCGTGTATCCCCTTCACAAAGATAGATTCATTTTTTTTTTTCAGTTCTAGAAAATAATATATTTGAAGAGATGGGGAGGTTGCTTCATGGATAGTATTTATAAAACGCCCGTTTGCCAAACCGTAACAATATTTTTTCTTCTATGTGTTATCTTGTTTTTGTTAATTGCCATTCTAGTTAACTATAGAAATATCTAAAAGCATTGAGCACAATCATGCTAAATAATCTGAACTTTAATTATATATCTGGAGCCCAGTGGATAATATTAATAACAGTTCAAACAATGCACATATACTCAATTCTTTCTCTGCTTCCTTCCACATACAAATTAGGAACAAAATAAATAATATATCTCTTTACAGTGTCTTTGGTTTTAGATCAAATGATCTGAATTTATCTGACACAGCAGTGCTTCAAGATGTAATTAATTTTTGCGCAAAAATTAATTTTCATTTTCCCCAATTTTGAATTTTTGAAGTAAAATTCTTTGTTGTTGTGAATGTTATTACCAATATACATTTAATCTTATTAGTAATTCATTATTATTTTTTAAAACCTGAAATTTATGGATTTCTTCTATTGTGTCTTCATGAATAGAAGTTTTCATTATTTTTTGTATCCCCATCGTGAAAACTTGCACACATATTTGGTCATTGTAATAGGGGGTTGTTTTTTTTCCCCATGGATGTAAATTGTCCAATAATCAGCCTTTTGAGGAAACATGGCACACATTCTTTGCTCTTCTACCCTGTAAAAACAAAGTTTATTAATATATATTTTATTTTCAAATTTTTTATCAAGAGAATCTTTCACCTTAGGTACCTAAGATAGTATTCAAATAAAGACTGCATTTTTTTCCGGAGGTTGATAATATGTAGAGACGAAGTCTCCCATTTCTGGATGTTCAAATTGTTAACATGGCTATCCATCAGTTGAAAATATGGTGTCATATTTTAGGTTTCTGATCTTAAGCAACACATGTCCACAAAATGAGGTTGATCTTTCATTTCTACTATTTTGAAAATCTTTTTAAACCATATTTCCATTTCGAATATTAATTCTTATCAAGATTATCACTGTCTGTGGCATCAGCATGTCACATTTCTCAGACATGATTCCTACCTTTGAAAGTTGTGTTCTCAAACATCATTAAAATATTACATTTTGAATTTGTTTTTCTCAGCAGCCAAATGCTTTACTTTGTGATGTGCGCCATCTGTTATAGTAATTTGATTGATCTGCAATAGACCAGTAAGATAATCATGTTCTAAAGATACAAGATACATAATCTATTTTTTTGTAAAACTTTTGTTTGAAAAATATCTCCCAAAGAATGCTGCTCGAATTTATTAAAAAAATTACCAGGCTTACCATCATCCTCGTTCACGTAACACAACCTTTGGACTTATAAAAACAAAATACAGAGGCCATTGTGTGAGTTTATTCCCAGTTATAAATTGTTAGGTCATGACAGAGAAGTTTTCTAACATTTTATTAATGCTCTTGACTAGCATTTAAGATATAGCAGTGTAGGTGATTAGAGGTTCTGTTAGTTTTACAGATAACAATACTGCTTAATAGATCTTGGACAAATATTAAACCAAAAATATATCAAATGTAGCAACAGAAACAAGGTTTGTGTGCTGCACATGTTATGAACAGATATGAAATTAGATTAGTTTATATTACCAGACATATACCTTTGTGATATGGGGGGATGGAAAGAATAGAGCCACTGAAATTGTCCGTGCATGGTGTAGAATGTCACTTAAGGGAGTAGTGCATGGGGCAACAACATGTCAAATGAATTGACACAGTAATCACTGATATAATACAAGAAATCATGTTAGTGCATTCATACATGCTTATTATTTACCCCCATGCTTGGTAGGGAGCAGAAATGGGATAAGAACCTATAAATAAATTTACTATGTCAATTAAGCTACAGTAAATGTAAGGCAGTTAAATATTGATCACCGGCTTAGAAAGGATGGAGTTTAAAAATCTTGCGATAGTGATAACGTTTGAGAGCAAAACGAGCCAAAGAATGACAAGGGAAGAGTGGTATAACATTGTGACTATGAGAAAATCAAGTCTCCGCGATAGTAGAGTGCTCAAATGATAGAGAAAATTGATCGTCGATGCGACTGAGCATGAAACATGATAGTAATTGTAGCTTTTTAAAGATTCCTATTACCATGTAAATGTTTCCTGAGGTAAGGTCAACAATGAAGGAAAGAATCTTATGAGCCTGCCCACATCTCATGTTAGAAAGTCAATACATGTCTGTAACCATGGATGAACACTGCCACTGTGGCTATTGTCAATACTGCAACAGCAGCTGATAAAGCTAGGGTGGTTATCATAATTTGTCACATTGATTTATCAATTTGTCAGCATCTATCTTTCATATCCTCCAACCTGTACCAGCATGCCTGCCTGTTCATACACCGTCAGATTTTCTCAGCAATGCCTGTCGAGTCGTGAGTTCGCAGTTGAACAGGCAGAGAAAAATCCATTAGTATAAGTGTGAAAGCTGGCGCTGTGCACACTGCTGTTAAGATCAAGCAGTACTGTATAGATTTTTGACACCAAGTGTGTCTTAGTTTCTAACATTTTTCCTTACAGGCAGCGTGGAAGGGTTCTTGCGTTTGCAATTATTGTCAAAGCAACATATTTTAAGATGTTGTGTTATGTTGATTTCTTTGGATAGTAGCTAAATGAAACACTAAAACTACAGTGCGAATTCTGCCACTGCAGTTTCTCATACGTTGTGAAGATTTATACATTCAGATGTTTCACTCACTTAGAAAGTAAGTGTCAAAATACATTATTTGTTATCTTGAGATTTTTTGCTGCACAATTTATTCTCGCGGAAAGTAAATAGCTGAGAGGTAAAGGCGCTTGCCTCTCAGGAAACAGAAGCGTGAAACAGTGAGGTTTTTTTTAATCCCACAAGTTTCAATCATCTCCTGGTCTTAAGAGAGGTGAGATCAGTGTCTAGCCATATTGGAGATTGGCAAAAAACTCAAAGATCCCATGTACACGCTGTGCACGTAAAAGAACCCTTGACAGTTGAAAAACAATAAGAATATACTGTTAGCCGCTGTCCGAGCAAAAATTATAAAAAGTAATACAATTTCTACCCAATATTCAGTCTGCCTTCCCCCATGTGTAGTAAGCTACAGAAAGTAAGCATTGCAAAATAAAGAACATACTACAAGGATAGTCTTCTGCTAGCTGCGCAGCTAGTGCTCTTTTTTTAGTGTCCAGTTTATTTTGACCATTCCATTGTGCATTTTGTTTTATGAGAAGGCTATTATCCTCCCGGAAACCCAAACTGTTTATGTCTTGTCGTTATATTTGGCACCCTGAAAATTAACACTGCATGAAGTAGCCTTCTGATGTTTGAAAGAAAGCTGTACACATAATTCACTAAAAAGAGTTTATAATGAGTTTTTCCAAGAATTCTAAGAAGAAAAAAGTCTTGTATACATAACTAAATATAGCTTTTCTTTAAAATAAATCGTTTTATGCATTTTCTTTCAACGGTCTAACAACAGGCACATAAATTATGCCGGTAGAGAAAAGGACTGCAAGCAAACTGATTATCAAATGTACTCGTGGAAAGAAACAAGTGTGGCTCGGTTTTGTATAGTCACATTTATCAAATAAATAAAACAATTGGATTATGACCAAATGGTCTTCATCTGAGAGAAAAAAAACAACACAGTTTATTCTATTTAAACTATTAGTATGGCAACGTTTAAAGAAGAGTCACAATGCTCAACACAACATAGTATAGGTGGAAAGGAACTAGATAATATAATGAGTAACAGCGTAGACAATTTTAATGTAAAGTTCACTTTGCCACATATTTCCTTCCAAATTCATTTTGTGTTAATTTTATTTAATTTTTTTTTAAATGTTTTGTCACTACATTCCTGTTTATCATTCCATTAAACTGCATGTAATACATTTTGTTAATGTTTAATTAATTTCTCACTCTTGTGCAGCTAAGGTTTTCTTTATAACGTTTGTTGTTTTCATAAACAATGAGATAAAATGTGTAAAAAAAAATTTCAACTGGCTAAATACAATTTTTTGTTTTTTTTGGTGACACTTGATGTTAAATATATTGGTTGTCTTCAATATTATATATGATTCAGTAAATTATGTGTGTATAAAAGTCAATGTTCCTGTGCTAAACTTGTTTCCCAGATAAATTGTATAACTTTTTAAATTTTTCCAACCAGTTATGACAGTCATTTCACCACTTTTAATATTTGTTAGTTGTTTTGTTTTTCTCACTTGGATATTATTAATTTCAATGAGTGGTTTTGCTGATCTGTCATCATCATTGATGCATTTAACATCGGACAGTTGATAGTGTCGACAAGACGGCCATAACAGATTTGCATGTATAATATGAACATGTCTGTTTCTTGTTGTGAAGGCTGTTGGTTCAGCATGACATTTTATTTATAATTCTGTGTTCCTGATTTTAATTTTTTGTGTATGTGTTTCCTAATGTGTGATGTGTGAATTTTGCACTGTATTTGTTTCAGAATGCATCTATCACACATAAGAATTATTGCTCCATTGTTTCATTTGTTTTACTTTGTGCTCTATAAGCTAGGTTTTTTGTGTATGTGTTTTGTATTAACAATACATCTGTACTAATGCTGGTATCACAGAAAGACGTTTGAAATTAGCAATGGTGATAATTTTGTCAGTGATTCACTCATGCACTGCAAAAGTCTGCCTTAGAAACAAGGTTGATAATCTGCAGTTAGTTATTAAATCGCTCGGTACCATTGACTTTCTTGGGTTAAAAGAGTAAATATCAAGTTATTTAATCATTCAGTACCGTTCACTACCTTAGTTGAAAAGGATACAAATCTGATGTTAGTCATTTAATAATTCTGTTACCCAAACTTCCTTGGGAGGACAGGAAATTGATTGTATTCTTCCATCAACCCAATCTGTGCACTATTTTCTCCATACTTATCTTGCTCTCCGAGTTTATCTCCACGCTTCGTTTCTGTCCATAATGTCTCTTCTTCATATACTTGTTTGGCCTACCCTCTTCAGCACTCAGTCTTTTTTTCTGTTTTATTATTTGCATCAGAGGTTTGATATCTCCCTGTACATCCTATCCACCTTTTTTGCTGTGTGCTTATCATTTGCATGTTGAGCTTTTATTTGTTTTCTGTCTCAGCGATGCTCACAGCTTTCTCCTGCTGCTCAGATTTCTGAATCCTTCTTGCATATGACTGTTAAAACTTAACATCTTTATACTGGTTTAGAAGACTGCAGAGTTAGCATACAATCAGTTTCTTATAGTTCAGTTCAGTTTATCCCGTAACCCACCAGGTCGTTGGGGCACACATGAAGACATGAAAATCCCACGCCAACCCTCTCTGCCTGTCGCCGCCTGACGTATCTCACCGGGACGAAGGCCTGACCACTCAGTGATGTTGTCCACCCATCTCTTCCTTGGACGTCCTCGCCCTCTCTGTCCCGGTACGGACCCAAAGAGTATCGAGTTGGTAATTCCATTGGACCTCGCGATGTGCCCGCACCAGGCCATCTTTCGTCTTTTGATAGCTGTGAACAGATCTTGAAAAGGACCAATAGCGTCTTCAACTCTCTGACGGATTTCTACGTTCGTGACACGATCTTTATATGTAACATTTAGGAGTTTTCTACCTCATTTCCATTGCATGTATCCTGCCCTGGATATCTGCTGTAATGGTCCAGGTCTCGCAGGCATACAGAAATATTGACAGCACCAAAGAGCGCAGTAGTCTGACTTTTATTCCGAGGGCGAGCCGCTTGTCTTGCCATATAGGTTTCAGCCTAGTCAGCGCCGCTGTTGTTTGTCCTATTCTTGCAATGAATAGAATAGAAGAAAATTATACTTCACGTCATTTAAAAATCTATGCGCTTCAAGTCTATTCTCAAATGCATTAATTGGCTCTACCTCCACTATTTCATGGGGCAATGCATTCCAAGCATTCACCCCTCTCTGTAAAAAAAATATTTCTTAGTATCTAATCTGAACTTTTCTTTAATTAATTTGTAGCTATGCTCTTTTGTTCTTGTAGGCGGCAATATTTTGAAAAAACTTGTAATAGTCTATCCTTTCCCTAAATTATCTTATAAACCTGTATTGAATCACCTCAAATTCTTCTCTTTTCCAGTCCCTGCCAATTTTATGAGATTTTCCCCATAACTGTAATTCCAGAATACCACTATTAGTTTTGTCTTATCCTTTTGCTGCTTATTTTAAAGGGCAGGCCTAGCCCCATCATAAAAGCTACTGTCTACATTAAACATTGATTGGAGCTGTTCAATATATCAAAGCTGTGATTTGAGCTTTTTGATATATCAAAGTTGTGTGATTTGAGCTTTTTGATATATCAAAGTTGTGATTTGAGCTTTTCGATTTATCAAAGTTGTGTGATTTGAGCTTTTTGATATATCAAAGTTGTGGTTTGAGCTTTTCAATATATCAAAGCTGTGATTTGAGCTTTTCAATATACCAAAGTTGTGACTTGAGCTTTTTGATATATCAAAGCTGTGATTTGAGCCTTTCAATATATCAAAGCTGTGATTTGAACTTTTCAATATACCAAAGTTGTGACTTGAGCTTTTCGGTATATCAAAACTGTGATTTGAGCTTTTTTGGGATTCCGTGGCGAAGTGGTTAAGCCGTCGGCCTCGTGATCAGGTGGTGTAGGTTCGACTCCGGACTCCGCCGTCTTTTTCACGGGTGCTTGATACAGAGTCCCCTGCATCTCGTAGTCGCCCCCTAGTCGTCTTAACCTTGACTTGCCACTGGGGTCGGGCAGCTCGAGATGAAAGAGTGAGGATAAAAAGTAGCGCAGTTAATTCTTATTTAAAATAGCGCTAGCAAAATGAATTATTGCCATCATCGTCTACGATGAGTGGCAGCTTTTGCCTTTGATTTGAGCTTTTGTGATATATCAAAGTTGTGATATGAGCTTTTCAATACAAGGGCTCAACTGCTATAAAACAATTCAAATATGGTCAAGTCAGCCTCTCATTGATAAGCTATGATAGATTGGTTTTTGTCTATTAACATTTCTATAAAACTAGCTTGTTCTCGTGGCAGATTCATATTGTATAGAATGAAGGGCTCATATGTATTTGGTTTTTTTCCTGTATATCAAAATATTTGTTGGCAATACTTTAGTTTTTCTCTCCTCTTTCTGCCTTCTACTTCTCTTTGGCTTCATATCATACTTAACTGGGATGTCTGTTTGGTCTGATCTGTGAGTGGAGATAAAGACAATTAGGTGGAGAATTTGGCACTTTTAGAACATATTTGTCAAACTCTGAGAGAATTAAAAGGTTTCTTAATAATTATAGAACTAAAGAAACATTTGGGGGGTTCCTTAATTAACTGAAGAGAAATGCAATAATGAGGTCTTCAAATAGAGTTCTGGGCGTTACATTTGATTTTTTATTCAAAATCATCATGTCCATCTGTATTTCATGTCACCGTTTTGTCCATACCTTGCAATTACTTTTTGAATGTTAATTTTTCATGTCTTTGTAACCTTTTGCTCTCCTGTCAAGGACTTTAAACAAATAATTTGTGAATGTTTCTTTGCACATTCGCATTTTGTAACCAAGAAGTGAGTGGATTTTTTTTTCTTCATTTTAACATTTTGTAGAATATCTTTAAATTGATTGTGCATATTGATAAAAAATATCATATCATTAACCACTAACTGTAGTAACATTTGTAACTCTACATATCAAATCATTGTCCAGATTTTTATATCCTCTAGATTGGCAAATAAGTTATGCTAAATATAGTCAATAAATATTGTACTCTTTATAAAGCAGTAAACCTGAGTTTTGTTTTTATTTCATTCCCATGTATCCTGTTTTCGTCACTGTTTTTTTTTATTACTGTCCATGATTTATCCAATTTAAGATGAAGTGTGAGTAGCAGAGTTGTTTCAATTCTTGCTTTTAGTGGCATTGGTGCGGGGTTCAATCCCTGGTCTCGACCCAACTGTAAATGGGTACATGACTTTCTGGTAAAGAAGGAAAGGTAGTAAGTTAGTGGGGGAGCTGGTCATCCCCCAACTAAAGCTGAAAAAAGCAGAGACCTAATACAGTGAAGTCTCTCTCAACACTTCATCCCCAATGGCAGTGTCTGCTATTGGACCACAATATCCTATTTTTTTTATATAAAAGACAAATAAGAAGAAGAATATATCAAATATTGTCAAATGAATGCTCGTAAGGATGGTTGTGTTTTTGCTATCACTCAAAGCATGCGATTGAAGAATAATCAAATTTAACCACTTCCCTCACTTCTTGGTCCCAAAATACAATGGTGGAAACAATCAATATTTGGAAATAATTGTTCTGTCATTAATATGTATAACTTTTTTGTATACCAAAAGCAAAATCATCCTTTCTGAATAGTGGAGCATGTAGGTGCAGAAGACACTATGTTCTAGTATATTTTCTGAAATTATTTATATTTCACTTGATTTAGCCAGTGCTCTTCTTGAATCTGTGGTCGACGACTGAGGAAACTGAATAGCTATCGCGCCTGATTGTGCCTTTCAGAGTTTAACAAACTGCCTACACTTTGTCTGATTATGCGTCAGAAAATTCAGAATATGAGTTTAATTAGTACAATGCGAGGGTTGAGTAGCGCTAAGAGAGACTTTCTGAAATGGTTTATATTTCACTTTATTTAGCCGCTGCTCTTCATCGTATTGTCTTCTTGAATCTGTCGTCGATGACTGACAAAACGGTGAGTAGCCATCGCACCTGATTGGTCTTTCAGAGTGGAAACAAACTGCCTACAATTTGTCTGATTATGCGTCTGAAAATTCAGAAGTTGAGAGATATTTTCTCAAATGATTTATGTTTCACTTTATTTAGCCACTGCTCTTCAATGTATTGTCTTCTTGAATTTGTGGTCGATGACTGACAAAACGGTGAGTAGTTATTGCACCTGATTGTGTCTTTTAGAGTGAAACAAACTGTCTGCACTTCTGATTATTTGGCGTAATTTGTACTGGCTCTGTTTCATGATAATATCAGCTTCTGTGATTGTTTTAGATTTCCCTTTCTGTTCTTTTAATGTAGAGATTTTCTTCTCTTTTTTTTTGTTGTATATCATTTCTGCAGGATGCGGTAGCAAAAGCCGAGTGTATAATACTAAAGTAGTCGTCTATCGCATGCGATGATGGTGACATAAGCAGATGCTATTTGTCTTAATGATGTAACTTACGCTGTATTTGGATTATAGTGAGCGAGAAACTGCGCTGGTCATCAACCTCACTCTCTTGTCCCGAGCTACCTTGGACCAGTGGCAAAATGATCAGTTGAGATAACTGGAGGTAACTCAGAATGCAAACATTCTGGTCTTAGCTCCATTGAGACCAGGAGGTCTCGCTTGAAACTTGCGGACTTCGATCACATAATCTTTCCTTTCATCGCTTTGAGAGGCGAATGTCTTACTTCTCGACTACAGGACCCCTTTTACAAACAGACAGGTTACAGTGCTACTATTTTTGGTCCCCGCAAACGCAGGCGATATTTATATAAACAAAAACTAATAATAGTCTAGATCAAAACATATAGACACTGCATTGTTCCTTCTCTGTAGAAACATAAGACCATATTTTTTTAGCTGCACTCACGATGTTTCATGGGAGCATTCTGTAGTAACAACTTGGGAAGAAAGAATAGGACCACTGCATCTCTATACATGTCATAAAAGGTGACTAAAGAGAGTTGTGTGTGGGCCTAGTGAACTCGTGTAATGCAAATTACTACAGAAACCACCACTGCACAGAACTCTGACACAGGCTTCCTGAAGGAGGCCAACTGTAGTGGTGGCCCTGTGGTTCGGCTGAAATGAAAAAGGGACATGAATAAGAAGGAGGAGGTTACAGTTGCTGATGCTGCCTGCTCTACTCTTCTTTGCCAGGTGTTCGTTGGCCTCCCCGTTCTTTTACCAGTCTCTTAGTCATCATCATATCAAACTTTTTCAGCTCCTGTGATCTTCAACAAATACATGACAAGTCACCAAATGTTGACCTTCTGAATTGATGTGCGCGTTAGCTCAGTTGATAGCGAGCAATTCAACATTTTCTGGGGTACAGCGTGCCTCGGTTCGAATTCCGTCCAGAGAAAAATCTGGGTCGTGATTTTAAAGCTTGCCTGCGTGAGATCTCCTTATATTGTGGTTGTTGTTGATTTCCTGGCCTAGATACATACATTTTGGATGGACTCATTTTCCAGTCGGGGGTTCCTCTGTAGGGCAGAATGTGTTCAATAGAAATTGAGTCTTCTTTCGGGGGTCTCTGTGGCGAAGTGGTCAAGCCATTTGCCTCGTGTTCAGACCGTCGGGGTTCGATTTCGAGCTGCTACGGTCGGTCCATGATGTCAATTTTTTTCAGAGATCGCTGGAGCTACGGAGTTCGTGCTTTGTGCGATGCTCTCTTGAGAGACCGAGCTAAAATGGGGAAAAAACCCGAGGCAATGAAGTCGAGCCCCCGCTTAAAGTTTTTTCTTTTTTAACGTAGAGTCTTCTTTCTATTTATCCTTAGGCCAATAGCCTTGCCTGTTCCATTCAGCTTGTTCAGTTTCTGCAATGCTGCGGATGATTGTATTGTCGTCCGCAAAACGTAGGTGTGAGAACATCTTACCATCTATGTTGGTGCCTCAATACTGCCAGTTTAGGGACTAAAAAGTTTTTATTAAGTATGAGGTATTCTTTCTACAACGTTCTTTCAATCCAAGAATACTACTCCACCTTCAGCAGGCTGTTGACATGTGTGTAAAGGCGTGGGGGGGGGGGGGATGGTCCTTCTACACTAAAGTAAAGTAACCCATAGCATTACTGCCGGAGGGGTGTGAGGTGTTAGCGATCTCACATTTCAAAGGCTCGGCTATATGAGGACGGTAGCCATCTCCTCTCCCTCACCGCTTTTACTTCCCTGACTGAACCGGTACCCATTTAAGGCTGGGTCGACCGGGGAGCCATTGTGGTCTGAAAAACATTACCGCCTCAACTGGGGAATGAACCCAGGACCACTCAGATGCAAAGCCAGCGCGCTAACCACTGCGCTACGCAGTTCCCTACATTACACTACACGACTGTTAATTTCCTTCTATGATATTCTGTCAGTGTGGTAGGGACCTATTCTCTGTCACAAATAGATCCCTTCTGGGCATTGACTGGGTCATGCAGTTGCTGTTAACATTCCACTAATTCATTTTCCAATGACAACAATTTAAATGTGATCCCAAAACAGACATTGCCATCAAGGATGAAGTGTTAGATAAATCATTTGACTGTCTCAGCGTTTTCTTCCTTAGCTGCCTAGCTTCCAAACTGTAAGTCAGATTCTGTCACACAATAGGAAGGGTGTGAAGGCTAAGATCAAGTCCAACAACAAACTCAAAGAGGGCACACATACACCCCAATTCGCATCCACACCTTGCACCTAAAAATAAGCTGTGTTGCAACAATCAGGCCAGCGAGGTAGGTTATTGTCATAGCGATCCCCGTAGTGGTGATTGTCATAGCGACCCCTGCAGTAATGGGTCTTCTGAGAACCACTGCACTACAATAGTGTGCCCTGAGATGTCAGAATAGCCACTGTTGATCTTCAACGAGATCAAATTAGTCAGCAGCAAAGAGCTCAGGGGATACAGCTTCAAAAACAACACAATACAATCAGACGGAGGAAGGAAAACTATGGTTTTAAGGTTTCTCTTCCTCATATTGCGTTGGTGGGAATTTTCATCTTTTATAAATAGCTTTAGATCAAGTGCTCTTCAACCTCTTCATGCCTAGCACCCACTTTTATAACTTTCATTAGAGTCCATTTTCTTACCTCTCACTAAAATCTAATGTTTTTTTAATTTTCGTGTTTGTCTTATTTCAATATTTCCCCATGGCGGTACGTTGCGCTGTTTTTATTTTGCACCTGTCGGTCCAGTGCATGCGACTTCAGCGTGCATTTTACGTAAGGGTCTGGTTTCTCCTGCATTTTCTAAGGGTTTGTTTCCCCGGGGTAACGGCTGGTGCTGTCATTAGGGAGCGAACCCAGCACCTTTGGATTGTGAGTCGTATCACTAACCCACGTCGTCCCCATAAATCTAAATTGAAGAAGCTTCCGCAAAGTTGACGAAATCTGAGAGAAATAGACATTTTTTTTAAATAAGCAGTTAAAGGAGTTATTTCGGTAGAGAATGGTTAGTGAGTTTTGGGAAAAAACTGAACTGCTTGATCATCATTAGAACCTGCAGCTCTGATCAGTTTGGGTGTAGCAAAATTGTCAGTTTTGGGACATTTATTGATGGACGACTGAAAAATTATCTGAATTCCGTTTGTCATTTTCCAAGTTTCTATTCCATGAAGAAGCACTGACTTGGCCTCAGAGTTGAACAATCTTAACTTGGTATTAGTCATTATTTCCCTGGATTGCCATATATTATTTTAGAGAAATTTGGTTAATAAGCAGTTAAATGAGTTACTTCGGTAGAGAATGGTTAGTGAGTTTTGAGAAAAAACTGAACTGCTTGATCATCATTAGAGCCTGCAGTTCTGATCAGCTTGGGTGTAGCAAAATTGTCAATCTCTCAAGAAAGTTGGGTGAAGCTGTGTTGGTACAGAAGGTCAAAAGTTATTTAAAAACATATTTAAATATAGCTATTTCTACATTATGGTAGAAAGATCTTCGTCAGAGGCAAAGACCAAAAAAAACACTCAACATATCACTAAATCAACAAAGACAATGCACTCAACAATCAATCAGCTAATGTCCATCGCCACTGACAACCCTCCTCCAGCAAGTTCGATCTTAAGCTACCTTGTCTACCTCACTCCACTTGAGGTCTGGGGACCAAATTTCTTTTTCATAGTCTTTTCTCCAGCTGTATATTTGCTTAAATCTCTTTCTCTTCCCCGGTCGATTCCAAGTCATGACCTGTCTGACTCCTTTTGATGGTGTTTTCCTTAGCATGTGTCCTATGCAACCACATTTCCTATGTTTGTTCTGTTCTCCACTGGTTGTTGGCTCCTTTCTCTGACAACCAATAGAGTGCTTGTGATTTGTTGGGTGCTTTTATTTGTGCTTTGTCCTGATGAAGGCCTTGGGGGTATAGCGTGGATTTCATTTTGTTTCCATCCCGATGCAGGAACTCAACCGTACCTGTATATTTGTTTATCAATCTTTTCAATAAATATTTGACCACAAGCTGTGCACTGTGTGTGGTGACAAATGTCTACATATTCTGAAACCCTAGGAAAGCAAGTGATTCACTTTGTTAATTCTTGAAGTTTTTTTTTAACTCAGTTATCTGCTCTGTTCTTTTCTGATCAGTTAAGAATTTGTAATTGAACTTTGAGCAGGCTCATAGGTGCTCAGTCCCTCTCAGCAAATAGTGAAGAGTGTTGATACTAATGATTTGTGTAGCTCGTTGGTTGTACACATTCCTGCTCCATGCTCTCAGGCACCCCTCTTCGCTAGACGTATGTATGATTTCAAAATCCTGCAATCTGTTCATTACTTGTTAGTCGACTGCAGTGTCTTCACCCAAAAGGCGGTCATTGACCGACTTCAAAATATCACCTTTATCCAATGCCCAAAATGCATGGATGTTGACTTTCATTCCTGCAGCCCCCAGCATGACCAGGACGGTAGATACACGAAAGTTCCTGAAAGTTCGAGGCCTTTATGTTCACTAACCACTTATACTACAGCCAGCCCTTCTCCATCTACTAAAGCAAAGATTGAGTCAGAGATGATTACGACTCTCATTAAAGAGGTCCCAGGTAGCCAGCCACCTCAGTGCCAAAGTCACTGTCTCAGTCTCCATTCTGATACTTGACGTTGTTGTCAAGTACGCACATCTCCTCTCAGCAATAACCCTGCCTCTCACTTTAGCAGAAAAGCTCTAATCAGCTTTCTTACCATATAGCACAGATCCATCATGTGTCTATTCCACACAAAGCGAGGTATGCAATCCAAGTGCTGGGGTGTCTTCTGAATTGTGTTACAAATTAATAACAGTAATTGCACTCAAAAGAACACAAGACATTCCATCCAAATAAAACACATTAACATTGGGCAAATTGTCCACTAAGATAGGAAACAGAACAAGAAGATTGTCATGTCATCATCTAGAGGAGTGGTTGGCAACCTTCTGAACAGAGGCCGTGTCAGTGAATGGAAGGATTGTCACATTCATATACAGCTGATAAATTCAAATAGACAAAAAGAAAATAATAAACTGCTGGTAATAATAATGTCTATACATTGAAGTCTGGAATTACCTAAGTGACACGAGTAAGGTTTGATCATAATTAAGACACACTCTCAACAATTCTTACTCACTTTGTCGCTCCTGTTCTAGTCTGGAGTGTAGATGCTTGCTCGAAAGACCTCCAGGCTACTCTATCCACCATCTTCCTCTTGACCTAGTTCCAGTCCTGACCTTGATCTCTTATAGACTCTAATATTGTCATCCCAGTGGATGTCGAGTCATCTGCAGGTTCTGGATCCTTGGCTCTTTGCTTACCATGACTACTGTGCTAGCTGATCGTCTTTCATTCTGTAGACATGGCCAAACCATCTAAGTTGAGATTGCTTCCAATGAGTCTGCAAGAACTAGTTTTGAGATTGTGCCATATTGTCTGATTGGGGACCTTGTCTCTTCTAGTTATATGTGCCACTTTTCTTAGATATCTCATTTCAGGAGCTAGGAGCTGACTATTTGGGGCTGTGGACATTGACCATGATTCACATCCGTAAGTCAAAACTAAAACATAAATGGAGAGGTATGCAACCATTTTACCTTTTTCTAATTTACCTGAGGAATCCTCTATTTATGGCATGGCACCTAAGTTTGCCAGTTGATGAACTTTTGAGTTCCAACTCTTCTATACCTTTCATCTGGTCCATTACAGCTATCAAGTATTTGAACTGCTTCACCCAACCTGGATGGCTCTTTTTTCATCTCTTTTGAGACCACCATGGTTTTTGTTTTTTAACTGCTAATGGTTGTCCCTCTTTTTTCAAGACCTCTTTCCAGATTTGAAGAGTTTAGTTTAGTTTGATTTAGTTTAGTTGAAGAATCAACATCATTGCACATGGTTTAAACCCATAAGTGGTCTGTTCTCCATATTTTTGGAGAATCTCAGCACAATGCACGAACTCCGTAGTACGGACGAGGATCTTGTAATAGATTGGGTCGATTTTTAACATAGTTTTGAATTTTGACCAAGCAGCGGCCGTTAAGAGTGATATGTAAATTTGTCTGTGATTTGGTTGTTGTTTAATGCCCACAATGAGTAAGTTAATCTGTGTGGCGCTCACTACTACGGGGATCACATTGATCCACATGATTCACATCTCATCAACTAGGCTGCCTTGAAAACAGCCTGTTTCCAGTGTTCGCTATATGGCAGAGAGATTGTTGTCTTGGTCAGTGTATTATGCCTGACCCTGACGTGGCGTCCTGATCAGTACGTTGTTATGACTAGCGTCGAAGTTCCCCCTATGATTTGGTAAATCTGGGTCACATCATCAGCAAATATTAGCTCTAATATATAGACTGGTTTCATCTTCCAGTACCCCACTGGGCCATTTTTGGTCCTCTCCTTACATGCTTTGACAACCCCATACATGAGTAGTATGAAAAGGTATGGTGATAAAGAGTGCCCTGTCTTCCTGTCCTAATATAGTTTCTGCAGTCTTATAGAAACTGTGTCACAGATCAAGAGTGCTGGGTTGTTCTTCCTTACCTGACATTCCTTGAGCCTGTTCGAGGGATAGAAACTGTGTCACAGATCAAGAGTGCTGGGTTGTTCTTCCTTACCTGACATTCCTTGAGCCTGTTCGAGGGATAGAAACTGTGTCACAGATCAAGAGTGCTGGGTTGTTCTTCCTTATCTGACATTCCTTGAGCCTGTTCGAGGGATAGAAACTGTCACAGATCATGAGTGCTGAGTTGTTCTTCCTTACCTGACATTCCTTGAGCCTGTTCGAGGGATAGAAACTGTGTCACAGATCATGAGTGCTGAGTTGTTCTTCCTTACCTGACATTCCTTGAGCCTGTTCAAGGGATAGAAACTGTGTCACAGATCAAGAGTGCTGGGTTGTTCTTCCTTATCTGACATTCCTTGAGCCTGTTCGAGGGAACCATATTGAATGCTTTTTCCAGTTCCAAAAAATGAGTGCATTTTATCATTATTCTCAACAGCTTTTTCGATATTGATATAATGATGACTATCTCCCAACTCTTTGGTATAGTCTTGTGGCGGCAGGCTGAGAATCTTCAGGAATAACAGTTTAACTGTAGTTATTGTTCTGGTGGAATACCATCATGACTGGCTGCTTCGACTACATATCCTTTCACCAATGTTGCCTTCAGCTCATCCATTGTGATGTTGTTTTCCCTGTCATTGATTTCAACCACTTTATTAGAGCATGTCAT
This sequence comes from Ariolimax columbianus, assembly GCA_036924085.1. Taxonomy (NCBI): domain Eukaryota; kingdom Metazoa; phylum Mollusca; class Gastropoda; order Stylommatophora; family Arionidae; genus Ariolimax; species Ariolimax columbianus. Next base: position 41,193,038 of record JAVGWX010000021.1, read on the forward strand.
GCCTGGAACTTTGTCATCCTCCGCACTGACGAGCCCTAAAAAATAGTCTTTCCATTATCTCCGTCAGAGTAGTAAACAAAGCATCTTATTAGTCTTTTATAAATTTTATTGTGCACTTTTTTTCCTGTCACATATTCTTTAGGGTCCTTTGGAACAGCTTCTGGTTTTCTCCTACATTTTTTTCCAGTCTTTGTCCAAAGTCTTCACATCATTTTTGTTTTACTGTTTTGTTTTACTGGCTATAGTTATGAGCATTACATATTCTTTGTATTTCTCTCATTTTCCTGCTGCATCCTTGGCTTCCAAGTATTATAAAAAATATGTATACAGACCAGTAAAATCGAAGTTAATCTACCTACCTTGTACCTTATAAAAATATGTACACAGACCAATTGTTGTTTGCGAATGCCCACAATGACTAGGTTACTATTTTCTGCACCCTGAAAAGGATGTAAAGTGATGGGTTACAGTAGCCTTCCTCATATCCTGAACTTGGCGATGAAGGTGGACTGGAGTTCTCCAGGCAGTTGTGCTGTGCTTGGCTTCATCTGAGTGTCACTCACTACTACGGGATCACGTCGATACCTCACCTCTTTATCCAGGCTGCATGAAAACAGCCCGTTTCCAGGGAGGACTACTAGGAAGCCGAGGTGAGGGTCTTGGCCAATATGTTTTGCCTGACCCTGACTAACATGTCTGATCAGATGTTAATCTTCCTCCCAAAACAGACCAGTATAAACCATACTAGTTGAGGACATACTGTTCATGAAAAAATTGCGTGTGTGTGTATATATATATATATATATATATATATATAGTGGTCCAAAGGTCACATGAAGACAGTTATGATAGTCCAAAGGTTACACACATGAAGACAATTTTGATAGTCCAAAGTTCACATGAAAATTAATCAACCTAGAACCTCATAAAGATAATTTGTGATGGTCCAAAGATAAATTTGATGGTCCAGAGGTCACACAAAGACAATTGTGAGGGTTCAAAGGTCACACAAAGACAATTGTGAGGGCCCAAAGGTCACACAAAGACAATTTTGAGGGCCCAAAGGTCACATAAAGACAATTGTGACGGCCCAAAGCTCACACAAAGACAATTATGAGGGCCCAATGGTCATATGAAGACAATTGAAATGGTTTAAGGCCACATGAAAAAGTGTGAAGGAATCAACTATTTAGCATTCTTAGTCGATCTGAATTTCTACAGGGACAGATGCCCCTATGCAGGTCCCCAGCTCTGGTATGAGCTGGTTGTTAAGGGGGGAAGGGTTTCCTGCTTAGCGGGCTAGGCTCAAGCAGCTTAATAATCCGCTGCATTGGGAAAAGCGCTTACGAGGGTGGTTAGCTGATGTGCGATTCCATCTTAATAGACTCAAACACTAGAGCAAAGTAGACCCGCAGCCTGTTAGGCGCCATCTATGCTGCTCTAAATAAACCACCCAACCATGGCCGGCTTATGCCATGTCACACAGTTAGTCGCCTCTTACGACATGCTCTCTGTGAGGCAGTGGTGCTATTCTTGTTCTTGTCATACACAAAGAAAAGACCCCGGCTTAATTAACATTAAGACAATTTATAATAGTGCAAAGGCAGCATAAAGACAAATGTGTTGGGGTAAGTAATATATCAGGACAATTAGGATGGTCTGAAGGTCACATGAAGGCAATTTGTGATAGTCCAAAGGCAACATGAAGGCAATTGTAATCACCCAAAATCCACATGAAAAAAAGTGTGGGTCTACCAACTAAGAACCACAGCTGTATGAGTAGGGAAGGGATAGAGCTCTTGCTTCTCATAGAAAAGCTACCATGATCAATCCCTGTTGTTGACATACTGTGTTGATCCAACTGGAAGAAAAGGAAACAACCCACCCCACCTCATAAATAAAAGAAAAAGCTGAGGTCTGGTACAATAGTCTCCAACACTTCATCCTTGACAACAGTGTCTACTATAGGTCTGATTTACCTTTTTCATTCATGTAGCAGTTAAAGTCAGTAAGGTCTGACTACAGCCTACAGATAAATTGGGCCGACATAAAAATTTAGTTTGGCTCTACCCATGAAGCATATTTTACTAGTAAAATGAATATGTTTGACTAAACGAGTCTGGTGAAAAGCAATGTTCTACTGCCTACAGTCACAACAAAGTGTGCAGACTAGGTATATAGTTTACCCCCAGTATTAAAAAATCACCTTTCTAAGGATTTGAACCCATGCCCCTTTGCTCAAGAGACCTATATCCTAATAAATTGCCTGACTCATCCCTTAACTTAACACATCACCATCTTGTAAGATATTATTTGCTCTTGACTTAAACAATAAAGTATTTTTAATTATGCCTATGGGGAGCAAAGAGCCAAGGACCATCCCCCAAGGATGAAAAGTCTGTTGGGATAACAATACAGCATTCTATAAGAGACAGAGTGGGGAACTGAGACGCTAGTCCGGTCAGGCACAATATATTGACCAGAACGTCGCATCAGGATCGCATCAGGCACAATACACCGACCAAGACCACGATCTCTCTTTCATGTAGTTTTCCCCGCAAAGAGGTTGTTTTCAAGGCAGCCTGGCTGACGAGATTTAAACTGATGTGATCCACGTAGTAGTAGGTGCACGCAGATGAAGCCAAGCATAGCACGACCTCCTGGATGACTGCTGTCCAATTTCATCAACATGCTCGGGATGTCAGGAAAACTACTATAACCCGTCACTTAACGCCCTTTTCAGGATGCACAAAAGAGTCAACTTAGTTACTCATTGTGTGTATTAAACAACATAGGAGACGGAACTAGACTGGAGCCAGGTCAAGAAGAAAACACCAGTCAGAACAGTCTGGAACATTTTCTGGCAAACTTCTACCACTCAAGGTAGAAGAGAAGTGATTAAGTAATTAGTAGACATCAAATGCCCTACCAGCTGGCATTGGCAATCATGGACCTCCATTTCCTCTTATCATGTGTGTCGTTTATCAGTTCTGCTGTTGATCTCCCATGTTATGCCTTCAAACCGCTCAATAATTTCTCTGTCTCTCTTGTCGGCGATTCTGCCTGTTGTCACTGTGTGTTCCAACCCGCCTTTCTCATGACATGTCCAGGGAAAAAAAATTACTGCCTTGTCATGATTTTTGCCATAAGCTGTTTTTGTCTGTGCATCGTCAAGAACCACGTTATTTGATTTCTTTGCAGTCCCTGGAACTTTCAACATTCTTGTGTAAAACCACATTTCCGTTGTCTCCAATGATCTCTGCACGTGCCAGCTGATTGTCCATGACTCACGGCCATATATCAGTACTGGCGACATGTAACTTCCAAGAACTTTCTTCTTACAGTGATAGGCTTTTTATAGAGATCTCAGTATCCTAGTATATTAATGATAATGCTAGGACATATTATGAAGGACTAGAGTATGGCAGAGTGGTTAGCATACCAGTCTTTTAATCAGTATGCAAGTGTTCAAATTTCAGTAAGGTATGTCTGTTTGTTTCTAATGCTGGTAAATTAAATACCTAGCATGCAGACTTCATTCATGCCAACTGTTGAAGCAATTGGACAAAAATATACAGCTCTATAACATACCACACACACACACCCCCTTCTCGCCCCATACCCAAGCAATTGGAATGTTATGAGAAAAACTTAGGCTTGGAAGTGTTGCTTATGTATTTTAGAACAATTTGTAATTATTGTTTGTTGTTCGGTAGAGAATTACTTCGTTTTGATGAAGTACCGTACACCTTTTTCAATCACATGCTTTTTTGGCGGGGTTTGTTTTGTTTGTGTTTGTTTTGAATGTCCACAATGAGTAGGTTTGCTCTTTTGTGCGCCCTGAAAAGGAAGTTAAGTGGCAGGTTGCAGTAGCTTTTCTCACATCCCCAGTGTGCTGATGAAAGTGGACTGGGGCCCTTCAGGCGGTTGTGCTATGCTTGGCTTCATCTGCGTGTCGCTCACTTCTAAGGGGATCACGTTGATTCCTCAACTCGTAAGCCATGCTGCCATGAATACAGACCGTTTCCAGGAAGAGCTACAAGGAAGTCAAGGTGAGGGTCTTGGCCAGTATATTTTGCCTGACCCTGACTAACGTGCCTGATCAGTATGTTTTGCCTGACCAGACGTTAGTCTTCCTCCTCTTTTGGTGGGGTTATATTGGGGTGTTTTGCTTTTTTTATTGTGTTACAAAATAGTCAGGATTTAACTCTAATAAGAACTAATTTATTTGAATTAAATAGTGCCTGTTGGTCTGAGTTCAGCTGAGTCTATGGCTGTTTCACCTTGAGAAATGCTAGCTCTTTATTTGATGGTGTAGCCTCTGTCTTACAAAAGACTGGTCTTATTTGTTAAATAGAATGAGATTCTTATCGGCCAAAACAACTACAAGAAAAATGGTCATTCTAACAGACTCCAGTAGCATACTCCAAGCCATCTCAGGCTCCACACAAGACTCAACAAATAGATTTAGTCCTACAGTGGGATCCTTGGAAACAATAAAGCAGATGAGCTCGCAAAAACCGCAAGTGATGGCACACAGATTCACCATCCACAGAGCTATATAGAAGAAAAGACACTCATAATATGATGCATGATGACAGAATGAATAGACCAGTGCAAAGAATACAAGCCAGAAAATGACAGCATAGTAAAACTTGGCAGAGATGAACAGACAAAAATCTTCAGACTCATTGGGACATTGCAGGCCCAAGGCCTACCTTTACAGAATGGGTCTTAGAGACAGCATCACGTGCGATTGCGGAGCACCCAAGCAAAGACCAGAACATATCCTGCAGGGCTGTCCCACTTATGCGGACCAAAGAGAGGCAGTCTGGCCTGGGTAAGCGACCATGCCCGAAAAGCTGTAGGAGACTGGCGAAGATCTGAAACACAGTCTCCTTCGTGAACCTCACCGGACTAGAAGCATAATATCAGTTGATCAAAGAAGAAGTAGTTATACAGAATAGAGTGTGTCTTCTTGATTGCGTGGCCTAGCAATCAATCTTTAATCCTGATTCTATTGATTTATAAGATGCCTGTTAGTTTTTTTAACTTAGCAATGTCATTCGGCACTGAGATAAATGTACTTTAATTAGTGGTTTAACCGTTGGCTTGGACTACTGATCATTTCTTGTTATGCTACAGACTTGTTCAATATTGACAAATGAAAAGTTAAGCTGCATGACAATGTTGGTAACCTTGAGCTGACTACTGCCTTTATTCGAGTCATTGGCGTGGACAACAGATGGCTAACGAGGAAGGCGAATCACTGGTAATTTGTTTCCCCTTAATGGATCATCATGTTATCTTTTATTTCAGACTATAACCGATTTGAAGCTAAAATCCAGGATCTTAGAGAGCAGATGATGAACACAAGCACTGGTAGTCTGCGCACAACACAGAAAAAAACACTCTTTGTTCGGTAAGAATGATCAATTCATACCGTATTAGCATGAATACAGGTATAGTATGGCCTCCAATATGAACATTAACATAAGCTGTGAATAATGAATGGTTTTTTATGTAAGACATTGGTCTAGCAACCAGAAGGTTGTGGATTCAATCCGCAAGTTTGATTGGGGAAAAAAACAAACAAAAACCAGGAACACGGAGATGAAACTCAGATGTCATGACGCAAGTTGGCCTAGCATGATTAAGCTTGCTTGTAATACTTCATCCCTGACAACAGTATTGGCTTTGGGACTACTTTTACCGTTTTTATCATAATCATATCGGATGGTTAATTACATTTGTTATAACTTCCAAATGACCAAAATTGGTCCTCTTTTTCATTAACAAAACGTGTTATTTGTCATAACTCTTGTATTGGCTGTCCAAATAAGTGAAACATGCTTTATTTTAATCAAATCTTAGTTATATGTTGAATTCCTTTTATAACAAATTAGAGTGGGTCTGAGCAGTTAAGTTAATTCGATTCCTGCTAGCAATTTCAGAGCGGAGGCAGAGGCACTGAAGGTTGCAGTAAAAGCAATGCTGACAGGCGAAAGCAATGAAAGCCAGATAGTCCTGTTTACAGATGCCCTGTCTGTGGTTACAGCACTAAAAAGCCAGAAAAATACAGAACTTAATGATTTAAGAGCAGTACTCTGTCAACTATGCCAGCAGTCCGCACCAAAAAGAGTAGTGGTACAGTGGGTTCCATCCAACTAACATCCAAGGCAACGAGGAAGTAGACAGACTGGCAAAAGAAGGTGCAAGACTACCACAACCAGATTCTAGTGTGACCTACGAAGAGTCCAAAAGGTTTATTAGGACCAGATACATGGCCAAATGGGAAACAGAACATACTGGCTACACAAAAAATGATGCCTACTACCAGTTGAACAGAAGAGAGCAGGTCGTGGTCTTCAGACTCCGCACAGGCCACAACAGACTGAGGTACCATTTATTCAATAAACTGAAGATCGGTGGTACTGACGAATGCACTTGTGGTACAGGGAAAATGACCGCTGAACATCTGCTGCAAAATTGCCCGACATACAAGGACCAGAGAAAGCACATGTGGCCATCACCAGTGCCAACACTAGGCAAGCTCTATGGCAGGGTCGACAGCCTCAGGATGACAGCTGCTTTCTTTGAACAAATTCAAGTTGACGTCTGACAGCGTACGAAGAAGAAGATTCCTGCTCAGTACGCCATCGACCCAGACTTGGCAAGTCAGAGAGTAAGTAGCATGTCTTTTGCAGAACATCGCTTCCTACAGCGCCAACCTATTTGGCTTTTATAAATATCTTGGCAAATAAGCAGTAAGGTAGTTTGCCATTACTTTCCGTACATGGAGGAACGATAAAAAACCCATGGCTGCCAAACTGGACACTAGCGTGATCTGAACTGGGTGCAGTGGATTGTGAAACCCGCGCTTCACCCTTGGCCACGCAGCCTCCGGTCCGAGAGTAAATGTGAGAAAAATGAATCTGCATTCATTGTTACCTCTAGTCATCTCAACTGACCACATGTTTCTTGCCTCTTAGTTAAGGTAGCTCAGGGCAAGAGGATGCAGTTGATAATAGTGCAGATATTTCTAAGATCTAATAAAAATGCAAGTCACAGCATATTGACCAGGATGTCAAACATTGTAATGCAATTAGACAAGTTTAATCAGAAATAGTCAGCATGGGTTTACTAGAGGGAGGTTGTGCTAAACAAATCTATTAGAATTCATGGAGGAGGTTACTAAAATGATAGATAAAGGGGAGCCGGTAGATGTTATTTATCTAGATTTTGCAAAGGCCTTTGATAGAGTACCTCATCAAAGATTATTTAGAAAGTTAAAATCACATTGAATAGGTGAAGAAGTTGCCAAATAAATTGGAAATTGCTTAATGGAAAGAAGGCAGAGCATGGTCATAAATAAGGAGTACTCTGAGTGGCGTGAAGTAAAAAGTGGAGTGCCTCAGGGCTCGGTTTTGAGATCAATTTTGTTCTTGATATATATAAACGATTTTGACATTGATAGGGGATTCTTCTTCTTCATCGTTCGCTGTTTACAGCGATATTTACGTTGCACTGTTTTATTTTGTTAAGCCTGTGGCTCAGTGCATCCGATTTCAACAGGCGTTTCTGTAGGGTTGCCCTCCTTAGCCTTTGGCTGTCCCCAGCCTAACTGCAAGGCAGCAGTTGTTTTTGGTCAGAGTTGTCTCTCTTGGGAAGTTGTCTTGCAGGACTATCGAGTCTTCCCTACTTGTGTCTATAGGGTTTGGCAATGATATGATGGACTATGTACTAGTTTGTACTATCCCGGAAGAGAGGCAGTCCAGTGTGACTTTGTCCCAGGATCGTCACGTCCTGCCAGAAACGTAGCATATGCATGTGAGTGAGGTATCTCTTTGCTCCCTTTATTTTCTCGGCTCATCTGCAGTGATGGTACGCCTAGCATTCCCCGCCACCCGGGAGGTTGTCACAATAGGGCAGGAGGTGCAATGTCCACTGGACTGCATCTCTTCTGCGTCCATTGGGATGACTGATAGCAGACAGAGGTAAAGAGCGAGGCAGGAGTGCATTTTGCCAGGTGCATTTCTGCGGCTCGATCGGGCTGGGCTGAGACGCAAGCCCCAGCCATGTCGTAGTCTCCCATCACAGCGGTGCTGAGATTTAGTGCGGGATTCTGGCTTAGAGGCGTTCGGCCGTAATCTCTCAGATGGTAGCTTATCAGCCAAGCACGTGGACCAAATGTCAGCGATCTGTGATTCCTCTCGAAATAGTGCATTTGACCAGGGGATAAGCCTGGTCTTGCACGGAGATGTTGTTCGCCTGGGGAGCGGACATATCTCATGGTCAAGGGTTGAGTCTCAGCAGTTCGCAGTGAGGTAGCTGATCTACTGCTTAGGGCACCCCGACCGAGAACTAAGTCTTCTACAAATGGTTTCATACCTCATCGCCGTATGGGGTGAATATCGAGCAGCTTCCCGCCCGCTTTGATCAGCGGACGGCAGAGACCTCATTCTGCGGCTCGACCGAGCGGGGGCCCCAGGTCCCCACCATGTCGAAGCCTCTCTTTGCATTCGTGCTGAGCTGCTTTTGGGCGGGATTTTGGCTTAGAGGCGTTCGGCCGTAATCGATAGGGGATTCATTATTACCAAATTCGTAGACACAAAACTATGCAGTAGTGTCTCACCTAAAGAAGAAGTGGATATATTGAGGTCAGAATTAGATAAAATTTGAGAAAGGTCTGTAAGCTTGCAAATGGAGTTTAATGTAGATAAATGTAGTCATCTATGGGTAGATCCAATGTGCAACATAATCACAGAATGGGCGAGAAATATATTAGAAAGATAGAAAAGGAAAATGACTTAGGGGTTATAATAGATCATAAAGGTAAGGTGAGTGAGCAAGTTAAGGTAGCAGTGAAAAAGGCAAATGCAATGTTAGGTATGATAAAAAGAAAAATTAAACATAGGAGCAAGGAAGTGATAGTCAAACTGTATAAATCATTAGTTGGACCTAGATGGGAGTACTGTGTACATATGGGGAGTCCTTATCGTAGAGGGGATATAAACATGCTGGAAACTATATAAAAAATTAGCGACAAAGCTGATAGTGGAATTCCAGAATTACAGTTATGAGGAAAGACTCAGAAAAACTGGCCTACAGTGTTTAGACATGAGAAGAATTCAAAGTGACTTAATACAGGTTTATAAAATAATCAAAGGAACGGATAAATTAGACTATAACAATTTTTCAAAATGCAACCACCTACAAGTACAAGAGGACATAGCTACAAATTAACTAAAGAAAGGTCCCGATTAGATATTAGGAAATATTTTTTTAGTCACAGAGTGGTAAATGTGGGGAATGCATTGACACATGAAGTAGTGGAGGCAGGGACAATTAATGCATTTAAGAGTAGATTGGATGCGCATAGCTTTTAGAGCAAGGTAATCCAAATAAAACTAGTTGTAAACAGACTCTGCAGAGTCATCTAAACCAGTATGTAGACGTTAAGTTAAGAATCTTTCATTTTGTTTCTTTTTATGTTTTTCAATTCAGAAGTGATTGTGTTAAATAGTAAACAGTGTTGTTATATTGTCCATCTTCAGAGCTCTTTTTGACTATGATCCAAGTAAAGACTCTGGTCTTCCCAGCAAGGGTCTGGCATTCCATTATGGTGACATCCTCCATGTAACAAATGCTAGTGATGACGAATGGTGGCAGGCCAAGAGGATAACAACAGATAGAGATGATGAAGGCATGGGAATCATTCCCAGTAAACAAAGGTATGCACATTTAAGTGTGTTTGTGGTAGCCGTGGCTTTGTTCTTGACTCATACTGCTCCTGGTTCATTAACTTGACACATACTGCCCCTGGTTAATTAACTTGATGCATACTGTCATTGGCTCAGCATGGGAATCATTCCCAGTAAACAAAGGTATGCACATTTAAGTGTGTTTGTGGTAGCCGTGGCTTTGTTCTTGACTCATACTGCTCCTGGTTCATTAACTTGACACATACTGCCCCTGGTTAATTAACTTGACGCATACTGTCATTGGTTCAGCATGGGAATCATTCCCAGTAAACAAAGGTATGCACATTTAAGTGTGTTTGTGGTAGCCGTGGCTTTGTTCTTGACTCATACTGCTCCTGGTTCATTAACTTGACACATACTGCCCCTGGTTAATTAACTTGACGCATACTGTCATTGGTTCAGCATGGGAATCATTCCCAGTAAACAAAGGTATGCACATTTAAGTGTGTTTGTGGTAGCCGTGGCTTTGTTCTTGACTCATACTGCTCCTGGTTCATTAACTTGACACATACTGCCCCTGGTTAATTAACTTGACGCATACTGTCATTGGTTCAGCATGGGAATCATTCCCAGTAAACAAAGGTATGCACATTTAAGTGTGTTTGTGGTAGCCGTGGCTTTGTTCTTGACTCATACTGCTCCTGGTTCATTAACTTGACACATACTGCCCCTGGTTAATTAACTTGACGCATACTGTCATTGGTTCAGCATGGGAATTATTCCCAGTAAACAGGTATGTACATTCAAATATGTCTGTTGTAGCCATGACTTTGTTTTTGACTTTGATTGCCCTTGGTTCGTTAACTTGAGTGATACTTGTCTTGGTTCACTAACTTGCCTCATACTTGTCTTGGTTCATTAACTTGCCTCATACTTGTCTTAGTTCATTAACTTGCCTCATACGTCTCTAGGTTCATTAACTTGCCTCATGCGTCTCTAGGTTCATTAACTTACCTCATACTTGTCTTGGTTCATTAACTTGCCTCACACTGCCCTTGGTTCATTAACTTGCCTCATACTTGTCTTGGTTCATTAACTTGCCTCATACTGCCCTTGGTTCATTAACTTGCCTCATACATCTCTAGGTTCATTAACTTGCCTCATACGTCTCTAGGCTCATTAACTTACCTCATACTTGTCTTGGTTCATTAACTTGCCTCACACTGCCCTTGGTTCATTAACTTGCCTCATACTTGTCTTAGTTCATTAACTTGCCTCATACTTGTTTTGGTTCATCAACTTATTAACTTGCCTCATACTTGTCATGGTTTATTAACTTGCCTCATACTTGTCTTGGTTCATTAAATTGCCTCATACTTGTCTTGGTTCATTTACTTGCCTCACACTGCCCTTGGTTCATTAACTTGCCTCACACTGCCCTTGGTTCATTAACTTGCCTCATACTTGTCTTGGTTCATTAACTTGCCTTACACTGCCCTTGGCTCATTAACTTGCCTCATACTGCCCTTGGTTCATTAACTTGCCTCACACTGCCCTTGGTTCATTAACTTACCTCTTACTACCCTTGGTTCATTAACTTGCCTCACCATGGTTCATTAAAAATAACGCATGTGGCAATGGATTTATTAACTTGTCTTCATGCAGACCTTGGTCTTTTAACATGGTTTCATAAAGCTTTTTGACAAAAACTGTAACAACACGCATTCTTTATGGTGGTTTGAGTTTTCTATATATGACTTAGCTTATATACATAACATATGGGTAAATTGGTCTACAAATTATAAATGGTTTATAAAATTTATATAGATAAAATAAGATGTATATTAGTTGATAACACAAGCATATAACAATCAGAGACTATTGGAAAAAGCAGATTACTCAAAGGAAAGTGCAAACACATCCTCAGAAAGAAATCTAACAATATAACCAGATGTCCACTGGGTTGATAACCCATAAGGGAAATTGAGAAGAGTGGGGAAGCCAAAAACACTCAGTATGAAAGAGGATGCCAGACAGCTAGAATCTTCTAGAACATAGCCTACAATAGGAACCAGTGGAGTGTGTATTATGAAAGAGGACGCCAGACAGTTGGAATCTTCTAGAACATAACCTACAATAGGAACCAGTGGAGTGTGTATTATGAAAGAGGACGCCAGACAGTTGGAATCTTCTAGAACATATCCTACAATAGGAACCCACGGAGTGCATCCCAATATTCAAAGAGGAACCATAAATATAAAGTCGAGATAAAGGTGGAAGACATGTAACATGTTGCAGTTAATATACTGTATTACATAGTCTGCACTCCCTGTAGGATTGACAAGTGGAAATAGAATAGAGGAGTTACTTTATCATAAACTAACACTAGTTTTTCTTTTGCTATTATTTAAGATAATTTTACACATCACTTTATTTGTTGCAGGGTTGAAAGAAAAGAAAGAGCGCGGTTGAAAAATGTGAAGTTCACCGGGAAAAACAGCACAAACACAGATAAGGTTTGATAATGTTTAACCTTTACCGGGAAAAACAGCAGAAACACACATAAGGTTTGATAATGTTTAACCTTTGCCGGGAAAAACAGCAGAAACACACATAAGGTTTGATAATGTTTAACCTTTACCGGGAAAAACAGCACAAACACAGATAAGGTTTGACAGTGTTTAATCTTTACCGGGAAAAACACCACAAACACAGATAAGGTTTGATAATGTTTAACCTTTACCGGGAAAAACAGCACAAACACAGATACGGTTTGATAGTGTTTAATCTTTACCGGGAAAAACAGCACAAACACAGATAAGGTTTGATAATGTTTAATCTTTACGAAACCACAAATTTTCTAAACTTCATATTTTACTATGGTTGTTGACTTTGAGAGTCTGTAACATATCTGTTTGATTTTGTTGTGTGTAGAGAGATAAATGAATAGAGAACTTGTTGGTGTTATTGGTTTTGTTGTGTTTCTTAGTTTCTGAGATACAAATAAATGAAGGTGAAAATTTATAAAAACAAAGCTCAAGCATTTGGACTCACCTGTTATGGAACATTGCTCCTATATAAATCCATCGAAATCATAACAAAGTGTCTATACTGTGTATATCTTCTTCTTCGTACGCTGTCAGACGTCAACCTGTATTTGTTCGAAGAAAGCAGCGGTCATCCTGAGGCTGTCGACATTGCCATAGAGCTTGTCTAGTGTTGCCACTGGTGATGGCCACATGTGCTTTCTCTGGTCCTCGTATATCGGGCAGTTTTGCAGCAGATGTTCAGCGGTCATTTTCCCTGTACCACAGGTGCATTCGTCCGTGCCACTGATCTTCAGTTTATTGAATAGGTGGTACCTCAGTCTGTTGTGGCCTGTGCGGAGTCTGAAGACCACGACCTGCTCTCTTCTGTTCAACTGGTAGTAGGCATCATTTTTTTGTGTAGCCAGTATGTTCTGTTTCCCATTTGGCCATGTATCTGGCCCTAATGAGCCTTTTGGACTCTTCGTAGGTCACACTAGAATCTGGTTGTGGTAGTCTTGCACCTTCTTTTGCCAGTGTCTCCTCGTTGCCTTGGATGTTACAGTGGGATGGAACCCACTGTACCACTACTCTTTTTGGTTCCGGACTGCTGGCATAGTTGACAGAGTGCTGCTCTTAAGTCATTAAGCTCAGTGTTTTTCTGGCTTTTTAGCGCTGTGACTACGGCCAGAGCATCTGTAAGCAGGACTATATGGCTTTCATTTTCTTTATGTGTCACCATTTCTTCCACTGCCGCCCTCAGTGCCTCTGCCTCCGCTCTGAAATTGCTTGTGTACTTACCAGTAGCGAGTAACAGTGTTATTTTTCTGCCATTTGGTAGATTCAGGAATGCTCCTGCCCCTCCGTTCTGTGTAGTGTTTGTTACAGAACCGTCGGTGAATGCATGGGTCCAGTCCATGCTTGGGTAATTTTCCATTATGTACCTTAGAGTTATGTCTCTTCTTTCTTTTTCAGTCTGGCTGTTCTTGTTTCCAATACCTGGTATATTTTCTACCACCTCCGGAATGATATGCTGCTTCCATGTGGGTTTGCTTACAGTAGGGATGGGTTTTGCTATTGTTACGGTGTTCATAGGGTCTTCGCTCAACTTTGCTTTGGCTATTTGTACAAAGTTTAGCAGTTTAGCTTCCCATTTCCAAATCTATTTAGTCTCTGGTGCATTGGATGGTCTGTCAGTCTTCTGAGTTTCTCTGCTTGCTGTTGGGCTCTGCAGTCTCTTCTGTCGGTCATGGATTGCAGATTTGTAATCTTTTCAAGTTCTACAATTGGCGTTGACTTCATGCCTCCTGTTATAACTCTCATGGCTTGGTTTTGAAGTTTGCTATTTTTATCAAAGTTCGCCTTTGCTGCTGTTGTCCATGCCGCAATGCCATACTTGAGAACTGGTCTCACTCTTCCAGTGTACAGTTTCTTTACTATTTTTTCATCTGCTCCCCAGCTTGTGCCAGCAAGTTTCCTCATGATTGCCATTCTTTGTCTGGCTCTCATTCGGTTTCTCTCAATCTGACTTTTCCATGTCATGCGCCAATCAAATGTGACTCCCAAGTAGTTTGGGTTGTCGTTTGGCCGCAGGTATTTGCCGTTAAGACTTATTTTGGTGTTCTGTGGTTTATTTGAAAGCGAGAATATCGTACATGTTGTTTTTTCCTCGTTTATTTTGACCAGCCATGAGTTCGCCCACTCCTCCAACGATATTAGGGCCTGCTGCATCCGATTGCTTGCTACGGTGAGAATTTTTTCAGAGGTCCACATAGCCAGATCATCTGCAAACATGGAGCTGTGGACTCTTCTTGGTATATTCTCTGTGATGTTGTTTATATACACCAGGAAAAGTGTGGGTGACAGTACCCCCCCCTTGGGGTACTCCTTGCTCCAGTGTCACCTTTTTGCTCATCTGCCCTTTTACTTGAACTCTGGCTGTTCTGTTTTTGAGGTAGTGGCTGATCCATCTGTACATTTTCCCACATACTTCACTTCTTCGTAGCTTGATTTTAAGTCCCTCTTTCCACACCTTGTCAAATGCCTTCTCTAAATCCACCCAAATCGCTACTGTATGCTTTTTCTCTTGGTAAGCATCCTCTATTTCCTGTGCTATGAGAGTGATCTGGTCCTCAGTGGATCTGTGTTATCTAAATCCTTCTTGCTGTGGAATTAGTATGTGTTTTTCTTCCAGTTGCCACATCAGTCTGGCGTTTATCATGCGCTCCATCAGTTTGCCTACACAGCTCATACTGTGTATATAATATCAGCACAACTGTTAATTTCCCTTTCCAATGTATTTATTACATCTAAATAAACAGATCTATCTCATTAAGATCTTTTACAACAAATTACTTCACCATTCTCAAAAAATGGGCTGGCTCCAATCCACGTAATAAGAACATAAATCGCTGAAGATCCATTATCCACAATTCCCATTTTGAATACACCATAAAAGGGGAGAGCAGACTAACATCTGGTCAGGCAAAACATACTGATCGGACATGTTAGTGTCAGGGTAATGTAAAATGTACTGACCAAGACCACCACAGTACTTTCATATAGTTCTCCCTGGAAAGGCACAGTTCTTTTTGGCAGCCTCGCTAACGAAGGGGGTTGATGCGATCCTCGTGATAGTGGGTGGTATGCAGATGAAGCCAAGTATAGCACAACCGCCTTGAGGAAAGTTATTGCAACTCGCCACTTAACGCCTTTTTCAGGGCACACAAAAGTAACTTACTAATTGTGATCGTTCGCAACAATGTACGTAATAAACTATGTTTGATCATCGAGTTTAATCACCTTATAAAAGTTATTGCTCATCGTGAAGCAATGATGGCCACAACACCAGACGGTTTTGGTTTAATGATATTATTTACGCTGCATTTGTATGATAGTGAGGAAGAATATGCGCTGGTCATCAATCTCACTCTTATCCCGAGTTACCCTGGATCAGTGGCAAGACTATTGGTCGAGACGACTGGAGGTAACTCGGGATGCAGGCACTCTGGTTTTTACCTCCCGTGGGACTAGGGGGTCACTTAAAACTTGCAGGATTTGATCGCCCACCATTTCCATTCATCACTGTGAGAGGCGAGTGCCTTAACCTCTTGATTAAAGCGACCCCCTTATAGTTATCACAGTACAGCATGTGTTTCTGTGTGTGAAAATTTTTAATTATTCTGTTAGTTGTAATTATTATATAGTTTTGATAATTTTGAGTTCAAATTTTAGAAATTTAAAATTTCCAATTTTGCTGAAAATGATATTTTCTTTTCTGTCAACAGCCGACTCCAGCCTCCTCTTCCGCAGCAGCAAATGACAGAAAGAAGAAGAATTTCTCTTTTTCACGTCGTTTTCCTTTTATGAAGAGTAGAGATCAAAGTGGCAGTGAAGACGTTAGTGCAGATGAACGTAAGCGGCCACCAATATTACCCTTGTTTTCTTTCTCCAGAACAAACATATGGTCATCATGGCCTTCTGGCCTTTGTCATATTTTAATAGGCCATATCAAACTTTAAACCAGAATATCTTTTATGGCAGTTTTGCTCTTGTCTTCTAGAAGGTCAGGTCAGTCCCATGGCGGCAGCAATTGCTGTCGAGGTAGAAGATAACTCCTCATGTACTAAGCCGTAGCCTATGTGAGATGTGGTGGTGGTTCCTTTCCTTGCTGTTTTTAACCTTCCCCAACTCATTCGTCAGGTGGGACGACTGGAGGAGTGGTCGTGCCAGACATGAACCACGGCCCTGATTTTTTTCTTCTGGAAGGCCCACCTCATTTGTCTTTCCAATAACAGTTGCCAGTCATTTGTTTGCTATAAAGGTTTTAATTAATTTTTTTTTTTCATTCATCAAAGTCTATTTGTTTATATTAGGATGTATTAGCTATTTTCAGGCTTGATGCCTGTGGTTTAACCCAATAAGGAGGACTGTGTTGTTGGGTACTTTTTCTTTTGATCTGTTCTGTTTCTAAGAATCGACATCACTGCACTCTGGGCATACACATAGGTGCTCAGTCTCTCTCATCAAATGGTGTAAGGTATGGGTGCTGATGGTCCCTGTAGCTCGCTGGTTGTACACTCTCCTGCGCCGTTCTTTCATGCGTCCCACTTCGCTTGAACCTCGTTTAATGTCGAAACTTTGCCGTCTGTGGATTGCTGATTCATCTATTGCGGTGTCCTCATCCAGCAGGCAGTCATTGATTGATTTCAAAATGTCACTTCTGTCCATCACTAATGTGCCCATGATGGGAGCTTGTGAAGCCAAAATGTCAGTTCTTTCATTGCCCTGAACGCCGGCATGAGCAGGATAGTAGATCCAGGTCAACGCCTGGAGGTTTGAGACCTCAACAGCAGCTATCCACTCGTACCTAAGCTATCATTTCTGTCCTTTCTGAAGTACGGCTTGCTCGTCTGTCACAATGACTGTCTTCGTTATAGAAGTCTCAGTGCTGAGGTCACTGCTTCCGTCTCCATTCTCATACTGGAGGTTGTTGACATGTATGCCCTACTGCGCTCAGTAACGACCTCTCCTCTCACTCTAGCCGAGAAACCCCATCCTGATGTCCGACTGCGCACAAATTATCCTTCGTTGTATATGACAGCGTCACTCTTCTGGGTGTTCTCAGTTATCAGCTGGTTTACCTCGTGCTCTGCTCTCTGATTGCTTCATTTTCTGCATTCCTTGTCTAAGGTTATGATGACTCTCTGGTACTTTATTGTTCTATCACCAGTGTGGACCCATGCTTCCCCTTTGGCTATCGTCTCAGCTGGAGTGACGTGTCCGATTGTTGTCTCAGCCTGTGCCATTCATGACGACCCTCTCTTGATTCCTTGATGTCTGAGATACTACTATGCAGAGGGTGCCGCGTGTCTGTGGTGACACGCATATAGGCTTTGACTTGTGCCAGTGTATGTCTGGATGTCACCGATAACAATCCCAACATGTACCGCATCATCACAATCGGGGTATCTCTAGTGCAGCCCAGAACTAGTCGCATACCTTCATTCTGGATGCTTCTTTCACACTGTGTTCTTGATAGTGTGAGGATGCCTAGTTTGTAATCGATGACAGACAACACGACCTGACGAAATAGGATGAACAGGAGGCGTTCCAAGTCGGCAGCAGCCATGGTCTTGAGTGCTCCTAACCTCATATCTGTTTGCTTGTATATGGGTCAGCGATGCATAGCCGACCAAGACTCTATTCTGCCTCCAAGGGGCAGCCCTGGAAACAAACTGCAACTATGCGGCCGGGTTAAGATAATAGTGATAAAAGAGAGGAAAGGCAAACCCGATCCCAGAAATAGCATCTTGAAACCGGATATTTCAGGCAAATGTTGCAGATATCACGGCCTCGCTGTAAACTACAACACAACGTCCTTTTCAGGACAAAATATCACAGAAGATGAATTGAATGATTGGTTGATATTTTCCCTCTAAGTGAAGCATGTGACCACAATTACAAGTGGCCCCTTTACAAGAAGCGTGGGTCCAAGCAATATCAGTTGCAGTTTCATAGCAGTGGTTTTTCATGATGAGGTTGCTAGCCACATGCACAGCCCTCTTCAATCACCTTTTATAACATACTTGGAATGTTACAGTGGTTCTATTCTGTTACATTCCCCATACATGTATTTATCCCTTCTTCTATGATTTGCGAGTTGAGCATTGTTGTTATTTGTTGTCCCCGATGAAGGCCTATTGGTCGTAACATAGATTTTGTTCGTGTTGTCTCGGTGCGGTATTTGACCATACCTTGTTTTAAAATTTTGCAACATCCAAGGCAACGAGGAGGTAGACAGACTGGCAAAAAAAGGTGCAAAACTACCACAACCAGATACTAGTATGACATACGAAGAATCAAAACGGCTTATTAGAGCTAGATACATGACCAAATGGGAAACCGAACATACTGGCTACACAAAAAACGATGCCTGTTACCAGTTGAACAGAAGAGAGCAGGTCGTGGTCTTCAGACTTCGCACTGGCCACAATAGACTGAAGTATCATCTATTCAACAAATTGAAGATAGGTGGCACCGACGAATGCCCGTGTGGTACCGGGAAAAGGACCGCTGAGCATTTGCTGCAAAAACTGCCCGACATACGAGGATCAGAGAGAGCAGACAAGCTCTATGGCAGTGTCGACAACCTCAGGATGACCGCAGCCTTTTTCAAAAAAATAATGGTTACTGCGTACGATGAAGAAGAAGAAGAAAGACCCCAGGTTTGAAACCAGTTTTAGAATTATTGTAATTATCCACATTTATGATTATACTGTGTAATCTTTTAGTAGCTCTGTAAGTCATTTCTCTGTAAATGATCTGTATTTTAACTTCCCTGTAAGTGGATCCCTTCTATGTAAGTATGTTTCTGTTTCTAAGAATCGACGTCACTGCACTTTGGGCATACCCATAGGTGCTCAGTCTCTCTCAGCAAATGGTGCAGGGTCTGGATGCTGATGGTTCCTGTAGCTCACTGGTTGTACACTTTCCTGCTTCACCCTCTCATGCACGTCACTCCACTTGAACCTCATTTGATGTCGAAACTTTGCCGCCTATGGATTACGGATTCATCTATTTCGATGTCCTCATCCAACAGACAGTCGTTGATTAAACTGTCATCCCTATCCATCCCTAACATGCCCATGATGGGAGCTAGTGAAGCCAAGATGTCAGCTCTTTCGTTTCCCTGAACCCCAGCATGACTTGGACAGTAGATTACAAACCTGGAGATTTAGTCCTCAACAGTCGCTATCCACTCATACCTCAGCCATCCCTTCTGAAGTTCGGCTTGCAGTAAGCCATATACCTTTTCCATGAGAACTAGCACTGCTACTCAGATGTTCAAGTCAGAAAGTCTCATGTTATTAAAGCCTTTTGTAACTACGATACCTCTACGCCTCACAGTAGAAAAGGAGTGACTAAGTAAGTAAGCTGTAACTACGATAATTAATTCATATTGTTTAAGATTATGACCATATTGTATCGTGTACATGTGGCATGTTTGCATGTAAGCTAATTCCTTTTATTTTTCCTCCACTCAT
Organism: Ariolimax columbianus; assembly: GCA_036924085.1. NCBI lineage: Eukaryota > Metazoa > Mollusca > Gastropoda > Stylommatophora > Arionidae > Ariolimax > Ariolimax columbianus. The sequence goes on from JAVGWX010000021.1 coordinate 41,212,814, forward strand.
CCAATCACCCATATTGTCTCACTGCACCATGATGTATCTACCACGATTTCCAGAAGGTAAATAGATATGCTTAATTTGTTCATTATTTGTGTGAGTTTATTGTTTTAAAATAATGAATAGGTATTTATTTGTAAAGTCAATTAATAGATGTTTCTTTGTTTGAAATAATTAGTAGATTTAATTTTTGTTCAATAAATGGCTATTTATTTGTGAAGATAAGCAATGGATATACATAATTATAAATAATGAATGTTATTTTTTTAAAAGTTAATTAATAAATGCTTCTTTGGTTAAAACAATTAACGACTATTTACTAATTTCAATAAAATATTATTTGTAATAATTAATTAATATTTATTTTGTAATTAGTTACAGGATGGTTTATTTTTAAGTTCCTTAATGTATTTTTATTGTAGCATAGCAAGTTATAAGTACTCCTGACCTTATAGATATATTGTATACAACATTTTATCAGGTAAAGTGCTTACACCATTATTCTGCCTCCAAGTGGCGGCCAGGCTGCACTAATGCAGTTTGGCTAAGAGAATAAGGATTATAGTGGGAAGGCAAACCTAATACGCAAAAAAGTTAGCTGAAATCGGATGTGCCAGACTAAAAGGCACAGATATTACAGCCTCGCTATAAACTACGACACAACATCCTTTTAAGGATGAACGTCGAAGAAGAATAAATATAATTAATTTGGACCACCTCCGCCGACCGGTGTGTGCTGTACGTACGTCTCCGACAGATATCTGGTTGATCCTGCCAGTAGTCATATGCTTGTCTCAAAGATTAAGCCATGCATGTCTAAGTTCACACTGTCTCACGGTGAAACCGCGAATGGCTCATTAAATCAGTCGAGGTTCCTTAGATGACACGATCCTACTTGGATAACTGTGGCAATTCTAGAGCTAATACATGCTTACCAAGCACCGACCCTCGCGGAAAGAGCGCTTTTATTAGTTCAAAACCAATCGTCGTTTCCCCTCGCGGGGTTGCGGCGTCCCCACTGGTGACTCTGGATAACTTTGTGCTGATCGCATGGCCTCATGTGCCGGCGACGCATCTTTCAAATGTCTGCCCTATCAAATGTCGATGGTACGTGACATGCCTACCATGTTTGTAACGGGTAACGGGGAATCAGGGTTCGATTCCGGAGAGGGAGCATGAGAAACGGCTACCACATCCAAGGAAGGCAGCAGGCGCGCAACTTACCCACTCCCGGCACGGGGAGGTAGTGACGAAAAATAACAATACGGGACTCTTTCGAGGCCCCGTAATTGGAATGAGTACACTTTAAACCCTTTAACGAGGATCTATTGGAGGGCAAGTCTGGTGCCAGCAGCCGCGGTAATTCCAGCTCCAATAGCGTATATTAAAGTTGTTGCAGTTAAAAAGCTCGTAGTTGGATCTCAGGCGCAGGCGGGCGGTCCGGCTCGCGCCGGTTCACTGCCCGTTGTCTCCTGCCCTACCGTCTGCCGGCTCTCTCCCACGGGTGCTCTTCGCTGAGCGTCCTGGGTGGCCGGCGCGTTTACTTTGAAAAAATTAGAGTGTTCAAAGCAGGCCTCGGCTGCCTGAATAATGGTGCATGGAATAATGGAATAGGACCTCGGTTCTATTTTGTTGGTTTTCGGAACTGGAGGTAATGATTAACAGGGACAAACGGGGGCATTCGTATTGCGGCGTTAGAGGTGAAATTCTTGGATCGCCGCAAGACGAGCTACTGCGAAAGCATTTGTCAAGAATGTTTTCATTAATCAAGAACGAAAGTCAGAGGCGCGAAGACGATCAGATACCGTCGTAGTTCTGACCATAAACGATGCCGACTAGCGATCCGCAGGAGTTGCTTCGATGACTCTGCGGGCAGCTTCCGGGAAACCAAAGTGTTTGGGTTCCGGGGGAAGTATGGTTGCAAAGCTGAAACTTAAAGGAATTGACGGAAGGGCACCACCAGGAGTGGAGCCTGCGGCTTAATTTGACTCAACACGGCCAACACTGAAATGATTGACATGCCGAGACCACTCTTCTGGAGTCTAATATGGAACTGGTGCTGGACTTAGACCCCCAGAAATCTGGGGTTATGTCCCCTGTGGCTCGGTTTTGTCTGCATCCAGTGTTTGATAAAGGAATTGACGGAAGAGCACTATCAGGAGTGGAGCCTGAGACCTAAGTTAACTTACCACGCCAATACTGCAGAATGACTATCAAAAAGTACACCTTAGTGGGGTCTAATAGAGAACATGTGCTGGAATTAGACCCTCGAAAATCTTTGGGGCTACCCTTTAAGAAACTTGACTATCTCGCTAAGGGAATTGACGAAAGGGCACCACCAGGTGTGGAACCTGCGGCTTAATTTGACTGAACACGCCAATGCTGTAGAACAACTGACAAATTGAGAGCGCTGCCGTTTGGGTCTAATAATGAACGTACGCTGGTATTAGACTCACGGACGACAAGTCAGCTCAAATGAAAGAACGCTACGGAAATCGTGTTTAACTCCGCAGATTTCAAATACCTGGTCATTGACAAACAAAAGCCCTCAATAAATTCGTCTGACCAAATAGTGAACGGGTGCTGGAAATAGATCTGAAGACAGGTCAGTTTTACCCTACAAATGACAGGGCGTTGCTACGGAAAACCAGCTCAAATCGAGAGGAGCCGCAGACACTTTGGTTCACGTACCAGGCTGATAAGCCAAGGGCGCGAGGCTACCATGTGGGGGATTACGGCCGAACCCTTGAAAGCCGCAATCCCGCCCAAAATCCCAGCACCACTGCAATGGGAGGCTCCTACATGCTCGGGACCTGGGGCTTGCGCCCCAGCCCTATCAGGTAGAGCCACAGTAAGAGGTCCTTGCCGCCCGCAAATCAAAGCGGGCGGAAAACTGCTTGATACTCACCCTATACGGCGATGGGGTGCGAAAAACACCAACCAAAGACTTAGAACCTGGTCGGGGTGTCGAAAACAGTAGAGCAGCCACCACACTGTGAACTGTCAAGACTCAACCACTGACCATGAGAGTTGTCCGCACACCAGGCGATCAACATCTCTGTGACATTACCAGGCTTGTCCTCTGGCTAAATGCACTCCGGTTACGATATCTACCTCTGTACGTTATCAGCCATAACTATCATGCTGGACGCAGAAGAGATGCAGACCAGCGGACATTGCACACCTGCCCCACTGTGTCAACACCCCAGGTGGCGGGGAATGCTAGGCGTACCATCCCTGCATAGTGGCCAAGAAAATAAAGGGAAAAGGAGATACCCCACTCACATGCAAATGCTACGTTTCTGGCAGGACGTGACGATCCTGGGATACAGACACACTGGACTGCCTCTCTTCCGGGTAAACCAGTCCATCTCATATATCACATACCATCATTGCACCCTATAGACACGAGTAGTGAAGACTCGATAGTCTGGAAAGACAACTTCCATAGGAGAGAAAACTCTGATCGTAAACAACTGCTGCCTTGCAGATAGGCTGGGGACAGCCAAAGGCTAAGGAGGGCATCCCTACAGAAACGCCTGTTGAAATCGGATGCACGGGGCCGCAAGCCTAACAAAACAGTGCAATGTAAATCACAGTATGATGGCAGCACAACCTATTTGAAAAACGTATGGCGCTCATCCTGAGGAGACCCGCCAGGCAGCGATAGCGCCGGGCCCCACGCCTCGAAGGGGCCCACCCTTGACTACTGGTGGTCACCCACCCATGTGTCGTGGAGTCAAGGCACATGGCTATGGGGAAACGACTATTGGCCAAAACCTCAAGACCCTCAGAATATTACAGTGGAATGCGGAGGGAGTCATTAACAAAAAACTTTCCCTAACACATCACCTGCATGAAGGTAAGATTGACGTGGCATGTATCCAGGAAACGCACCTCAACAAAAACCATAAATTCTCAATCAGAGGATACCAGACTTTCCGTCTAGATAGAGAAGGCCACAAAGGAGGGGTCCTGATACTGACCAGAAACAGCATACCGAGTAGCGCGGTACCTGTCAATCACACCGGACAAGCAGAAATTGTAGGAGTTGACATAATGGCTCAAGAGACGAAGCTCCGCATTTTCAATCTGTACGGACCACCAAACAGAGACCTATCGCTCTCGAGTATGGAGGTCAGAGACTCCAACTGCATAGTGGTTGGAGATTTCAACAGCCACTCGGAGAGATGGGGATACTCTGACACAGACAGCAGAGGTGACGAAGTGGAAGATTGGGAGATAGATGCAAATCTCTCCCTAATCAATAGGCCGGAGGATAGCCCTAGCTTCTATTCAAGAACATGGCATACCACCTCGACTCCAGATTTGGCCTTCTCCACACAGGACATACACTATAAAATAGACCGCCAGGTGCTAAACCAACTGGCAGGTAGCGACCACAGGCCGATCAGGCTAACCATTGACATGGAAGTAGGCCCACAGGAAACAAAACCGCTCCCACGTTGGAATTACAAACGAGCTGACTGGGACAGATTTGCAATCCTGACAGATGGGCTGTGTGAAACCATCAACACACGAAACACCAAAATGAAGCCCATGGTAGAGAGCCTAAGCAAGGCAATAATGCAAGCCGCCACTGAAACCATCCCAAGAGGAGCTAGGAAAAACTATAAGCCCTACTGGAATGATGAGTTACAGAAAGTGGAAGATGCAGTAACAAATGCGAGGAACATGGCAGAACGAGAAAAATCCGTGGAGGCAAACATCGCCCTCAAAGCCGCCGCGGCGAAGTACAAACACACTCTCAAGCAAACAGCAAGAGAAAGTTGGAAAAATAAAACGGAAAGTTTAAACCTGGACAAAGAAGGGAACAAGCTATGGAAGCTAGTCAGAGCCATGAACGACGAAACCCCGTCAAATAAACAAATTACTATCAAGCAAGGCGAGAACTTGATCACAGGTAAGAAAGCCGCAAACGCCTTTGTCGATCACTATGCCAGAGCAAACCACATCGAGGTCCCTGCAGATAAGCATACAGACATTAGCGAAGAGCTAAAGGGGCACGAAAACATAAATACGGCTCCTGAAGAGCACATGATGGCCAAACTAACAATGCGCGAAATGGAAGAGGCTATGAGAACACTAAAGAGAAGGAAATCTCCCGGAAAAGACGGGATAACAAACGAAATGCTGATGGGGCTGGGCCAAACAGCGAAGGAAAAACTACTATCAGTCCTGAACCAAAGCTGGAAAAGGGGTATTGTACCCCAGGCATGGAAAGATGCAATACTGGTACCAGTACCAAAAACAGGAAAGGACAAAACAGATCCGAATGGATACAGGCCCATAAGCCTACTGAGCTGTGTCGGCAAGCTGATGGAACGGATGATAAACACCAGACTGATGTGGCATCTGGAAGAAAAACGAATACTAATTCCACAGCAAGCCGGCTTTAGACAGCACAGATCCACTGAGGACCAGGTCATCCTCATAGCCCAGGAGATAGAAGATGCCTACCAGGCACAGAAACACACAGTAGCTGTTTGGGTGGATCTGGAAAAGGCATTTGACAAAGTCTGGAAGGATGGACTTAGAGTCAAGCTAAGAAGAAGTGATGTTTGTGGGAAGATGTACAAGTGGATCAACCACTACCTCAAACAAAGAACGGCCAGAGTCCAAGTACAAGGGCAGATGAGCAAAAAGGTGACACTCGAGCAGGGAGTACCCCAAGGGGGAGTACTGTCACCCACACTCTTCCTGGTATATATAAACGATATTACAGAGAATATACCAAGAAGAGTCCATAGCTCAATGTTTGCAGACGATCTGGCTATGTGGACCTCTGAAAAGAATCTCACCATAGCAAGAAATCGGATGCAAACGGCCCTAACATCGCTGGAAGAGTGGGCGAACTCATGGCTGGTCAAAATAAACGAGGAGAAAACCACGTGCACAATATTCTCGCTCTCATTAAAACCCCAAAGTACCAAATTAAGCCTAAATGGCAAAATCCTGCAGCCAAACGACAACCCAACCTATCTGGGAGTCACATTTGATCGGCGCATGACATGGAAAAGTCAGATTGAGAGAAACCGAATGAAAGCCAGAGAAAGAATGGCGATCATGAGGAAACTTGCTGGCACAAGCTGGGGAGCAGACGAAGGCATACTAAAGAAACTGTACACTGGAAGAGTGAGACCAGTTCTCGAGTATGGCATCGCGGCATGGACAACAGCAGCGAAGGCGAACTTCGATAAAGTTAACAAACTTCAAAACCAAGCCATGAGAATCATAACTGGTGGCATGAAGTCAACGCCAATTGTAGAACTTGAAAAGATTACAAAACTGCAATCCATGACCGACAGAAGAGACTGCAGAGCCCAGCTGCAGTCAGAGAAACTCCGAAGACTGACGGACCATCCAATGTACCAGAGGCTAAACAATTTGGGAACTGGGAAACTAAAGCGGAGAAACTTTGCAGAAATAGCCAAAGCAAAGATGCACGAAGATCCCATAAACGCACTAACAACACCAAAACCCATCACTACTGTACGAAAACCTACTTGGAGGCAGGATATATTTCCAGAGGTGGTAGAAAATATACCAGGCATTGCAAACAAAAACTGCCAGACCGAAAAAGAAAGGAGAGACACTACCTTAAGCTTCATAACGAAAAGCTACCCAAGCATGGACTGGACCCATGCATACACCGACGGTTCTGTAACAAACACTACACAGAACGGAGGGGCAGGAGCATTCCTGAACCTACCAAATGGCAGAAAAATAACACTGTCATTCGCTACTGGTAAGTACACGAGCAATTTCAGAGCAGAGGCAGAGGCACTGAGGGCGGCAGTGGAAGAAATGGTAACACACAGTGAAAATGAGAGCCATATAGTCCTGCTGACAGATGCTCTCGAAGTAGTCACAGCGCTAAAAAGCCAGAAAAACACTGAGCTTAATGACTTAAGAGCAGCACTCTGCAAACTGTGCCAACAGTCCGCACCAAAAAGGGTAGTGGTACAGTGGGTTCCATCACACTGCAACATCCAAGGCAACGAGGAGGCAGACAGACTGGCAAAAGAAGGTGCAAGGCTACCACAAATAGATACCAGTATGACGTACGAAGAGTCAAAACGGCTTATCAAAGCCAGGTACATGTCCAAATGGGAAACCGAACATACTGGTTACACCAAAAACGATGCCTATTACCAGTTGAACCGAAGAGAGCAGGTCGTTGTCTTCAGACTTCGCACTGGCCACAACAGACTGAGGTACCACCTCTTCAACAAATTGAAGATAGGGTGTACCGACGAATGCCCGTGCGGTACTGGTAAAATGACCACTGAACATCTGCTGCAGAACTGCCCGACATACGAGGACCAGAGAGAGCAGATGTGGCCATTGCCAGTGGAACTGCAAGACAAGCTCTATGGTAGTGGCGAGAGTCTCAGGATGACCGCCGCTTTTTTCGAGAAAATAATGGTTACTGTCTGACTGTGTACGCAGAAGAAGAAGAAGAAGGACCACATTTTCTGATCCAACTATTTATTTTTATGAGGGGCGTTCAAGTCAAACCGGGACTTTGTTTTGTAATGGGAAAAAAAATAATTTTTGATATAATCTCCTACAACTTTTATGCATTTATCCCAGCATTTGAGTATTGCTACAAAAGCTTCAGCGTAATAAGATTTGTCAGTATGTCTAAACCAATCCAGGACAGCATGTTTCACTTCGTCATCAGTGCTGAAATGCTAACCTCCCAGACATTCTTTTAGGGGTCCAAACAGATGCAAATTGCTTGGAATGAGGTCTGAGCTGTAAGGTGGATGTAGCAATACCTCCCAACCGAGTTGCTGCAGACGGCACATAGTTCGCTTACTTGCATGACGTCGAGCGTTATCTTGCAGGAGCAGAACGGGATCATCACTCACGGATACACTGCTTTCACTAAAACGTTAACAATATTCAAATGTCTTACTGCGGCTGAATGTCTCATCACTGTATTGTGATTGCAGTCTCCTGTAAATTTCACAAGAAACTTCATCACAACACGCTGTTCCATGCAAGCACTAACAGTGTTGCCTGCCATTTTTATTTATCTGTCATGTGACTGGCTCATGGCAAGTGGGCCACCTATCAGTAATAGGACACATCTGCTCGTAACTAATGATAGTAGTTTCAGCACCCTATAACCCATTCACGTAGAACTAGAACAACAAGTCCCGGTTTGATTTTAACGACCTTTGTATATTTTAATCCGATTTATACTTCATGTAACTTTAATGAATTTGTTTAATGTTATTTATTAAATTTATAACTAATGTCTTGATCTTAAAAGTGTGTAATTCCTATTTTTTTCTTCTTTACCATGTCTTTTCAATCATTCCTGGATAACTCAGAAGGTAACATTTATTTTCTACTTATACTTAACTGGCAATTTGTTATTTTAAAGATCACTTTTCTTGTATTGTGAGGGTAGTTATATTGTTGCTGGCATTTGTTTTCATTCAAGAAACACCATACAAACCATTACAAGCAACCACTTTTCTCAATTATTTATTGTGTGGTTAAATAAAAGATTTCTCCAGAAAATAAGGCGGGCCAGCAAAGCGGGATCCACACACACACAAATATATGTTGTGTCGAATGCCTACAATGAGTAGGATTACTATTTTGTGTGACCGAAAAAGGATGTTAAGTGGCGGGTTACAGTAGCTTTCGTCACATCCAGAGCATCCTGATGAAGGTGGACCGGGGTCCTCCAGCGTTTGTGCTATGCTTGACTTCATCTGCATGTCGCTCACTGCTACGGGAATCACATGATTCCTCACCTTGTGAGCCAGGCTGCCATGAAAACAGCCCGTTTCCAGGAGGAGCTACAAGGAAGCCACGGTCAGGGCTTTGATCAGTCTGTTGTGCCTGACCAGACGTTAGTCTTCGGACCCAAATATATGACGTATGTTCAAATTAAACCAGACCAAAGTGCAACAAGTGAACATACGTACGATGCGCATGATGTCACTTGTGTTGTAAACAGCACATACCAATTGTCAAGTTTGCAAAATTTCATTATCCTCTGACTCATTATTTCCTCAGCAAACCGTTGAAAACAAGGTGGGTGTGATACAGAACCTGTCTTGATCAGCGAGCATTGATTAGGTTTCTAACCACTGAATGGAATGATGTCGACCAGTTGACATTCATCGCAGAATGCAGGGTGTGTATGGTGACAAAGTGTGTTGAAGACAACATTGAAGAACTGGACAACGATGTTTAAAGAAGGAAGTAAGTCAATGAAAGATCTTCCGAGACCAGATCAGACGCATATTGTTGTGTTAACTCGCATCCTTCTTTAAACATCGGCTCTTCACTGTTGTATTCGACACACTTTTGTCACCATACACTATCTGCGTTCTGCAATGAATGTCAGCGGGTCGACATCCTTCAGCTGTTAAAAACCGAATCACAGCTCACTGATCAACTCTGGATGGATTCTGTATCATACCCGTCATGTTTTCAACGGTCTGCTGAGGAAACTATGAGTCAGAGGATAATGAAATTTTGCAACCTTGACAGTTGGTATGTGCTGTTTACACCGGACGTAACGTCATCATGCACATCATATGAATGTTTACTTGTTGCAGTTTGAGCCAGTTTCATTTGCACTTGCCTCGTATATATATAAATATATTTGCCAAACCTTTTTGCTCCAAAGTAAATCATAGGCCACCGCGTCAGCTGAACGCTTGTAAAGGAATCCCATTTCCAAGCATTTGGAATTGTTCACTTCTTCGCTCCAATAGTAGCAAAGGTTTTATCTCTATCTGGTTCATTTACAGGAACCCTGTATCTGAGCTTTTGTAATGGTTAATTATAATGACAATGTTTGTTTTACATGATGAGACTGTCAGTCCCAAGCACAACCCTCTTTTATTCACATTTTGCAGCATGCTTGCAATGTCACTATGGTTCTATTCTTCATTTCATCCTGGAAACCACTGTCTACATTAAAGCTCAGGGGATGACATGGGCTAGTGGTTAAGGGACACGGCTCACAACATGAAGGTGCTGGGTTCGATCCCCATCACAGCACTGGTCGTTACCCAGGGAAGCAGACCTTTAGAACATGCAGGAGGAAGCAGACCATTTCATCAAATGCATGCTGAAGTCGGATGCACTGGGTCAACAGGCACACAATAAAAACATAGTGCAACGCGCACTGCCTTGGGGAATAAAGAAATAAGGTGAACGCAAAGAAGAAGATATAAAAGCTCTTGCAGTGGTGGTTGGTTTTGCATGATGACACTGCTAGCTCCATACACTACCCTCTTTAGTTGCCTCATATATATACATACATAGTGGGGTATGCTGCAACGAACAGTTGTCAATTAAACTAGAATGCTAAAAATAACATATGCTACTGTGTGAAAAATCAAATTAGATGACGTAGTACACACTTCCAAATTACATATCGGAATCTTTCAGCTTTTTAAAAAATAATTTGTATCATAAATTTGAGTGATAATCTCTAGCTTAATAATTTCACGTTTTGATATGACGAAACAGATCAAAACTCTTCTATTAGTCTTGATTAATAAAAAACAAATGGCACGTGATAGTGTCAGAGAGGTGATAATTTATGAAAAGACCAAACAATTGTTTGGGGAACTTGTTGCTAAGGATTCTAGAACTAGTGCCAGTCCTGTAAAGGAGTTTTGTGACACCAAGGGGTGGTTTACCAGATTTAGGAAAAGGACTGCTGCCGAAGATGAATGTGTCGGACCAAAAGGTCCAAATATCTTTGTCAAGCTGTAAACTAGTGACACAACGCATTCCGTTCTCCGGACTACATCCTGCTACTTGCAAAGCCCTGTTCAGGGATTGGTAGTGGGAGGTTGAGAACGAACGCAGAAGAAGAAGGAAAAGCACTGGATTACAGTGTTACGAGACATGGTGAGGCTGCTAGCGCAGATAGGGGTAGTCTTGAGCAATCTTCTTGTTCATCGATGCCTTTCACATGAGGTGACTACTGTGTATATTGAGGATTAGCTGGCAAGAGAGAGTGCCACATAATGTGATTTTACAGCAAGCAAACACTCGCAGCATGTTGAACCAACGCTGTCTTCAATGATTGGGGCATGTTTACTGCTTGGAAGATGAGAGGCTGCCAAAGGATATCCTCTATAGACAGCTGGCCATTAGAGTTAGAAGAATTGGCCATCTAGCACTAGGATTCAAGGACACATGCAAGAGGGACATGAGGTCCTGTGACATCCCAACCAAGGACTGGGAAACGATTGCTCAAGATCAAGCTGTTTGGATACAGTCAGTTGTAAGGGGCATAGTGACTGCTAACATTCGTAGAGGCTTTCTAGCTGCAGAGAAAATAGAAACTTAAAAGGGATCAGGAGACACCCCGATAAGCCAGCCTACTCAGCATGGCTGTGTGATCAGTAGCAGGGACTGTCACTCACGGATTGGCCTTTACAGTCATAGCAGACAGTGTCAAAATACAGAAAACAGAGCTGAACAAAGCTCACAAGGCGCCACGCACATAGTCTATAGAGACTGAGACACCAATGAATGAATGTATGTATGTATATGTGTGTGTGTGTGTATATATATATATATATATATATATATATATACACGACGTGTTCAAATGAAACCAGACCTATCTGCACCAAGTAAACATATGTACGATGTGCATGATTACGTCACTTCTGATGTAAACAGCACATACTAACTGTCAAGTTTGCAAAATTTCTTTATCCTCCTACTCATAGTATCCTCAGCAGACCATTGAATTTAAAGAAGGACGTGAGTTAACGAAAGATATTCCGAGACCAGGTCAGGTGCATATTGTTATGCCAGAAGATGCCATCACCAAAATTGACGCAGCAATTCGGGTGGACCGTCGCCGGAGCTTACATTCACCACACTTTTGTCACCATACACTGCCTGCGTTCTGCAATGAATGTCAACTGGTCAACATCTTTCAGCTGTTAGAAACCGAATCACCACTAGCTGATCAACTCTGGACGGATTCGTATCACGTCGCCATGTTTTCAACGGTCTGCTGAGGAAACTATGACTCGGAGGATAATGAGATTTTGCAAACTTGACAATTGGTATGTGTTGTTTACATCAGAAGTGAAGTCATCATGGGCATCGTACATATGTTCACTTGGTGCAGTTAGGTCCAGTTTCATTTGAACACGCCTTGTGTCAATATATATATATATATATATATAATTAACTGTCACATTTTGTTTTGCATACTGACTTGCCAGCCTTATGCACCACCCTATATAGTTACATTTTACAACATACATAACGTAGGTTTGCTATAAGCATTTTCCTTCCTCCAGAGTAAAGGTTCATCATTGTAGTTAGATTGATAGTCTGTTCATCACAAGTGATGAAGACCACTCTCTTTGTTCAGCCGTGTGGACAGTCGTATCTCTTGCTGTGTCCGCTGAAATGGGCGACTTGCGCGGAGATTTGGATTAAAGTGAGGAAGAAACTGCGCCTTTGGTCAACCTCACTCACAGAGCCTAAGCTACCTTTTGCCAGTGGCAAGACATTCATCGAGACGACTGGAGATAGCATAGGATGCAGATTTTGCCTCAGGGCCACCACCGAAGCCTTTCCGTAAACATGTAACCCGCAGGGCAGAAAGGCGGGAAGGCATCCAACGCAGTCTGTCGCGCCCTTTCGACAACCACAAGAGGCCGCATGGACAACACTCAGCGTGTGAGTGAGTCTGGCTTCTCTCCCCAGCTGTATTCAGTTCATCATAGTAGCATCTAAAATTCCCACACGCTATATTCGTGAAGGTGAACCGGCAGAACTAACCCGTGAGATACGACACAGGTATAACTAGTTTAAGCGTAGCGCCATTCAGCCGGCGTCCAGACCAGGATAAACGGATGGAAGAAATGTCACAAAAAAAGAACGAAATAACAAGTCCAGACGGAAAACAACTCCACGTATCCGTGAACACAAGTGTAAGTCGTCGACTAGTGTGAATTCCAGGCAAATCCGTGGTCTGGCGGCATCCATAATGATCCAAAACAGTAGAGAAATGTAGACTCGCAGCCAATTACGGCGCCATCTTTGCCAGATTTTTAGATATGATTACATGAAATTAATGTCACAAAATGGAAATTTACCAGAAGCTGTATAGTGCTTCCATTGTATGCTGTTTTATACAGAGAGTATCACCATAATATTCTTCTTAATGTAAGCATTATATTCTCATTATTAATTCACACATTCATTTGACCTAAATTTCTTTACACAAGCAGAAGGTAAGCTTCCATATTTTGAATGTACTCATTTTATTTTAGTTTTTTTAATGCATTTTACCTTGAATTTTTATTTTTTTTTAAAATTTCACTAACAGTTCTTGTATTCAGTAAATATTAGTATACTTTTTCTAACCTTGATTTTTAATTTTTAATTTTTTTTTATGTGTAATAACATTTCGAGGTTTTTTTTGGTACGATATTTGTAATGACTTTTTTATTTCGTGCTGAAACCTTCCCTTCTTTGTCAGTGAGAACATTATTAGCTTGCACTATTCAATCTCTTTTTTTTGTTGACTCTGTTAGTAAGAATATTAGCTGGCATCAATTTGGCCTACTATCTTTGTTGACTGTCAATGAGAACATTATTAGCCGGCATTAATTTGCCTCCCATCTTTGTAAGTCACACATTGTAGTCTATTATTTTTAAATGTTTATTCTTCATTTTAATTCATGCCATTTATTTAGAAGCATTATAACTCAGAATAAACTACACAAAAGAATTTAAAATAAGCATTAAAATAAGTCCATGTTGACTCTTTAAAAGAATGAGACTATTGTTTTGTGCTTAAGATTGGGATTCCAAGATGGCAGTTGTAAAACTGAGTTTAAACATAGAATTATAGTTTTTGGGGGGACAACAATAACCAAACTTACCAACTGAAGTATTATAAACAGCATCATTCATCTTATAGTGTCATAAAATAATTCATAACCACTCACAAGATCCATAAATTAACCGTTTGGACATGAGGGCTGAGCAGGACTAACAAATTGCAATCGTAAAAAATTGTTCACAATCTCCACTGTCTTGTAGGATACATGTTCAGGGGAAAGGCTTCAGGGGTAAATCTCGAGGAGAAATTCTGAACTTGTGTCCCTAAGGCAGTCTAGTGGTGGTTCCACCGCTGTTCCTGCGATGTCGCTGATTCCAGTCTGTATCGGCTGGATCAATTAGCTACGTGGAGAGGTTGGAACCAGCTGCATGAGCAATACCTTATTCTCTAATCAAAAGATACCCGTGCTCATGACCTGGAGATGCGTTTCAGTCATCTCTCATCATCCTATAGCCAGTCATGACTGAAAGGGGATACTACTAAATACTGTTTTCTTCTGCATTCTTTATTTGGTTCTTTGGTTGTCTATTTCTTTTCTTTTTTGTATTACTTTTATTTTTACCACATAACATTTTTTTGTGTTTCTATATAGAAGAGGGTCATTCACTAAAATATTTATTTCTAAACCTGAAATCACACATTTCTGTATTCCAGTTTCATTTTTTGTTTTGTTTATTGCATTGCATGCAACCTCTACCAATTGTATATTGTAAAAGTATTGACTTCCAATAAGTCATTTTATAGAGGTTATGTGAATTGTAAACAGGGAAGAAGATAAGTATGTGTCAACATAGCTATTATAATCAAAAGGACTCTGACTAGTTGGAACAGGTCGTGCCAAACAAAAATGAGTCAAACAATAATGATTTTATAGGATTAAAGGTCAAGGTGGGTCCCATGGCAACAATTGCTGTAGGGGATAAAAATAACTCGTCCTAGACTAAGCCACAGCCTAAATGAGGTGGTGTGGTCAGTTCCCTTCCTTGCTGTGTATACCTTTCCCAACTCATACGTCAGGTACCCATTTACAGTTGGGTCGACTGGAGGAGCGGTTGTACCAGGAACGAACCATACCCTGATTTTTTTCTGTCCTTCTGTGATTTCCAACTCCGGCACGGTGTAATTCCAGTCTTAGCAAGCCAGCTCACTGTCGACTAGGCTGCACGCTCCACATAGGGTACAGAATCCAAAAACAGCAACCTTAGGTGTGGGCAAATGGTCTTCACTAGGGGCTACGAACAAAAAAAACAATGACATACATTATGACACAAGGTCTCGTTCAGGAACAAAGGACAGCATAACAATGACGTACATTATGACACAAGGTCTGGGTCAGAAACAAAGGACAGCATAACAACAATAACGACATACATTATGACACAAGGTCTGAGTTAGAAACTAAAGACAACACAACAATCACCTGTATTATGACCACAAGGTCTTCATCAGGCATTAAAGACAACACAACAACAACCTACACTGAGACCATACAGTCTTCATAAAACTCTAAGAACAGCACCATTTTGTTTTACCTAGTTCCTGATGAATAATTTGTTGTTATTGTTTTCCTCCTTCTGCCATGTGAACTAACTTAGACGTATCTTCTTTCCCTGTCACTGTTTACATTAGATATTTAGTTTTACCTCTTTTACCTCAGCTTCTTAGGTTGTTTTTTTTACATTAATATAGCTTTTAGGCCATTACATTTGGCGATATTTAATGTTTAGTGCACTAACCTGGGACCTCAAATAATAGTGCAGAATACAAATTGGAAGCACAGTATATAGATGCTCTTATATAAAAGATAACAATGGCAGTTTTGGAAAGTTGTAATATAATTTGTAGTTTATATTACATTTATGATTTATTCTGTCCTTCCTGCCTTATTGCAGATGGTAATAATAATCTTGAGTTTTGCTCTAGAAAACAAATTGAAAGTATAATTTGTATTTCATTTTGGTTAGCATTTGTTAAGTTGATATGGTAGAAAGTAGTAAAATAAACCCTTGAGTTTTAAAACATTTTTGTGTTGTCGTGAGTCGGACCAAAGTGTCTCATTTAATTAACTCATGAATGAGAATTTAACTATGAACAAATTATTAGAAGTGTAATTTTAGATAAATGAGTCAATGTAACATGTGCTTCTTAGTGCAAAGATCTCATATCTACTCAGCTGTAAATGGGTACATGACTGACTACTGTTAGGGAAGGTAAGGCAACAAAGAAGGGAACTGGTCACCCATCTCACAAAAAATGAAGACATAGTACAGTGCAGTCATCTAACACTTCATCCTCAATGGCAGTGTCTGCTATAAAAAAGTAAATATCCCGTTAACACACCAATGTGGCATATTGGGAATATGGTGTTAGGTACATATTTTTCTTGACCATAGCCATGCTAAGGGTGATGTGGTCAACATCGTGTCAACCATCTTTTCTTGCCAAGATCATTCTGGTACCCAAATTTTGAGGTCGACTTCAGGAGCCATTTTGCGATCATAAAAATCCTGGGGGGTCGAACCCCAATAGCTCTGCTGAGAATCCAAAGCACTAACCATTGCAGTACCTCAGACCCCATTGCTTGCTATGAGGCTATCTTTAAGTTTTATTTAAAAAATTGAAGTATAATTTAGAAAGAACTACTAGATTCATCAATTGTCTTTAGTGGGCTTTGCCTGTTTGCACTAACTCTTGGTCATGAAATGGAAAATGGCTTATATGAGATAGCTTCAAAAAGTTCCCGGAATAGTCGACTCGTGTTTGAATAAAAGACGATATTATGGAGAATATATATATTTAGATATAATAAATACAGAGCTATAAACAAGACTATAAGAAAGGACATGGCGAGAGCAAAGGGGGAGGGGATAAATAGATCAGTGCACAAAAATTCAAGACTGCATTGTCAAGAACAATAGTAGAGCAGCTTACTAACTAGTTAGAAACCTGACAAAGAAGTTCACGCCCACAATAAGAACAATTCAGGATGAGGCAGAGAATACCATGACTGCGGAAAAAGGATGTCATGCAGAGATGGACGGAATATTGCTCCCAGCTGTACAATATGAAATACCCTAGGGATCCTAGAGATGTAACCCCAGCAGACCAACAGGAAGAGGAAGATAACTTTAGCATCATGTGTGAAGAAGTTAAGGTGGCGGTTAGATCTCTTTAAAATGGTAAAGCGGCCGGAGTGGATAACATACCAGGAGAAATATTAATTCTTGGAGGAGCAGTGGTGATAGATTTTCTAACAAAAATCTGTACAATGATATGGCCCACAAGCTGGATAAAATCATTGATCATAGTGATACCAAAGAAGGTTAACCTCCAACTGTGTCAGAACTACAGAACCATCAGTCTGATTAGCCACACCAATAAAGTTATGCTCAAGGTCATCCTTAACAGACCGCAGACACGAGCAGAAAAAATTATTGCAGAAGAACAAGCGGGTTTCTGAGCTGGTCAAAGCACAATAGAACAAATTTTTAACCTGCGCTTGATCAGTGAAAAATACACTCAGCAGAAACGGAAATTGTCCCAGGTCTTCATTAACTTTAAAAAGGCTTTTTATAGGGTGGGACATGAGGCCCTATGGGAAACTCTGCGCAAGTACAAGATAGGATGGCGGCTCATCCGCATCATTGAGAAACTATACTCAGATGCCAGCAGTGCAGTTTACCTCAACAGGACCACAGGTGAGTGGTTCTGCACAACAGTCGGCGTGCGTCAGGGGTGTCTCCCTTCTCCGACACTTTTTAATGTTTTTCTAGAACGCATTATGTCAGAAGCATTGGATGAACACGTAGTGACGGTCAGTATACGTGGACGCATACTCACCGACCTCCGGTTTGCCTACAACATTACCGGTCTGGCTGGAACAGAACCTGAACTTGCAAGCCTAGTTGCAAACCTGGACAATGCTGACCAGAAATTTGGGATGGAAATCAGTGCAGAGAAGAGCAAGATATGGTCAATGCCCCAGAGGGTATTTTAAACCCGATTATGGTCAAAGGTGAACCTCTGGAAAGTGTTTCGCGATGGCCATGGTCGCCCTGACCAGACTGCGAATAATCTGAAAAGACAACAACATTGATCTTAAATCAAAGCTGACTTTAATGTATACAATGGTCACCTCGGTATACCTCCACACGTGTGAGACTTGAACTCTGACGGCTGCACTAGAACATAAAATTTGCGCAATGGAAATGAGATGATTGAGAAGAATTCTTGACATTTCATATCTGGATCGCGTTACCAATGAGAGTGTTCTTGAAATTGTTAGGAAGGAGTCAGGTCAACATAAAACCTATTGATTATAGTAAAAACACGAAAATTGACATGGTATGGAAATATATAACAATCGATGGGGCGACCGAGACCGTCCTGCAAGGCACTGTGCCTGGGAAACGTGGAAGAGGGATACCAAAAAAAAAAGATGGGAGGACAATATAAAAGAGTAGATAGGAAGGTCTATAGCTGAAACTAATACACTGGCGAAAAATCGAGACGTTTTTGGCGGGAACTGGTTCGACACATTCGGTCTTGTCAAACAGAACACAACGTGATTTGAACCTAGTACGTAAGAGAATCGTAAAGCAAACTCACAATTGCTAGGCCACATATTCTCTTCGTGGTCTTGAATTTAATTCTAGAAACTAAATTGTAAGAACACCTTAAGGATACAACATTTTCATGAACATTTAATATACAACCACAATTTTAAAGAGAAGCTACAACATAATCACAGCTTCTATGATTAATGCCACCTTGCAATGGATTCCTGGACAAAGTGAGCTACCAGGAAGCTAGATGACTGACAGACTAACAAAAACAGGAAATTCTAAACAACAATTGGATAGACCCTGCAGTAACTGTGTACAGGTGTGGAGTCCTTATCATAGAGGGGACATAAACATGCTAGAAAGAATACAAAAAAGAGCGACAAAGATGATAGTGGGATTCCAGAATTACAGTTATGAGGAACGACTCAGAAAAACCGGCCTACAGTGTCTCGAAGAGAGAAGAATTCGTGGTGACTTAATACAGGCTTATAAGATGATCAGAGGAATCGATAAATTAGACTATAACAAGTTTGTTAAAATACAGCCACCTACAATAACACGAGGGCATAGCTACAAGCTGACTAAAGAGAGAGCCAGGTTAGATATTAGGAAATATTGTTTTAGTCAGAGAGTGGTGTCTGCTTGGAATGCATTGCCAGGGGAGGTAATGGAGGCAGGGACAGTAAATGCATTTAAGAATAAACTGGATGCGCATAGCGTTTATAGCAAGGTGATGTAAATGTAACTGGTTGTATACAGACTCTGCATGCAGGGTCTTCTAAACCAGTATAAAGACGTTAAGTTAAGTTAAGTAACCACGCAGTTTAAGAATAATGCTGGTGAAATCTGGATGAACAGATGGGCGACGGGAACATTGAGTCGCAGTGTATTTAGTGAAATGTCACAGCCAAAAAAGTAATGATGACATAAATAGACTACATAAAAGAGATCAGAATCTTATCTTTCAGTTATGAACAGGACACACCAGAGTCAATAGCCACTTGAACCGCATCAATATTCATAACCTGCCCATGTGCAGACATTGCTCTCACCCTGATGAAACAGTTAGACACCTACTCATCGAGTGCAAGGAGCTTGCAGTCATGAGAAATAGATTCTTACAAGCACTGTCAACAATTGCCAACACACTGTATGGAGGGAGCAGTGAAACAATTAAAGAAGACCTCTATCTATATAAGAATGGCATTGGGCTGCCAAGAGGAGACTTGCTCAGCAGCTATGGGATAACAACAACAAAGAGAAGCAATATAATATAGCAGTTTTAATAATTTGTTGTGTGTTTTAATGGATCATTCCTCAATGCAGTAACTCATAATTTTGAATGTGTTTTAATGGATTATTCCTCAATGCAGTAACTTGTGATTTTGAATACTTTAATAGATATTTCCTCAATGCAGTAACTCGTGATATTGAATGTGTTTTAATATCTTCTTCTTCTACTTCGTCGTATGCTGTCAGACGTCAACCTGGTGTTTTAATATATCTTTCCTCAATGCAGTAACTCATGGTTTTGAATTCAACTACCAAAACAAAGTATAGTTTTAATATATAGTCACCTTTCTTCTTTAATCACAATATCAATCCAGGGCTGGGTGAGTTATGGATAAACTGAATATAAAACCATTGTATTTTTGTGCGGATACAATTGCTTGTTGTTTGTTTGCTTAATTATCCCTGCATAAAATGCATAACCCTGCTAATAATATGACAGTGTGTTTGGCATATGTTGTGTGTGCAGTCATAAACACATATACAAGAACACTGCAGGTCTGTTTAATGTTGCTTTGTTCTTCCATTAATGAAGCACAAATATAACATTCCTTTAACCAGTAAGAACTTAAGTACTTTAATATTAAGGTCCCTAAAATAATGTAATAAGAGTGACTGTGGCACAGTGGTTAATGCACTGGCTGTCTAGCCAAGTGATCTGGGTTCAATCTCCAATTGATGGGATATATTTATTTGATCGCAAACAGCACCTGGGTTGACCTTACCCATCCAAAAATATTGGTTACCAGAACAAGTCTGGGAAGTAAAGGTGATTGACGTGATGTTGATCACATCAGCCCTAGTGTGCCATTGGTCAAGAACATAAGGGCCTAGCACCATATAGCCAATATGCCACACTGGCTTGTAAACGGAATCCTTATCTTTACTTTACTTTAATAAAAACTAAAACTGCTTATGTTTTCTTAACAGCCATACATGCATTCACATTAATTAAAATACGAGGGCAGGTCAATAAATAGGTCACATAGGCTTAATTAAAAACTAAATGAGATGTAATGAGGTTGTGATCTAGTCTTCCTTGGCGAGGTACGATTAGATGATGTCACCGAGTACATTTATCTTGGACAACTTCTCAAAATAGAGAATAATTTGGAACCTGAACTGACAAGACGTGGATGCACGGGTTGGGCAGCCTTGTCGTCTATTAACACGGTCCTGGACGGTTGTCATGACCATGACCTACAAAGCCTCCCTCTTCAATTCCACTGTACTCTCTGCAATGTGCTACGGTGCCCAGACATGGACACTAACAAAATTACTGGAGGAAAAATTGAGAGTTACCCAGGCCACCCTTGACAGACGCTTGGAACCAACGTATGCAAGGTCTCCACAATTCTGACATAAGACGATTGTCACTGGTGAAGGATGCAGTAATCCATGCAGACAAGGCAAAACATAGATGGGCAGGTCACATGTTGCGACGAAGCGATGGACAATGGAGCACAGTGACAGCAGAATATCCTTTGCAGAAAGTCTTTTTGTGCGCCCCCCAACTTGTGTGACCTACTTACTGACTTACCCTCTACATTTAGAAGGCCAGCACAATGTTAAAGTTACATTCCTTGAGCCAGCAAGAACTTATGTTCTTTCCTTGATATTATGACCCTTAACTTAACATAGCATAATAGGAAGGACTCAAACTGCTCATGTTTTCATAACACCGTGTTGATAGTGAATTAAAATAAAAATAACTATAAATACAGTGTGTCTAATTCTTGAAATAGTTCATGTATGTCTAATTCTTGAAATAGTTCATATGTGTGAAATTCTAGAAATTGTTCAGATCTGTATTATTCTAGAAATAGTTCATATGTATCTAATTCTAGAAATAGTTCATATGTGTCCAACATCTTAATGGAAAAATGACTTGACATAGTTGCTTCTCTTTCACCATGGTGTTTAGAGGTCTTCATTTCTTATTCTTGTGGCTTAGTTTCTACAGAATGGGTTATCCGGCCACAAATCAAATCTTTCTTAGTCACAGGATATAGTGTTCCCACAATCAGGCACATTACACAATGTGTTTATAGACAAATACATTCAATAATTGACAAAAACAAAGAAGTTATTATTCATTGCAAAATTCAATACAAAATTTTAACCGAAGTGTAGAATTTTAAAAGTTCAGATTTCCAAGTTCCAGATGTTCACGCATTTACAGTTTCGATCATAACGTACTTTGTTGAGCAGTTTATTTATTTTTTGTGTTGTTTGAGTCACATAAGAACACTAAAAATAGCTGGTGAACGTCCATAGTAGAAGATTGAGTTTGTTCACGCAGTGCTTCTACAAAAAATAAATAGTTGTGTTGCTAACACTTGTGTGATCATCATGTTTGAAACAAATAGCAGAGTCCCCTGCCTGCCATTTGTTCCCAGCTTTGGCTTGCCTGTTTGTCCTGCATGAGCCAAATGTCTCTTTTCTCTTTCCCCCCTTCATTCAGGCAACCCGCACAGTGATAGTGAAACAAGCTCTAGTGAGTACTGCTTGTGTTTTTAATTTTGTGTTGTGTTTATTATAAATTTGTTGCATGAATTTTGATATTTGAGGGGAAGGGGGGGGGGGGGGGTTGCATCTAAACCAGGTGGTTAACCTTAACATAGGTTGTTCTTCCCTAAGTGTTGAAACTAGATAAAAGTCTAATGGCCGCATTACGGGTTGTTTTTCTATCTAAACCCTTGTATAAACCAATTTATCAATGTTTATTATTATCAATATTTAATTTTTCGTTTTCTATCATTTAGCTCCTCTTATATTTATCTCGGAAGTGAACTTTGATTGAATACCATATTTTATCAATTAAAATATTGCCACACATGCTTACATATCTCTTGTCACACATACTTACATATCTCTTGTCACACATGCTTACATATATCTTGTCACACATATCTCTTGCCATACATATATCTTGTCACACATACTTACATATCTTGTGTCACACACATCTCTAGCCACACATAATTACACATTTCGTGTCACACATAATTACATATTTCTTGTCACACATGTTTACATATCTCTTGTCACACATGCTACATATCTTTTGCCAGACATATCTTGTCACACATATCTCTTGTCACATATTTCTCTTGTCACACATATCTCTTGTCACACATGCTTACATATCTCTTGTCACACATGCTTACATGTATCTTGTCACAAATATCTCTTGCCACACATACTTACATATCTCTTTTCACATATTTCTCTTGTCACACATACTCTCATATCTCTTGTCACACATGCTTACATATCTCTTGTCACACATACTTTAATATCTCTTTATCATCATCCCTTTTGGCCGATGCTGTGACCCCAATAGTGGTAAGCTAACTGAGGAGTCTTGCATTGCACTACAGCGAGGGTGTCCAGCTTCTCAAGTATGCCATAGGATACAAGAAGAGCCACTGTAACCTGCTACCAAAATGATAGACCATGTAACAACTATACAGTTAAACAGATGCTTAGAACTCAGAAATAATACCTGGGAAATCTGACTGAGCAGGTGGGCAGTGGGAACAACGCGTCACCTTGTATTTAGTGAAATGTCGCAGCAAAATAATAATTATAACATAAATAGATGATACAGAAGAGAGCAAAGTTTCATCTTTCAGTTCCAAACAGGACATACTAGAGTCAATAGTCACTTCAATGACCACATCAATGCTCATCACCTGCCCTTTTGCAGACACTGCTCTCACTTTGATAAAACAGACATCTATTCATTGAGTACAAAGCACTTGTAGTTTTGTGAAATAATGATTTTGCAAGTACCGTCGTCAATAGGCCAATACACTGTATGACACAGTGGAACAACTGAAGAACACCTGTATTTATATAAGACTGGCACTGGGCTGGCGAGAGTTTACTCAACTGAGCATGAATACCTTCAATTATCAACAATGTCAAACACAGATATATGGCTATCTATCGTTGTCGACTGCGACCACCAACATCATCTTTGTTGTATGTATTCTATTTTGTTTGTTTCTGCACTGTCTATCATGTTTTGGGTAGGTGTATGCTGGACCTCATGTGAATTTTCAGTCCAGTGCAGGCATGGAATATCCTATTGCATGGTCTGGATCAGGCGTCTGGTTTCTACGTCTGCGTACAGAGATTCCCTTCCTTCGACAACATTCACTTTTACTGCATTTCTCAAATCTGATCTGGTTTCCGCAGTGCTCTACCAGTTGTCTTCATTTATGTAGCAGCCTATCAGAGTTTACTTCAGACTGTCCTTAAAACACTTTTTGGGCGACCTGTTTTCGCCAACCTTCCCTGAGCACACTTTACATGTCTTTTCAGTAGCCATGTGTCTGACATGCGAACAAAATGCCCAGCCCTTCATATACATAGTGGGGGACGGCGTGGGCTAGTAGTTAAGTGACATGGCTCACAACCCAAAGGTGCTGGGTTTGCTCCCCAATCACAGCACCAGCCGTTACCCGGAGAAGCAAACCCTTAGAAAATCCAGGAGGAAGCAGACCCTTACATAAAATGCATGCCGAAGTCGGATGCACTGGGCCGACAGGCGCAAAATAAAAACATACTGCAACGCACGCCGCCTTGAGGAATAGAAAAATAAGGCGAACGCAAAAACAAAACAAAAAATTGGAAACGGTATGACAGCTGGGGATTAAGGAGAAAGAGTGGAGGTAGATAAGACATATACCCACTTGAGGGGAAAAACTGGACAGGACAAGCAGATGGTTGCTGGGTTGGAACATACGAGGGAAATGAAGAGTGGGGCAGCCAAAAAATTGCAGTGGAAGAAAATGCTGGAGCAACTGCGGGTTCATGAATGAACCGAAATTGGAACCGGAGGAGAGGGACTATTGTAGCTCTGTTTTCTAAGGGGAACCAAAGGAAGGAATGACAGAAATCATATCTTTCTTTCTGTCAGTGCTCATTTTTCCATTTTAGTCCTTTTTTTTTTCAGTGACTCCAGCTGTTGATATTTTCTTATGGTATGTTGCACAACTCTCTTGAGTCCTTCTATCTGTCATACTTCTCCTGCTACCATGATGCGTGTATGCCGGCATTTCTCTTCTGAAAACGTACCCATTCATGATAACTTTAACTTAACATCATTATACTGGTTTAGAAGACTCTGCAGAGTCTGTATACAACCAGTTCCATTTAACATTTCCTTGCTCTAAATGCTATGCGTATCTAATCTAATCTTAAATGCATTAATTGTTCTTGCCTCCACTACTTCCTTTACGCAATGTATTCCAAGCATTCACCACTCTCTGACTAAAAAAATATTTCTTAATATCTAATCTGGACCTTTCTTTAGATAATTTGCAGCTATGCCCTCTTGCTCTTGTAGGTGGTTGTATTTTGAAAAACTTGTTATAGTCTAATGTATCCTTTCAATTGATCATCTTATAAACCTGTATTGTCACCTCAAATTCTTCTCATTTCTAGACACTGTAGGCCTGTTTTTCTGAGTCTTCCCTCATAACTGTCATTCTGGAATCTCATTATCAATCTTTTTATATATATATATCTCCCTCTCTCTCTCTCTCCTCTCTCTCTCTATCTATCTATCTATCTCTCTCCGTCTCACCCCCAAAATAGAAGAAAAGTTTTTTGCCATCAAAACCAAAGAGTAATTGACAAGAATTTAGTTGTTGGAAGCTACTTTTTTTAGTTATTCGCTCTTGGTAGTGCTTCTTTCCCCTCAGTTGATTCAGGAGCCTTATTGGCATGGAAAGAATAGATAGGTCCACTGCACATCCATATGTGCCGTGAAAGGCGGCTAAAAAGAATTGTGCATCGGGGTTAGCAACCTCGTCATGTAAAACAAACTGCTACAGAAATCACCACTGCAAAAGCATGAAAAGTGCTTTGGAGCATGCTTCTTAAAGGAGGCCAATTGTAGTTGTGGCCCTTTACTTCAGGGAGAAAGGGGCAACAAGTAGAAGAAGTTTCTTTGGTTGAGGGTTACAGTGGCTCTTCATGTATCCTAAGGCATAATCAAGAGATACGAATTTGGGTATTTCTAGCTGTAGTGCAATGCGATGCTTCCCAGTAGATTCACCACTATAGGGATCACAGTGTCTATTGCGACCTCATTGATCAGGCTGTTGTACTACATTCTGTTTCCAAGATCACGATGGCATGAGGTACGGGACTTGGTCAACATCTTTCACCTGACCTTGGTGTAGGTCCTAGCTCCAATACTAATTTGGATATGTTCATTTATAGGCTCTTGTTTACATATTATCAGGATATGCAAGGCTGCAACAACAATGAGCGGATTAACAATGACTGTCACAATCTTGTCCATGCTTAGCCTTTGAAGGCTCCGCTGGCTGGGACATACTCGGAGGATGGATGATGGCAGAACACCAAAATATCTTCTCTATGGGGAATTATAATTGGGAAAAAGGTCTCAGGGCTGGCCACTACTTCGGTACAAGCAGGATATGGATGATTAATATGTGTTTTGCTTCCAGGTGCCACATCAGTCTGGTGCTTATCATACGCTCCATCAGTTTACCTACACAGCTCAGTAGACTGATAGGCCTGTATCCATTTGGATCTGAACCTACAATACAAAAAGGTTTTCATCAGACAAAGAACAACACAAATAAACAAACTCATTAATCATTGCTGCCATGATTAAAGTGTGAATAGCCTTCTGGGTTTCAAAGAAAACTTTAGAACACCACATACAATATTATGGAACACCACATACAATATTATGGAACACCACATACAATATTATGGAACACCACATACAATATTATGGAACACCACATACAATATTATGGAACACAAGAAGTACAATAATGGATAACTCATTTTCTTCATGGAGGAAATTTTCTTCATAGAAGAAGTCTCGTCTCGTCTTTCCTATAACCTTTAGAAAGGTGGTAGGGAATCCCTCCAATTGTGAGTGATGTGTCTTGGGCATCTTCCTAGCCGGTTGGCACCCAATCCTCTCCTGGGCTGGGTCAAGAAGTGCATGAAATACCTAGGAATTCTAAGAACAGCAGATAGGAGATGCTGCTCAGAAATACAGAATATAGCCAAAATTAGAATAGTATTCCCCAAAAAATTAATGTTATCTTATGCATTAAGTTTTTGTCAATGGAAGGGAGCTTTACAAAGCCAATTGTGTCATTTGGAAGTGAATCATGGACAAAGAGTTTACTTTTGCTGGTTTTGACTATCTTGTGAACAACGACTGGTTGTGACTATCTTGTGAACATAGACTGGTTGTGACTATCTTGTGAACAGACTGGTTGTGACTATCTTGTGAACATAGATCAGTTGTGACTATATTGCGAACATAGACTGGTTGTGACTATCTTGTGAACATAGACTAGTTGTGACTATCTTGTGAACATAGACTGGTTGTGACTATCTTGTGAACATAGACTAGTTGTGACTATCTTGTGAACATAGACCGGTTGTGACTATATTGTGAACATAGACTGGTTGTGACTATCTTGTGAACATATACTAGTTGGGGCTATCTTGTAAATATAGACTAGTTGTGACTATCTTGTGAACATAGACTGGTTGTGACTATCTTGTGAACATAGTCCAGTTGTGACTATATGGTGAGCATAGAGTGGTTGTGACTATCTTGTGAACATAGACTGGTTGTGACTATCTTGTGAACATAGACCAGTTATGACTATATTGTGAACATAGACTGGTTGTGACTATCTTGTGAACATAGACTAGTTGTGACTATCTTGTGAACATAGACTGGTTGTGACTATCTTGTGAACATAGACCAGTTGTGACTATATTGTGAACATAGACTAGTGGTGACTATCTTGTGAACATAGACTGGTGGTGACTAGCTTGTGAACATAGACAACTTAACTTCTTTATACTGGTTTAGAAGACTCTGCAGAGTCTGTATACAACCAGTTTCATTTACATGACCTTGCTCTAATAGCTAGGCGCATCCAATTTATTCTTAAATACATTAACTGTCCCTGCCTCCACTACCTCCAGTGGCAATGCATTCTAAGCATTCACCACTCTTTTTATTCTTTCCAGCATGTTTATATCCCATCTATGATCAGGACTCCACACCTATACACAGTACTCCAATCTAACTAATGCTTTATACAGTTTGACTATCACTTCCTTGCTCCTATGTTTAATATTTCTTTTTATCATACCTAACATTGCATTTGCCTTTTTCACTGCTACCTTAACTTGCTCACTCACCTTTCCTGTATGATCTATTAAAACCCCTAGGTCCCTTTTCTTATCTATCTTTCTAATAATGTTCTCTCTCATTCTGTAATTATGTTCCACATTGGATCTACCAATGTAGATGACTGTACATTTATCTACATTAAACTCCATTTGCCAGCTTACAGACCATTCTCAAATTTTATCTAAATCCGATCTCAATATATCCACTTCTGCTTTAGATGAGACACTACTGCATAGTTTTGTGTCATCAGCAAATTTTGCAATCATGGATCCCATATCAATGTCCATATCATTTGTATATATCAAGAACACAATTGGTCCGAAAACCGAGCCCTGTGGCACTCCACTTTTCACTTCACACTACTCAGAGTACTCCTTATTTATGTCCACCCTCTGCCTTCTTCCCGTTAACCAATTTGCAATCCATTTGGCAACTTCCCCACCTATTCCATGTGATTTTAACTTTCAAAATAATCTTTGATGAGGTACTCTATCAAAGACCTTTGCAAAATCTAGATAAATAACGTCTACTGGATCCCCTTTATCTATCATTTTAGTAACCTCCTCCATGAATTCTAATAGATTTGTTAAGCAGGATCTCCCTCTAGTAAACCATGCTAACTATTTCTGGTTAGATTAAATTTGTCTAAATGCATTACAATGTTTTCTTTGATTATTGACTCTAACATTTTACAGACTATACTCGTTAAATCTCATTCAGTTGTGGCCAGTCCGGAGACAAAGTATGACAACCTGGTCCTTTCAGTTGGGCAGATACTAGTATCCTTCATTGTCTGCAGTCTGGATGTAATGCTCTTAATCACATGCCATTGTGTGACCTACTTTACACTACAACTACTTCTTTTTCATCGTTCGACCTGAAAAGGACATCATGTTGCAGTTTACAGGACATGTATGGATAATATCCACACCTTTCGGCCAGACACATCCAGTTTCAGCACGGCATTATTAGGATTGGGTTTACCTTCCGTCTTCGATCCATATTCTCTAAGCCAGACTACATTAGTGCATCATTTTTCAGGGCCACCACTTAGACACTCATTCACAGCTACATCTTCAGCCCCACATTACAACTCAACAATTCACAGCTGCATCTTCAGCCCCACATTACAACTCAACAATTCACAGCTGCATCTTCAGCCCCACATTACAACTCAACAATTCACAGCTGCATCTTCAGCCCCACATTACAACTCAACAGCCTAATCTTCTTTTCAGCTTGGAATGCTGCTGGGTTCCATATTGGACAAAGATGTTTTAATTGAGATTTGGCTTTGTTTATTCTGTCATCACTTTTATTAATCAATCAATGTTCTTTAAATGCCCTACACGGAATATAACTCAGAAACCAGTGCTCTCCAGTTTGATCTGTGTGATGCCACTCTTTTCAGTTCATGTATGTTGATCAAACCCATAGTGGAACCCTCTTCGACGATTGTACTGTAGAGAGTTTTTTTGGTCTTCCTCTTTTCCTGCTGCCAGATTGGTGACCACATTAATGCTTGAAGAGGAAGTCTGTTGCTGTCCATTCTAAGAACAGGCTCGATGTATGACCACCATTTTTTCCTGATGTGTGATGAAACATATTGTTGGTTGGTGGCTTCTCAAATTGTTTTGTTGGTTATACAGTCCTCCCTGCTATTGTTCAACAGTTTTCTAAGACACTTATTCTCGAATGCATTTAGCCTCTTTTCTAATGCATTTATCATTGCATATTGCCAAATAGTATTAAATACAGTGAACAACAGTAATATTGAGAGGAAGGTAAGAAAGTTTCAGCATTTGATAATATTACCTGGCCCATCTGTTGTGATACTTTTTATGATTGTCTCTTTCCAGGAGGAGATGAGCCTATTCTGTCCTATGAGACTGTGGTACAGCAGGAATGTAAGTGGGTCTTTCTTCATATGTTATTATTTTTCTTTTGTTTTGTTTTTGTAGTTCTCAACATGGGGATTGAACCCTGATTGCTTTACTGGGAAGCCAGTGCACTAACCATTGCACTACTGCGCAGGCACGCCCCCCCCCCCCCCCCAAATGCTAGATTAGGACAGTCATAAAAATAATTTTTTTAAATTTGTTACTGTAGTCCCAATGCAGACACTGCTGTTGAAGATGAAGTGTTAGAGACTTCATGTACTAGACCTCAGAATTTTTATGAGGTTTAGTGATCAGGTACCATTTTACTGCTGGGGCAACTGTAGCATGTAGATAGCAAGGAATGAACACAGTACCTTTGCCATGAGAAGCAGACACAATCCTACTCAGCTGCTCAACAATATACAATAAGCCATTGCTACTGTGATAATGGTCCACAAGGTAGTGTCATTCTGTGTACTGTCAGTCACTCGCTGGGTCACTGTAAGTAACACATATTTTTAATATACATAAATGTTATATATTGGGATTCCATGGTAAAGTGGTTAAATCGTCAACCTCGTGATCAGGTGGTGTGGGTTCGACTCCGGACTCCGCCGTTTTTTTCACGAGTGCTTGATGCGGAGTCCCATGCATCTCGTAGCCACCCCCTAGTCGTCTTGGCCTTGACTTGGTACTGGGGTCGGGCGGCTCGAGACAAGAGAGTGAGGATAAAAAGTAGCGCAGTTAATCCATACTAAAAATAGTGCTAGCAAATTAAATTATGCCATCATCGTTTGCGATGGACGGCGGCATTTGCCTTTTGCCTTTATTAATGTGTGAGGGCTACGAGGAAGCCGAGATGAGGGTCTTGGTCAGTATATTTTACCTGACCCTGACTAATATGTCTGATCAGTATATTGTGTCTGACCAGACGTTAGTCTTCTTTCTCATGTGATAATCATTATGCACAAAATTGGAGTCCTACAAAAAAAGAGAACAGTAGGGAAGAGAATTGGATGAACAGTAGAAGCAAGGCAACTCGACCCAAATAGGAATGAATTTGTGGAGAGCAGCTTTTGTACAGACAGCAATACGAAAATGTATGCAATGCATGGCAACAGGTGGAAAGCAGTCTCCCCTTTGAACCAGTATTTTTACCAGTTAACTTCTCAATACTCTCAATGGTACATGCCCAAGTGGGTAATGACCACTAAGTTTTTCTTTGAGTTTGTTTTGGCTTGATTTTGTTTGTTCTCAATCTCCCGCTACCAAGCCCTGAAAAGGGCTTCGTAAGTAGCAGAATGCAGTCCAGAGAACGGAATGCGCTGTGTCGTAGTTTACAGCTTGAGTGCAATATTTGCACCGTTCAGTCTGACACATCCGACTTCAGCATAACATTTTTTTAGTACTGGGCTAGCCTTCCCTCTTCGATCCCATCTCCTTAGACAATCTGCCCTATTGCAGCCTGTTATCCAGGATCACTGCGTGGAGGTGTAGAAGGGTCTTGGGAGCACTGGTTCGCTGGCCCTGACGCTAGTAGTCAGCTATGGATTGCTGATCGCTGCAGCTCATGTGTTGCCCAGCGTCTTGATCTCTTTCTTTGAGTTTAATCTTTGGGTAATGACTCCTAAGTTTTTCTTTGAGTTTCATCTTTTGGTAATGACTCCTAAGTTTTTCATTGAGTTTAATCTTTATCAGTAGCTCTCAAATAATCATATTTGATTCATTCTTTAACTTGAAAATCTGTCTCAGACTTCTTTTGTCACCATATATCTAGTTTTCAAAGTGTCATGCTGTCAATCAGCACGTCTCCTGGAGTCGACAGACCTAGAGAACATGTGTAAATTAAGTGTTTTCAAACAAACTGTGTAAATTGGGACCATATTTAACAAATGATATGTATTTAGTATTGTTACAATATTTAGTTAATTGAGCACATTGCATATGTAAATTGTGTATTTGAAACAACATTTAGTAAATTTTGGTGTCTTTAATAAATTTCTGTTATCTGTAACAAGACTACCTCTACACCTCATGGTAGAAGAGGAGCGACTAAGTAAGTAAGTCTAACAAGACTTCTGTAAACTTTGTATTTTTAACAAAAGACTAAATTGAAAACATTTCATTAACCATGTGTAAATTTCACATTTTACACCAATTTGTATAATTTGATTATTTTCCATCAAATATTTGTTTAATGATATTTACCCAATTTTTTTCAGTTAAACATTACTTTTTAAACAAAATATAGTATTTTAAATTTATCTAAATTTCATATACATTTTTGTTTACCATACTTATAGTACTTTTAGCAGCAGAATTTAACACCTTTAGTCAAATTTAGTGCATACACAAATTAAATACTTTAAACCACAGGAATTATTTAATTGACTAATGGCAAAAATACAATTCCAGTGAAGTACACAAGGCCAGTCATCATTCTAGGACCACAGAAAGACAGAATCAACGACGATCTAATCTCAGAATTCCCAGACAAGTTTGGCAACTGTGTTCCCCGTAAGTGTTTGCCGTACATTTCAGGATATGATGTTCCTTTCTTGTCGTTTGGTTTCTTCTGATAATTGAGGCACTAACAAATCACGTGCGGTTCAATTTTTGTTTATTTTTGCGAGTTCAGTTCAAGTATAATCTCCACATCGAAGGTTGGCTACAATGGATCTTCAGTGCCCACTATACATACCTTGATGCTGCAATCTGCCACACCCTGTCCGTCGTTTGATGTTATCCTCCCATTTATAGGGGGACTCAGTGGTCTCGAGGTAAGGTGTCCGCCTCAGGTACCGGAGGATGTGGGTTCGAATCACGGTGGAGATTGGGATTTTGTTTCCAAGTAGATCTTCTGGTAAAAAGCCCCTGATCTCTGGGTATTGATCACTGTGTTCAGCTCCGATTACATTAAAAATTCCTTAGCAGTTGGAAATCGAAAAGAGTAGGCTAAACGGACGCTGCCCAGATAAAATCAAAATCTACCCAAGTTATTTGCACCTTTCTCCAGTCTATAAAGATAGACTCGCATATTGTTTAAAGCGCAACACACCCCCCCCCCCCCCCCCCCAAGAAACTGGTTGTATGCAGGCTCTGTAGAGTCTTCTAAACCAGCATAAAGAAGTTAAGTTAAGCTATAGCTTCGTTTACCACTGGCATGTTTGCCATTCCTTTCCTTCCAGTATCATTTTCAACAAGGTGTTATGTCTTATGATGTGATCAAAACATCTGACTTTCTTCTTTCATTCTTTTCACTTATCTCCTGCTTGTACTTTTCAGTGAGGTTATGAAGAGGTTTCTTGACCAGGCCCTAGTATGTGCTTTGTACAACGGGGAGCTTTACTGCTTCTGTTATTTCTGTTATTCATCTTTTGCGTGGTCGGCCCTTGGCTTTGTTTTCATTGTATCTGTTTAGCATTGCTTTCTGAGGGGCACTATCTGGTGTTTGACGGGTCGCGTTGCCGAACCATTTGGTTCGCTGTCTCTCTCTAGATGAGCTCTAGTGCTGGTGCTGTACCTACTTGTCTCTGAATATCTTCGTTTCTGATTCTATCCATTCTTGTTACTCCAAGCATTCTGGGCAGGCATTTCATCTGTGTTGTTACAATGTTTCTTTTATCTTTTTATGTCAATGTCTAGTTTTGGCACTGTTATATAAATATATATATATATGTCTGTTTATTTTACTCGTCAGTTCTCTTTGTACCTCTAATTACACCAAACTATCTTATTTGTTTTCTTCTATTTCCAAGAGATAAACTTCATTATTTTATATATAAACATTACAAAGGTGTCAATTCTCTTCTCTCAAATTGTTTGTTTATTGTCCATGTTTCTACGCTCTACAGTAATGAGGGGTATATAAAACATTTTAAATTTACGAGTGGTGCTGTGCTTTATGGTAAGAACAGACAAAAAGTTCAACTTGGCCATCTCCAATCCTGCTCAATGATAAACAGTATGGTGACCAGAGAAAGCTGACTTACCTGCCAAGTTTATGAGGAAATAGATGTGATTATTTGAGAGCGAACAATAAAGATGAAGAAGTTTTCTTTTACAACGTGCGTTAACGGTGCAGTGATCCTACTCTTTCCTCCCCAGAAGCGAGCCCTGGTATCTTCCTCTTCTGCATTTGTTCTCAATCTCCCGCTACCAAACCCTGAAAGGGCTTAAGTAGCAGAATGTAGTCCAGAGAACGGAATGCGTTGTGTTGTAGTTTACAGCTTGACTGCGATATTTGCACCTTTCGGTCCAACACATACGACCTCAGTAAGCATTTTTTGAGTACCGGGTTAGCATTCCCTCTTCGATCCCTTCTCTTTAGCCAGTCTGCCCTGCTGCAGCCTGTTATCCAGGATCACCGTGTGGAGGTGTAGAAGGGCCTTGGCAGCTCTGGTTCACTGGCCCTGACGCTAGCAGTCAGCTATAGGTCGCTGACCACTGCAGCTCATGCGCTGCTCAGCGTCTGGATCCCCGAGCCCTGGTATCAACATGGACGTGTTCCAATTAATATAATATATGTTATGTAGTGGGAAGCTCAAGTTATCTGTCCTGCGTCAAGTGCATTTCATGAGCCATGTCATTGCATATTCATTCTAATGTCATCTATCCACCTGCCTCATGACACCCTCTTGTCCTGTAGTCAGATCTACCAGCGTTGTAAATCATCAGTGGAAGTTGATGAAGATGCATTCTTATGAGATAACCACACCAGTTCATCTTATGCCTGGAAATGTACTCTGTACAGGATATGTGCTGACCATACTTCGAATGTCATCGTGCTGCATTCTGTCTCTCCTGGTAACACTGATGACCTTCCTCAAACACTTCATTTCACGTTGAATTCTGCTCTCACCTCTCACGAGCCTAGGACAAAGGCCATGTTTGGCTCTGGTAGCACAGAGTCGGCATAAATATACTGTTAATCAGCTGTTGCTTTGTTGCCAAACTAATCCTCGGGTGACCAAGCAGTGGCGACAGCTGATAAGTCACAGTGTATATATGTATATATTTGGAATCCTGGTATTAAAACAGGCATGTTAATGTCTGTTACCAGGTAGCCAAAGGCTTCAGCTATACGAAGTAGGTATTTTAACACTTCCTGCAGCTTACTAGGCCTGGAGGGAAGGTACAAATAATTTGGGTAGATTTTTAACTAGAATTTTTGAAGTTTGTCCGGGCAGTGGCAGTTAAGCCTACTCTTTTTGATTTCTAACTGCCAAGGGATTTTTGACGTGCTCAACACTGAACACGAGAGTACGATCTCACTACCCTGAGATCAGGGAAATTTTACCAGAAGATCCACAGGGAAAAAATCACGGTCTCCACCGCGACAACCGGCACTCGAGGCAAACACCTTACTTCGCGACCACTGAGCCTCCTACATATGTGTGTATATATATATTGTTATGTGTTATATTTATATAACAAAAATGGGATCAGAATTCAAGCTTCTCTTGGTAGACTTTTTACATTAATGTATTTATTAGACCACTCTAACAGTAAAAATACCTGACCAAATGGATTGTGAAACAGATCGGTAAGGCAAGCATGACTGGCATCTACAAGCAAGAAGCATGTCTTTGTTTCCAGTTCATATGCATTAGCTTGTTAAACAATTTTACATTTGCTATCTCTTTTTGAGTATTGTATTTGTATTGGTTTTTATTTTTGTTTAATATATTTCATGAACGTTTTTGGCTTGCTTGCTTGTATTTCAATAAGCACGAAGTTCGTGGGATCTCAAATAGCAAAATTGGGGGCAAGAAAAAACAAGCAGGGGGGGACATGGTATAAGTGGGGATCGAGAGTGATGTCAGCTGTGAAGATTGTGGGATAGAGGTCCTATAGTATTGAAACTGGGAAAATGTATATGAGTGTGTTTGTCTGTGTGTGTATGTGAGTGAGTGAGATTGATGTATCTCTCTCTCTCTCTCTCTCTCTCTAAGTTTAAACTCTGTCCTGGGGACGGCAAAGGCTAGTGGTTAAGTCACGCGGTTGACATCCCGAAGGTGCTGGGTTCGCTACCCATCACAGCACAGGCCGTTACCCTAGGGAAGCAAACCCTTTGAAAATGCATAAAATACATGCCGAAGTCAGATGCACTGGACTGACATGCGCAAAATAAAAGCATAGTGCAATGCACACGGCCTTGGAGAATAGAGAAATAAAGCGAAAGTCAAAAAAGCAATATAAAAACCAAAAAACTGTACTAACATGCTGCACTTCATCCATCATCATCATCATGAAGCATGTCCTTTGTAGAACGTCGCTCCCATCACAGTCTGTCTGAAAGAAACTCGTTCCCTTGCCAAAACACCAGCTTCCGCCACTGTCCTACTCAGGCATTCCTGGATATCTTGGTGCCACCGTCTTCTTGGTCTACCCCTTCCTCTTTTGCCTGGCACCATAC
Source organism: Ariolimax columbianus (assembly GCA_036924085.1). Classification (NCBI taxonomy): domain Eukaryota; kingdom Metazoa; phylum Mollusca; class Gastropoda; order Stylommatophora; family Arionidae; genus Ariolimax; species Ariolimax columbianus. Next base: position 41,249,076 of record JAVGWX010000021.1, read on the forward strand.
CTTCCATCACCATTCTCTCAAGACCGTTGTGTCTCTTGATGTGACCAAAGTATTTGCATTTTCTAGCCAAAATAGAATTGATAAACCAGTTCTCCTCTATGCTCAACTCTTGCCGAATGTCTACATTTGTGCTTTTCTCTGCCCTGGGTATTCTGAGGATCTTTCTGTAACATTTTGACTCGAAGGATTCGATTCTTTGTCTAGAAGTTTTGGTAATCGTCCATGCTTCACAACCATAAGCTGCCACAGGAAAAACACAGGCTCTCAAGACTTTTACTTTTATCGTTTTGTTGGTGCCCTGCCATAATTTCTTCAGGCTGTTCAGTCTCTGCATTGCCACTTCATCCAGTGATGATTATTTTGTCCTATTTGTTGAACATTGTGTAGAATGTGTGGCCAAGTGAGTAGAGTTCCAGTCTTCAAATCTGGAGGATATGATATCCAACCCTGTTTAGGCCTAAGTTTTGCTATCTGCGATGAAATAAACATATCCTGCACACTACATGCAGGCTTGAAATCACCTGGCGGCGCCCATCTCCTCTCCAAGCTGCGGTGGGCCAACATCTGCAAGTATCCTGAAGGAGCCCGTCCCCCCAGGCGAGCCATTGCCTCGTTAGCCTATTAATGTGAACATAATAGTGGAGCCGCCCTCCAGGCGAGCCATTGCCTCGTTAGCCTATTAATGTGAACATAATAGTGGAGCCGCGTAGCGCAGTGGTTAGCGAGCAGGCTTCGCATCTGAGTGGTCCTGGGTTCATTCCCCAGTTGAGGCGGTAATGTTTTTTTCAGACCGCAATGGCTCCCGGGTCGACCCAGCCTTAAATGGGTACCGGTTCAGTCCGGGAAGTAAAAGCGGCGAGGGAGAGGAGATGGCTACCGCCCTCATATAGCCGAGCCTTTGAAATGTGAGATCGCTAACACCTCACACCTCTACGGCAGTAATGCTATGGGATACTTTACTTTACTTTTAATAGTGTAATTTTGGATTCATAAAATAAATTAAAATTCCTTTTCAACTTTTACACATGTTTCAAGACATAAATTATCTTTGAACTGTCTAGACACAACTAGAGAGAAGAGGCAACATGAAGAAGATGGACGGGATTATCATTTTGTGGCTTCCAGGGAGCAGATGGAACGAGACATCCAGAATCACTTATTTATTGAGGCCGGTGTATATAATGATAATCTCTATGGTACCAGTGTTGCTTCAGTCAAAGAGGTTGCAGAACAGGTAAGTAACGCTACTATATATTTGGCAGGTCAGTTTAGAGCTTTTGAACTTTCTTAACATTACTTAACTTAACATCTTTGTACTGCTTTAGAAGACTCTCAGAGCCTGTTTACAACCAGTTTCATTTACATTTCCTTGATCTAAAAGCTATGCACATCCAATCTATTCTTAAATGCATTAATTGTCCCTGCCTCCACTACTTCCTGTGGTCTCTGGATCTCTCTTTAGTTAAATTGTAGCTATGCCCTCGTGTTCTTGTGGGTGGTTGTATTTTGAAAAATTTGTTTTACTCTAATTTATCCTTTCCTTTGAATATCTTATAAACCTGTGTTAAGTCACTTCAAATTCTTCTCTTTTCTAGACACTAGGCAGGTTTTTCTGAGTCTTTCCTCATAACTGTAATTCTGGAATCCCACTATCAGCTTTGTCACTATTCTTTGTATCCTTTCCAGTATGTTTATATCCCCTCTATGATAAGGACTCCACACCTGTATGCAGTACTCCAATCTATATCTAACTAATGCTTTATTCTATAGCTAGAGGGGCCAATCCTTTGCCACATTATGCCAGGTAGCTGCTTCTTTGGCGTTCATCCTGAAAAGGAGGTTGTGTCGTAGTTTACAACGAGGCTGTGATATCTGTACCTTTCAGCCCGGCACATCCGATTTCATCTGGCTTATTTGGGTACCGGGTTTGTCTTCCAGTTTGGGTCCTTAATCTCTTATCCAGACTACACTAGTGCAGCCTGTTTCTAGGACCACCGCTTGGAGGCGGAATAGGGTCTTGGTCAGCTCTAGTTCAATTCGCTGACCCTGCTAAGAGTCTCTGGCTGTTGTCAGCTCATTCGCTGTGCTGCATCGTCGGCCCCGCCAGGTAGCTAAAAACTGTTTAATGTAATTCTGGTCTTTTATCCTGGAGTACCATGTTAACCCAAGGGCTTTTTTCAGTCTTTCTCTCCATCTACTAGAGTGTCATTTTTCAGTGTTCATCAATTGTGGTGCATGTGTCATTTTTCAGTGTTCATCAATTGTGATGCATGTGTCATTTTTCAGTGTTCATCAATTGTGGTGCATGTGTCATTTTTCAGTGTTCATCAATTGTGATGCATGTATCATTTTTCAGTGTTCATCAATTGTGATGCATGTGTCATTTTTCAATGTTCATCAATTGTGATGCATGTGTCATTTTTCAGTGTTCATCAATTGTGATGCATGTGTCATTTTTCAGTGTTCATCAATTGTGGTGCATGTGTCATTTTTCAGTGTTCATCAATTGTGATGCATGTGTCATTTTTCAGTGTTCATCAATTGTGGTGCATGTGTCATTTTTCAGTGTTCATCAATTGTGATGCATGTATCATTTTTCAGTGTTCATCAATTGTGATGCATGTGTCATTTTTCAATGTTCATCAATTGTGGTGCATGTGTCATTTTTCAGTGTTCATCAATTGTGATGCATGTGTCATTTTTCAGTGTTCATCAATTGTGATGCATGTGTCATTTTTCAGTGTTCATCAATTGTGATGCATGTGTCATTTTTCAGTGTTCATCAATTGTGATGCATGTGTCATTTTTCAGTGTTCATCAATTGTGATGCATGTGTGCGTGCTACATGCTTGGCCCATCTGTATTTCCTCAACAGCGCCGGATCTATGACATTATTGAAGCGGATATGTTGCTGTATTTCAGTGTCAAAATATGCTCGCTCAGAGAGATTGTTTGTCATTACATTGCCATTTGAATCTTCTTTTTATTCTTCTTCTGTGTTCGTTCTGAATCTCCTGCTACCAAGCCCTGGACAGGGCTTTGCAAGTAGCAAGATGTAGTCCGGAGAACGGAATGCATTGTGTCGCTAGTTTACAGCATACTGCGGTATTTGCACCTTTCGGTCTGACACATCCATCTTCGGCAGCTGCCTTTGAGTAACTAGAAGCTTCACCTAATCTGCTGTATGTATTCTTCATTACTCACCCTTACTTTGATGTTTCTCATCTTCTGTATGTAGACTCCATTACTTACCTTGACGTTCCTCATCTTCTGTATGTAGACTCCATTACTTACCTTGAAATTTCTCATGTTCTGTATGTAGACTCCATTACTTACCTTGACGTTCCTCATCTTCTGTATGTAGACTCCATTACTTACCTTGACGTTCCTCATCGTCTGTATGTAGACTCCATTACTTACCTTGATGTTTCTCACCTACTGTATGTAGACTCCATTACTCCTTGTCTCAACATTTTTCATCTGCTGTAAGTAAAATTCATTACTTGTCTCAATGTTTCTCATCTTCTGTATATTGACTTCGTTACCTACCCTTACCTTGGCATTTCTCATCTGCTGTATGTAGACGCCATTACTTAACGTTTCTTATCTGCTTTATGTAGATGCCATTACTTAACGTTTCTTATCTGCTGTTTGTAGACTCCATTACTTAACGTTTCTCATCTGCTGTATGTAGACTCCATTACTTAACGTTTCTCATCTGCTGTATGTAGACTCCATTACTTAACGTTTCTCATCTGCTGTATGTAGACTCCATTACTTAACATTTCTTATCTGCTGAAGTATGGGTTTGGTGCTGTTGAAGTTGCTCCATCCACCAAACTGATTGTCTTCATGAAATAAATTTATTTGATTTCACTTACGGATGTGAATTATGGGGCAATGACCAATACCCAGAAAAGCCAGCTCCGAGCCTCTGAAATGAGATATCTATGGAAGGTGGTCCAAGTAACAAGAAGAGACAAGGTCGGCAACCAGAAAATGCGGCGCATTTTGGAAACGCTGCTTTTGCGGACTCGACTGGAGCAATTTCAACTCCAGTGGTTCGGCCATGTTTGCAGAATTAAAGAAGATCGCCTACCACAGAACGGGATCTACCACAGTACGGGATCTACCACAGTACCGGATCCAGAACCCCAGGACAGCCCATAGTAAGCTGGGATGTCAATATAAGACAGTCTATAAGAGACCGCTGATTAGACTGTGGAACCAAGTCAAGAGGGAGATGGCAGATAAATTAGTCTGGCCTCTTCCTGACAAACCTTTTCGCCCCAGGGTAGAAGAGGAGTGACTATGGCCACTTTGTGACAAACTTCACCCCAGAGTAGAAGAGGAGTATCTATGGCCACTTTGTGACAAACTTCACCTCAGAGTAGAAGAGGAGGGACTATGGCCACGTTGTGACAAACCTCTTCACCCCAGAGTAGAAGGGGAGTGACTATGGCCACTTTGTGACAAACTTCACCTCAGAGTAGAAGGGGAGTGACTATGACCACTTTGTGACAAACTTCACCTCAGAGTAGAAGGGGAGTGACTATGGCCACTTTGTGACAAACTTCACCTCAGAGTAGAAGGGGAGTGACTATGGCCACTTTCTGACAAACTTCTTCACCCCAGAGTAGAAGGGGAGTGACTATGGCCACTTTGTGACAAACTTCGCCCCAGAGTAGAAGAGGAGTGTCTATGGCCACTTTGTGACAAACTTCTTTACCCCAGGGTAGATGGGGAGTGACTATGGCCACTTTCTGACAAACTTCTTCACCCCAGAGTAGAAGGGGAGTGACTATGGCCACTTTCTGACAAACTGTTTTACCCCAGGGTAGATGGGGAGTGACTATGGCCACTTTCTGACAAACTTTTTTACCCCAGGGTAGATGGGGAGTGACTATGTAAATATTTCATTGAAATTCTGTGAAAATATTGTGTTATGTATTATCATCTTCTTCTTCGTTGTATGTCCTGTCAATTGGCAAATGTGATCATGGTCCTTCACAACTTCCATCCTGTCTCTAGTGGTCTTTGTAATCGTTATAACATCGTTGACTCTCTTTTGTATTTACGTAGGGCAAGCACTGTATATTGGATGTCAGCGGGAATGCCATCAAGAGGTTGCAAGTTGCAGGTCTTTACCCAATTGCTATATTTATTAAGCCAAAATCGATTGAGTCCATCATGTAAGTTTGAATTTGTGTTATGTTTGTTTGCTCTCTATCTCTCTTTCTCTTTCTCGCTCTGTTTATGTATCTCTTGCTTTCTCTCTCTTTCTGTTTCTCTCACATTCTCACTCTCCTCTCTCTGTTTCTGTTTCTCTCACTTTCTCGCTCTGCTTTCTCTGTCTCTACTCTTTCTTTCTTTCTCTCCCTCACTTTCTCTTACTCTCTCTTTCTCTCACTTTTTTCACTTTCTCGCTCTACTCTTTCTTTGTCCCTCTCACTTTCTCTCTAACCTTTCTCTCTCTCTCTCTCTCTTTCTTGCTGTACTCTCTCTTTCTGTATTTTGTAAACACACAGAGATATAAAGACATAACTTAACTTAACATATTTATACTGGTTTAGAAGCCACTACAGAGCCTTTATACCAGTTTCTTGGAAGGTGGTTTTACCGATGTGCGAGTCCATCTTAATAGACTCAAACACTAGAGCTAAGTAGACTCGCAGCCAGTTAGGCGCCATCTATAGCTGCTCTTAACAAACCATCCTGGGAAAGGTACAAATGGATATGTTTGTTATTTTTGTTTAATCCTACGAGTGGATCCCTGGACCTTTACCAGAGAAAAAAGGAATAGGGCACAACCCCTCCCTACTTGTCGTGAAAGTAAACTGAAGAAAGTTGTGCATGGGCTAGCAACTTCATCATTAAAACAATTTGCTACAACAACCACCACTGAAAAAGTCAGCAAAGCGTCTTTGCTCCGGATTCCTAAAGGAAGCCAACTGTAGTTTTGGCCCTGTACTCTGACTTAGTGAATAAGGGACACGAAGGAGGTGAAGAAAACGTGTGTGTGTGTGTTCTACGAAAGATCAAACAACTTGCCAGATACATAGTTAATAATAAATATGTATGTTGTTTTATATATATATATATATATCAACAGGCAGCATACCCCATACTTCTTTGCTTCATACATAACTTCTGACAGTTAAGTTAGTTCAGTCCCTGGCTTTATTGTGCGGCTACAATGAGCTCAGCGCCTCTGTTTCAACTAATAGGTGTGGCATCAATGGCGAGTCTCTGGTGCCTTAAGACTAGTTTTCTTCAGGCAGACAGAGCTCATTAACCTTTGAGGGTAGCCTGTTTCGGAGAAGGTAAACTCTGACCTAAATCCTCCCCTGCCTTTCGGGAATACTCAACCATCAGAAAGGCTTGGAGAGTAATCCAAAAAGGAATCATTCAAAGTCCCTAAGGCAGTCTAGTGCTAACCAGCACCATTCTGGCAGCTTCTGTGACCTGACTGGTATCAAACTGTATTGATTATTGTCGATCATATTGATCCGCAAGCAATGTGGAGAGGAGAAACATGCTGCACAGGCAACAGCTTGATCTCCATATATCTGTGCCCAAGCTGGCGCCCTGGAGAGGATACTCCAGCTAGCCGCACCAAATGAAAATGTTTCTTTCGACTCCACCTCAAATTGGGCCAAGAGAGACTATTACAACAAGCAGAGGAGAAAAGGAACACAAAAATATCACCTCAAGGACTCATCATTCCATAGTCAGTCAGTTAGTTAGTTGCCCATCGCAAGCAAAGATGGCGGCACCGTTATACATGTTTATTCAGATGTGACTATACAGTCTGATTTGAGCATGACTAACTCTACCCCATGTAGGGCACATGTGAACAGTGTTAGTAATTGGGCCAACTTGTATTCTGTCCTTTTGTGCGCCTCCGTAATGGTTCTCTGCTCAGCGATGCAAGCACAATGTGTGATGGCAGTGCGCCAAGTGAGGGGTTCGGAGCAAGCAGCTCCCAGGCAGTGACATCCATGGGGAAACTATTCAAAGAAACATTTAGAATGTTTTTGTATCATTGCTTCTGTTTCCCATGCTAGCACTGTCCTGTCCTGAGCTCACTGTACAATAGTTGTTTAGGTAGACGATCATCTGATATGCGAACAATATAACTAAAGAAGGCTATTCACCCCATACTTACAGGTTAGGTTCCAGATCACTGCCATAACTCGAAGCACTGCCTTTCTTCACTTAATGATGCATCTGGGGTAGTTGTCTCGCCGCAGCGACTCAATTTCATCCAGTGTTCGTAAAGCGATCTCAGTCCCGCCAGGCGGAGCGATAGCGCGGGCTTGCGGAAAACGCTCGCCTGCCTTTCCCCGTAGTGCGAATTGGGTGCGGTTTGTGGTAGTGGCTCCTCCACCGAGGTGCGCTAGTCTGGTCCGTATCAGGAAACGTGGTCCGTCCCTGGTGATTTATCTAAGGCTTATAGCAGAGCTCGACAGTACGTCTCGCTGGTGGTCCGACTCTCGCAAAGAGCTTGTGACCGGCAAATGGAAAGCAGGAATCGTTGCCTCGAGGCCCTGCGTTCTCTCCCTACGGAGAAGGGCAGGCCAAATTGTGTCTCTAGTCCCAGTGAAATTCGTCGCCGAGGTCGTTGGGATCCGTTCTGCACAGAGCGCTGCCATCCCTCCTCGAGCGAGCCCGGTCGGTCGGTCGTCTGGTGCGTGTGGGAGGCCCCTGTCAGGCGGTCCTAGGTCGACGGAGTGAGGGACGGGTGGAACAACCGTCCGTCCGTCCCGTCAGTCGGTCCCTGCGGCCGTCCCAGTGAGGCTTTTTACACACCCTTCCTCCGCCGACCGGTGTGCGCAGTACGTACGTCTCCGACAGATATCTGGTTGATCCTGCCAGTAGTCATATGCTTGTCTCAAAGATTAAGCCATGCATGTCTAAGTTCACACTGTCTCACGGTGAAACCGCGAATGGCTCATTAAATCAGTCGAGGTTCCTTAGATGACACGATCCTACTTGGATAACTGTGGCAATTCTAGAGCTAATACATGCTTACCAAGCTCCGACCCTCGCGGAAAGAGCGCTTTTATTAGTTCAAAACCAATCGTCGTTTCCCCTCGCGGAGTTGCGGCGTCCCCACTGGTGACTCTGGATAACTTTGTGCTGATCGCATGGCCTCATGTGCCGGCGACGCATCTTTCAAATGTCTGCCCTATCAAATGTCGATGGTACGTGACATGCCTACCATGTTTGTAACGGGTAACGGGGAATCAGGGTTCGATTCCGGAGAGGGAGCATGAGAAACGGCTACCACATCCAAGGAAGGCAGCAGGCGCGCAACTTACCCACTCCCGGCACGGGGAGGTAGTGACGAAAAATAACAATACGGGACTCTTTCGAGGCCCCGTAATTGGAATGAGTACACTTTAAACCCTTTAACGAGGATCTATTGGAGGGCAAGTCTGGTGCCAGCAGCCGCGGTAATTCCAGCTCCAATAGCGTATATTAAAGTTGTTGCAGTTAAAAAGCTCGTAGTTGGATCTCAGGCGCAGGCGGGCGGTCCGGCTCGCGCCGGTTCACTGCCCGTTGTCTCCTGCCCTACCGTCTGCCGGCTCTCTCACACGGGTGCTCTTCGCTGAGCGTCCTGGGTGGCCGGCGCGTTTACTTTGAAAAAATTAGAGTGTTCAAAGCAGGCCTCGGCTGCCTGAATAATGGTGCATGGAATAATGGAATAGGACCTCGGTTCTATTTTGTTGGTTTTCGGAACTGGAGGTAATGATTAACAGGGACAAACGGGGGCATTCGTATTGCGGCGTTAGAGGTGAAATTCTTGGATCGCCGCAAGACGAGCTACTGCGAAAGCATTTGTCAAGAATGTTTTCATTAATCAAGAACGAAAGTCAGAGGCGCGAAGACGATCAGATACCGTCGTAGTTCTGACCATAAACGATGCCGACTAGCGATCCGCAGGAGTTGCTTCGATGACTCTGCGGGCAGCTTCCGGGAAACCAAAGTGTTTGGGTTCCGGGGGAAGTATGGTTGCAAAGCTGAAACTTAAAGGAATTGACGGAAGGGCACCACCAGGAGTGGAGCCTGCGGCTTAATTTGACTCAACACGGCCAACACTGAAATGATTGACATGCCGAGACCACTCTTCTGGAGTCTAATATGGAACTGGTGCTGGACTTAGACCCCCAGAAATCTGGGGTTATGTCCCCTGTGGCTCGGTTTTGTCTGCATCCAGTGTTTGATAAAGGAATTGACGGAAGAGCACTATCAGGAGTGGAGCCTGAGACCTAAGTTAACTTACCACGCCAATACTGCAGAATGACTATCAAAAAGTACACCTTAGTGGGGTCTAATAGAGAACATGTGCTGGAATTAGACCCTCGAAAATCTTTGGGGCTACCCTTTAAGAAACTTGACTATCTCGCTAAGGGAATTGACGAAAGGGCACCACCAGGTGTGGAACCTGCGGCTTAATTTGACTGAACACGCCAATGCTGTAGAACAACTGACAAATTGAGAGCGCTGCCGTTTGGGTCTAATAATGAACGTACGCTGGTATTAGACTCACGGACGACAAGTCAGCTCAAATGAAAGAACGCTACGGAAATCGTGTTTAACTCCGCAGATTTCAAATACCTGGTCATTGACAAACAAAAGCCCTCAATAAATTCGTCTGACCAAATAGTGAACGGGTGCTGGAAATAGATCTGAAGACAGGTCAGTTTTACCCTACAAATGACAGGGCGTTGCTACGGAAAACCAGCTCAAATCGAGAGGAGCCGCAGACACTTTGGTTCACGTACCAGGCTGATAAGCCAAGGGCGCGAGGCTACCATGTGGGGGATTACGGCCGAACCCTTGAAAGCCGCAATCCCGCCCAAAATCTCAGCACCACTGCAATGGGAGGCCCCTACATGCTCGGGACCTGGGGCTTGCGCCCCAGCCCTATCAGGTAGAGCCACAGTAAGAGGTCCTTGCCGCCCGCAAATCAAAGCGGGCGGAAAACTGCTTGATACTCACCCTATACGGCGATGGGGTGCGAAAAACACCAACCAAAGACTTAGAACCTGGTCGGGGTGTCGAAAACAGTAGAGCAGCCACCACACTGTGAACTGTCAAGACTCAACCACTGACCATGAGAGTTGTCCGCACACCAGGCGACCAACATCTCTGTGACATTACCAGGCTTGTCCTCTGGCTAAATGCACTCCGGTTACGATATCTACCTCTGTACGTTATCAGCCATAACTATCATGCTGGACGCAGAAGAGATGCAGACCAGCGGACATTGCACACCTGCCCCACTGTGTCAACACCCCAGGTGGCGGGGAATGCTAGGCGTACCATCCCTGCATAGAAGCCAAGAAAATAAAGGGAAAAAGAGATACCCCACTCACATGCAAATGCTACGTTTCTGGCAGGACGTGACGATCCTGGGATACAGACACACTGGACTGCCTCTCTTCCGGGTAAACCAGTCCATCTCATATATCACATACCATCATTGCACCCTATAGACACGAGTAGTGAAGACTCGATAGTCTGGAAAGACAACTTCCATAGGAGAGAAAACTCTGATCGTAAACAACTGCTGCCTTGCAGATAGGCTGGGGACAGCCAAAGGCTAAGGAGGGCATCCCTACAGAAACGCCTGTTGAAATCGGATGCACGGGGCCGCAAGCCTAACAAAACAGTGCAACGTAAATCACAGTATGATGGCAGCACAACCTATTCGAAAAACGTATGGCGCTCATCCTGAGGAGACCCGCCAGGCAGCGATAGCGCCGGGCCTCACGCCTCGAAGGGGCCCACCCTTGACTACTGGTGGTCACCCACCCATGTGTCGTGGAGTCAAGGCACATGGCTATGGGGTAACGTCTATTGGCCAAAACTTCAAGACCCTCAGAATACTACAGTGGAATGCGGAGGGAGTCATTAACAAAAAACTTTCCCTAACACACCACCTGCATGAAGGTAAGATTGACGTGGCATGTATCCAGGAAACGCACCTCAACAATAACCATAAATTCTCAATCAGAGGATACCAGACCTTCCGTCTAGATAGAGAAGGTCACAAAGGAGGGGTCCTGATACTGACCAGAAACAGCATACCGAGTAGCGCGGTACCTGTCAATCACACCGGACAAGCAGAAATTGTAGGAGTTGACATAATGGCTCTAGAGACGAAACTCCGCATTTTCAATCTGTACGGACCACCAAACAGAGACCTATCGCTCTCGAGTATGGAGGTCAGAGACTCCAACTGCATAGTAGTTGGAGATTTCAACAGCCACTCGGAGAGATGGGGATACTCTGACACAGACAGTAGAGGTGACGAAGTGGAAGATTGGGAGATAGATGCAAATCTCTCCCTAATCAATAGGCCGGAGGATAGCCCTAGCTTCTATTCAAGAACATGGCATACCACCTCGACTCCAGATTTGGCCTTCTCCACACAGGACATACACTATAAAATAGACCGCCAGGTGCTAAACCAACTGGCAGGTAGCGACCACAGGCCGATCAGGCTAACCATTGACATGGAAGTAGGCCCACAGGAAACAAAACCGCTCCCACGTTGGAATTACAAACGAGCCGACTGGGACAGATTTGCAATCCTGACAGATGGGCTGTGTGAAACCATCAACACACGAAACACCAAAATGAAGCCCATGGTAGAGAGCCTAAGCAAGGCAATAATGCAAGCCGCCACTGAAACCATCCCAAGAGGAGCTAGGAAAAACTATAAGCCCTACTGGAATGATGAGTTACAGAAAGTGGAAGATGCAGTAACAAATGCGAGGAACATGGCAGAACGAGAAAAATCCGTGGAGGCAAACATCGCCCTCAAAGCCGCCGCGGCGAAGTACAAACACACTCTCAAGCAAACAGCAAGAGAAAGTTGGAAAAATAAAACGGAAAGTTTAAACCTAGACAAAGAAGGGAACAAGCTATGGAAGCTAGTCAGAGCCATGAACGACGAAACCCCGTCAAATAAACAAATTACTATCAAGCAAGGCGAGAACTTGATCACAGGTAAGAAAGCCGCAAACGCCTTTGTCGATCACTATGCCAGAGCAAACCACATCGAGGTCCCTGCAGATAAGCATACAGACATTAGCGAAGAGCTAAAGGGGCACGAAAACATAAATACGGCTCCTGAAGAGCACATGATGGCCAAACTAACAATGCGCGAAATGGAAGAGGCTATGAGAACACTAAAGAGAAGGAAATCTCCCGGAAAAGACGGGATAACAAACGAAATGCTGATGGGGCTGGGCCAAACAGCGAAGGAAAAACTACTATCAGTCCTGAACCAAAGCTGGAAAAGGGGTATTGTACCCCAGGCATGGAAAGATGCAATACTGGTACCAGTACCAAAAACAGGAAAGGACAAAACAGATCCGAATGGATACAGGCCCATAAGCCTACTGAGCTGTGTCGGCAAGCTGATGGAACGGATGATAAACACCAGACTGATGTGGCATCTGGAAGAAAAACGAATACTAATTCCACAGCAAGCCGGCTTTAGACAGCACAGATCCACTGAGGACCAGGTCATCCTCATAGCCCAGGAGATAGAAGATGCCTACCAGGCACAGAAACACACAGTAGCTGTTTGGGTGGATCTGGAAAAGGCATTTGACAAAGTCTGGAAGGATGGACTTAGAGTCAAGCTAAGAAGAAGTGATGTTTGTGGGAAGATGTACAAGTGGATCAACCACTACCTCAAACAAAGAACGGCCAGAGTCCAAGTACAAGGGCAGATGAGCAAAAAGGTGACACTCGAGCAGGGAGTACCCCAAGGGGGAGTACTGTCACCCACACTCTTCCTGGTATATATAAACGATATTACAGAGAATATACCAAGAAGAGTCCATAGCTCAATGTTTGCAGACGATCTGGCTATGTGGACCTCTGAAAAGAATCTCACCATAGCAAGAAATCGGATGCAAACGGCCCTAACATCGCTGGAAGAGTGGGCGAACTCATGGCTGGTCAAAATAAACGAGGAGAAAACCACGTGCACAATATTCTCGCTCTCATTAAAACCCCAAAGTACCAAATTAAGCCTAAATGGCAAAATCCTGCAGCCAAACGACAACCCAACCTATCTGGGAGTCACATTTGATCGGCGCATGACATGGAAAAGTCAGATTGAGAGAAACCGAATGAAAGCCAGAGAAAGAATGGCGATCATGAGGAAACTTGCTGGCACAAGCTGGGGAGCAGACGAAGGCATACTAAAGAAACTGTACACTGGAAGAGTGAGACCAGTTCTCGAGTATGGCATCGCGGCATGGACAACAGCAGCGAAGGCGAACTTCGATAAAGTTAACAAACTTCAAAACCAAGCCATGAGAATCATAACTGGTGGCATGAAGTCAACGCCAATTGTAGAACTTGAAAAGATTACAAAACTGCAATCCATGACCGACAGAAGAGACTGCAGAGCCCAGCTGCAGTCAGAGAAACTCCGAAGACTGACGGACCATCCAATGTACCAGAGGCTAAACAATTTGGGAACTGGGAAACTAAAGCGGAGAAACTTTGCAGAAATAGCCAAAGCAAAGATGCACGAAGATCCCATAAACGCACTAACAACACCAAAACCCATCACTACTGTACGAAAACCTACTTGGAGGCAGGATATATTTCCAGAGGTGGTAGAAAATATACCAGGTATTGCAAACAAAAACTGCCAGACCGAAAAAGAAAGGAGAGACACTACCTTAAGCTTCATAACGAAAAGCTACCCAAGCATGGACTGGACCCATGCATACACCGACGGTTCTGTAACAAACACTACACAGAACGGAGGGGCAGGAGCATTCCTGAACCTACCAAATGGCAGAAAAATAACACTGTCATTCGCTACTGGTAAGTACACGAGCAATTTCAGAGCAGAGGCAGAGGCACTGAGGGCGGCAGTGGAAGAAATGGTAACACACAGTGAAAATGAGAGCCATATAGTCCTGCTGACAGATGCTCTCGAAGTAGTCACAGCGCTAAAAAGCCAGAAAAACACTGAGCTTAATGACTTAAGAGCAGCACTCTGCAAACTGTGCCAACAGTCCGCACCAAAAAGGGTAGTGGTACAGTGGGTTCCGTCACACTGCAACATCCAAGGCAACGAGGAGGCAGACAGACTGGCAAAAGAAGGTGCAAGGCTACCACAAATAGATACCAGTATGACGTACGAAGAGTCAAAACGGCTTATCAAAGCCAGGTACATGTCCAAATGGGAAACCGAACATACTGGTTACACCAAAAACGATGCCTATTACCAGTTGAACCGAAGAGAGCAGGTCGTTGTCTTCAGACTTCGCACTGGCCACAACAGACTGAGGCACCACCTCTTCAACAAATTGAAGATAGGGTGTACCGACGAATGCCCGTGCGGTACTGGTAAAATGACCACTGAACATCTGCTGCAGAACTGCCCGACATACGAGGATCAGAGAGAGCAGATGTGGCCATTGCCAGTGGAACTGCAAGACAAGCTCTATGGTAGTGGCGAGAGTCTCAGGATGACCGCCGCTTTTTTCGAGAAAATAATGGTTACTGTCTGACTGTGTACGCAGAAGAAGAAGAAGAAGCTTCTGTTTCCCCTGCTAGCACTGTCCTGTCCTGAGCTCACTGTACAATAGTTGTTTAGGTAGACGATCATCTGATATGCGAACAATATAACTAAAGAAGGCTATTCACCCCATACTTACAGGTTAGGTTCCAGATCACTGCCATAACTCGAAGCACTGCCTTTCTTCACTTAATGATGCATTTAATTTCAGAAGATAAACAAAAATGTGCAAAATGGACCATGTCTGAAAAACAATTGCAGTGATACAAGTATGTATAGTGGTTACATGCAGATTAGAGTAGTAGAGTCATGTCGCTAAAAGGTGGTCACTTTGTAGCAAGCACCTCAATCTTGAGACAAGGTTGCAATTGAAAGGAGTAAGTGCGAGGTATCATTGTTGTTATTGTTTGTGAAATGCCGTCAATGAGTAGGTTTACTCTTTTGTGCGCCCTGAAAAGGATGTTGCGTGGCAGGTTGCAGTAGCTATCCTCACATCAAGAGTATGCTAATGAAGGTGGACCGCAGTCCTCCAGGCGGTTGTGCTATGCTTGGCTTCAACTGCGTGTCGCTCATTACTTCGCGGATCATGTTGATCCCTCGCCTTGTTAGTAGATCTGCCATGAAGACAGCCCGTTTCCAGGGAGACCTGCAGGGAAGCCAAGGTGACGGTCTTGACTAGCATATTTTGCTTGACCAGACTTTAGTCTTCCTCCCCGTGAAGCATCATAAATGTAAGTGTTGTACATTGAAGCGTTATAAGTTGGGATATGACTAAAATCACCTGACAAAAAACAGTGAAATAGGAAGCTATGTCAACTGAATTCTAACGGGTGAAGCTCAACACAGCTGCCAAAAATAGGAATCTGAAAAGAGCGACCATTGCAGACTCTGTAGTCTTCCAAACCAATATAAAGACATTAAGTTAAGTTAAGTGATAAGGAATAAGCCAGGTCTCATCAATTGCTTTGCTCATTATCATCATGTAGTATATGCCCATCATTGTTCCTTATTATGTTTTTCAGCATCACTTTTGTATTTATTTTCCTCCAGGGAAATGAACAAAAGAATAACTGAGGAGCAAGCAAAAAAAACTTATGATCGAGCACTAAAGTTGGAGGCTGAATTTGGGGAATACTTTACTGGTTAGTTCCCATTTTCTGTTAAATTAAATATCTGTCTTGTATTCACTCTTCTCTTTCCCCACAGGACACCGTTACTGAGGAGGAAAGAATACATCCACTTCACTCTAGAATTACTCAAAACCTTCTTCTTTGATCAACTGAGGCTATGCTTCCAGCCTAGTGAGGTTCACAAAGGAGTCTGTCATTTCAGGTCCTCGGCGATCCCCCACAGCTTTTCGAGCATGGTCGCTTCCGCAGGCCAGACTGCCTTTCTTTAGTCTGCATAAGTGGGGCAGTCCTGCAAAATTTTCGTATGTATTTATTTGGGTGCTCCGCAGTCACATGTGGCGTTGTCTCTAAGACCCAATTCTGGGGAGGTGAGCCTTGAGCCTGCAATGTCCCGTTCTGAGTCTGAAGATCTTTGGTTGCCCATGTCTGCCAAGTTTGTCTGTGCTGCCAGTTTCTGGTTTCTATTCTTTGTGCTGGTCTCTCCATTCCGCCATTATGGATCATTTTATGAGTGTCTTTACTTCTTTAAGCTCTGTGAATCGCGAGTTTTTGTGCCTCCACTTCTGGCTTCTGTGAGCTGGGAAGGAAGACTAACGACTGGTCAGGCAAAATATACTGATCAGACATGTTAGTCATGTTCAAGCAAAACAGACTGTACAAAACCCTTACCTTGGCTTCCTCGTAGCTCTTCCCGGAAACAGACTGTTTTCATGGTAGCCTGGCTAAAAAGGTGAGGTATCGACATGATCCCCGTAGTAGTGAGCGACACGCAGATGAAGCCAAGCATAGCGCAACCACCTGGGGGACCCCGTTCACCTTCATCAGTACGCTCAGGATGTGACGAAAGCTACTGCAACACACTTAACGCCCGTTTCAGGACGCGCAAAAGAGTAACCTATTCATTGTGGGCATTTGAAAATAACAACAACAACTAAACAGATATTGATAAACACGTTGATCATCCCTATGATATCAGTATCAAACATAGACCCTATTAGATGCTCCGTAAGCGCTTGTCCCAATGCAGTGGAGTATTAAGCTGCTCGAGCCTAGCTCGCTAGGCAAGAAACACTTCTCCCGGCTACAGCCAGCTCATACCAGAGCTGGTACCTGCACAGGGGCATCTGCCACTGTAGAAGTACAGGTCGACTAAGAACTAAGAAGAACTAAGATTATTCTATCATCTTAAATTTGTATTGAAATTTGTTTCAATGCATGCTTAGGTAATTCTATTAGTTTCTTACTATTTAATGATAGCAGTTATCAGCTTCTTTTTTTTGTTGTTGTGACTTTAAAAGAAAATCGCTGTTATTTTGTCATAAATGAATGTCGCTAAATAGACAAGAATATAATGCACATTTTTTAGCTTTATTATAAAATTATATAGTTGAATGTTGAAAGTGTTATATTTATTTTTATAAATGAAAAAATATGGCAGGTATCATGTTTCAATCAAGAGACAATCATGGTCTTCGTTACCATCATTCAAAGTTGATGCTCAAATGAGAAAACATCTATATTTTGTGCCCAGTTTTTCTTGACAACCATTACGGACTGGCTACTGAGAGCTCGCAGACTGGCATCTGTCTGCGGACCACCGCTTTGAGAAGCATTGTGCTAAGCTGAAAATGTGTCCTTGACTTAGTTAAGAAAGGCATGACAGTGAAGTACGGAACTGCTCACAAGACACAGAGATATTATACTCTCAAGTGGAATCAAGATGCTGAACAGCGCATGAGCTGCAGTGGCGACCCATAGCTGACAACTACCGTCAGGGCTAGCGAACTAGATCTGCCAAGACCCTTCTACACCTCTTTTTTAGTGACTCCAAATGCAGAAGAACATCCCAAACAAAGAAAAAGAGATATTCTTGGTGGGGAGGGCGATCAACAACATCATCACTACTCGCAGGATAAATGTCACCTTGCAATGGATCCCTGGACATAGTGAGCAACTAAGGAACGAGATGGCTGACAGATTGGCAAAACCAGGAGCCTCGAAACAACAATTGGATAGACCCTGCAGTAACCACACAGTAAAACGAATTATTAAAAATAATACTTGGGAAATCTGCATGAACAGGTGGGCGACGGGAACAACAGGTCACAGTGTATTTAGGTAAATGTCACAGCCAAAAAGTAACAATGACATAAATCAACTACATAGAAGAGATCAAAGTCTCATCTTTCAGTTCCGAACAGAACATAACAGTCAATAGTCACTTGAATCGCATTAATCCCCAGCATTTGCCCTTGTGCAGGCATTGCTCTCATCCTGATGAAACAGTTCGACATCTACTCATTGAGTGCAAGGCGCTTGCGGGCATGAGGAAAAGATTCTTACAAGCACTGCCGACAATTACCAACACACTGAACAGAGCAATAAAACAACTGAAGAAGACCTATATATAAGAATGGCATTGGGTTGCCAAGAGCAGGCTTGCTCAACAGCTATGGGATAACAAGAACAACATCAACTCTATGTGGGATCCTGGATAACAAGCTGCAACAGAGCAAGCTGGCTAAGGAGAAGGGATCAAAGATGGAAGGCTAATCCGGTACTCAAAAATGCCTGCTGAAGTTGGATGTGTCGGACTGAAAGGTGCAAATATCACAATCAAGCTGTTAACTATAACACAACCCATTCTGTTTTCCAGACAATATCTTGCTACTTTTAAAGCCCTTTTCAGGGCTTGGTAGTGGGAGATTGAGAATGAAGAAGAAGAAGAAATGCTCTCAAGTGTGAAACACTTCATCCCCAATGGCATTGCCTAATATGAGTCTACATCTATCTTTTCTATTTGACATGAAGTTTTTAAAGAAATTTGTTATTGATTGATCAGACTCCTTTGACACATCATCCACAGCTGTTGTTCAAGGAGACTCTGCAGAAGAGATTTACACAAAGATCAAAGAAGTCATCAGTGACCAGTCAGGACCCCACATTTGGGTCCCTGCCAAGGACAGACTCTGAGGCTTTATCAGCCTCTCCTCAACATCTTCATCATCATATTCCACTTTTACCTTTCATCACCATTTTTATAGTCATTGTTAACTTCAATGACATCTGATAGCCATTGATCCCCTCAATGTACTTGCCTGTCAGATCTTCGCAGCTCATGCCACACTGCCATTCAGAAGCTGCTATGGCTTTGCAGGCAGTAATAATTAAATAATGAATTTAATAATTTTTAATAATTCATTCACTGTGTGGATCTGATGTATCGGCCAATTGTTTTTTCTATAATGTATTAAAGCTGATACATTGGATTGTGCAAGTCATACAAAAATAATAGAAGTGCAGCAATATAACTGAATATGTAATGTAAATAATTACATAAATAAATATGTTGTATTATTTATGTTGGTGAAAGTACAAAAACAATGAGCTAAAATTGTGTACCTCATTGTTTATCGTATTCGCCGAGCATAAACTATACTTTGTATAAGTGACATCAATTCATCTATTGCCATTATAATCGTTTAGAGTAGTTTCATTGTTATTAGCCACAATAAAAACAGTTTGGTCATAAAGTAGGATGTTGGTTTTTGTATTTGGTCATTCATAAAACTGTCACAGACTTATCTCTGTAATTATCTGCAAGTCCTAAAAAATATGCTTGACCATCTACACACAAAGTGTTATTAAGTGTAGGTGGGTCCCATGGCAACAATTGCTGTTGGGATGAAGTAACTGTTTGTGTACTAAGATGCAGCTTAGAAGCCCGGATTTATTTTCTGCCCGTCCATGATTTCGAACCCTGGCACGCTGTAATGCCAGTCTTAGCAAGACAATATTAGAAAGATAGATAAGGAAAGGGACCTAGGGGTTATAATAGATCATACAGGAAAGGTGAGTGAGCAAGTTAAGGTAGCAGTGAAAAAGGCAAATGCAATGTTAGGTAAGATAAAAAGAAATATTAAACATAGGAGCAAGGAAGTGATCGTCAAACTGTATAAAGCTTTAGTTAGACCTAGATGGGAGTACTGTGTACAGGTATGGAGTCCTTATCATAGAGGGGACATAAACATGCTAGAAAGAATTAAAAAAAGAGCGACAAAGATGATAGTGGGATTCCAGAATTACAGTTATGAGGAACGACTCAGAAAAACTGGCCTACAGTGTCTCGAAGAGAGAAGAATTCGTGGTGACTTAATACAGGTTTATAAGATGATCAGAGGAATGGATAAATTAGACTATAACAAGTTTTTTAAAATACAGCCACCTACAATAACACGAGGGCATAGCCACAAGCTGACTAAAGAGAGGTCCAGATTAGATATTAGGAAATATTTTTTTAGTCAGAGAGTGGTGTCTGCTTGGAATGCATTGCCAGGGGAGGTAGTGGAGGCAGGGACAGTTAATGCATTTAAGAATAAACTGGATGCGCATAGCTTTTAGAGCAAGGTGATGTAACTGGTTGTATACAGACTCTGCAGGGTCTTCTTAACCAGTATAAAGACGTTAAGTTAAGACAGGTCGGCTAGGCTACATGTTATGTACATTATGTTTGTTCTAATGAACATGGTCAGATTTACTAGGTAAGACAGAGTAAAAGGTCAGTCCCATGGCAACAATTGCAGTCAGGGATGATGATAACTCTTCATGTACTAAACCACAGCCTATGTGAGGTAGGGTGGCCAGCTGTTTTTACCTTCCCCAACTCATACATCAGGCACCCATTTACAGCTGGGTTGACTGAAGGAGTGATCGTACCAGGAGCAAACCAAGGACTGGCTTTTTTTCTGTCCGTCTGTGAACTCAAACCCCTGGCACAATGTATAACTCCAGTCTAGTAAGCCAGCTCGCCATCGACCGACTAGGCTGCACGCTATCATGTGTACCAGATGTAATGATAAGAGAATTGTTATTCCTATCATGCGTACCAGATGTACAGAGACATTTTGCTTTCCATTTTTGAAAGATTTTTGACGGAATGTGTTGATTTTTGTGACAGTGTGGCCTGTTATAGTTTTATATTTATTTAGTAAATTGATGTCTTCTCATGCCTTGGGTCTTCTTTGCTTGTTGTGAAAACTGCATACCTAATTAGGTGTATCTTGTATATCTTTCCAAATGAATCATCTTGGATGAAAATCAGCAGAAACACCCATGCAAAAATCCCTCTAGGGTAGAAGACTCTCTGACCTATTGTTTTGCATATCGTCCAATTCACACAGGTCAAAAAAATGCTGAGTGTGCAGAAGATGTCTAGGTTTCAAATAAAGCTCTGAAGTGTGCGGTAAAGGTAGTCTCGTAGCAGACACTGCTATCGGGGATGAAGTGTTTGAGACTTCATTGTTCAAGGCCACAACTTTTTTCATGAGCTAGTGTCATTAATTCTCTTTATCGTTGCCTCTTCTTCCCAAATGTTGTTGTTGTCCTACACACAATGAGTCGGATTACTCTTTTGTGCAGTCTGATAAGGACATTAAGTGGTGGGCCATCGTAGCTTTCCACACATCTCAAGTGTGCTGGTGAAGGTGGACTGGGTTCCTCCAGGTGGTTGTGCATGCTTGTCCCCATTTGCGTGATGCTCACTACTACTGGGATCACGTTGATCCTTCACCTCGTTAGCCAGACTGCCATGAAAACAGCCCATTTCCAGGGAGGGCTACGAGAAGCCAAGGAGAGGGTCTTGACCAGTTTATTTTGCCTGACCCTGACAAACATGTCTGATCAGTGTGTTTTCTCCCTCTTTTTCATTAATAGAAACTATATACCCATTAACAACTGACTTCTTTCTCCAAGGCCAGATAAATGCAACACTTTATATGGCACTAGACAACAACTGATAAACATGTGCAGATGCCATTACATGGCATTGGGCCAGAGGGAGAGAGCCTGAATGCTGCTGGATCCGTAACAACAACATCAATAGCTGGGCTGTCTGAAGCATGTCTGTAACAGGAGTTGAAACCCAAACTTTTTCAATGAAAAATGAGTGCTTACCACTATGCTAACCAGAAGCTTTAAAAGCAACTCCCCAAATGTGATACAAGAAAATTAAGAGTGATTTAACTAATTGTCCCTGATGCTCAACCGTAGAAGAAGAGTCCATGGATGGATTAAGTGAAAATATGTTTCTATTTTTGTGATAAAATAAATGAACTTTGTCATATTAATCCCCCTTTCATACATTACATGTTCATGTGTCAAATAATTGTATTTCATTACAAGGGGGCTTCAAATCGAAACCTTAAAAGTGGGATAGAAATTAGAAAAACCATGCCTTTGTATAGAAACTTATTAATATGGTTGCTAAGAATGTCAAGAGAGTCCTTGCACATGACATAACGGTGCAGACAAATAATATGATGTCATCATAATTGCAATTAAACGATGATTGCCTCATTATTGACATGCACCCAAAGAGAAGCAGCGATCTGCTATCTGTTCTTTTTAGCACCAACAGGGTGAAACCTATAGAAATTAAATCTGCAAATGAAGGTCCAGTACGATGATGCATGCCTTTCACTCACAGTCAAGCAGCGATTTTCTTTTATGAGGTGGTCTACGGCTGCAATCAACTCTGGGGTCACCACTCGGTGCGACTGACTCGTCTTGAACAGTCTGTCACATAACTCATGCCTTTTTGGAACTTCATACTCCACTTATATACTTGCTGGAGTAAAAGGCATGCAGGGTACTCTTGACATCCTTAGCAACCATATTAACAAGTCATAATACAAAGGTATGGTTTTCTAATTTCTATCCCATTTTTAAGGCTTTAATTTGAAGCCCACTCATATATTCTGCGTGAATTCTGATCAGCAGATATAAAATGTGTGATAGGACACTCTATGCAGAGCAATGTAACACAAGGGAATCTCATCATGTTTTGCCCTTTTTCTTGTATGTGATACTTCATCGAAATGTTACTAAACAAAAATAGGTTCAAGCAGTTGACAGTGCAAAGCAGTCTTCATAGTGTGTCTAGAAGTCTAACAATTTTCTGGATTGAGAATGAGTTGATAAATATTTGTACACTTGATAGCTTCTTTATCTTCTGCGTCCAGGCTTTTTGGTCATACTAGATCTGTAGTCCCGTCGCTAGGACGAAGTCCGCAGTCCTCTCCAGATCCAGGTGGCAGCCTCACATCTTCTGCGTCACCTCGGCTCCCTCTAGCCAGGCCTGGCATCGTTAGTCTCTGTGTATTGAGCAGATCTGTAGGATGTGTTCATGGGTCTGGACTCCAGTTTCACATGGGCAGTCACTTGTTTGTGTGATATCTTGAGCCGATGTAGATGACCCAATAGTCTGCAGTGGTCTGATCTCAGACAAAAGATGGTGGTTTGTTGGTGTCTGTGAAGCTGGGAGATTGGGGCAGGTCTTGATAGCAAAAACTGTTAACTGTTTAAAGAATGAAGGGTCGCTGTGGTCGAGAGGTAAGGCACTCACCTTACAAAGCGACGAACGGAAATACGTAGGTTCGAGTCCCGCAATTTTCAAGCTACCCCTAGTCTCAAAGGATGTGGAACATGAGTGCCTGCATCCTCAATTAGCTCCAGTCATCTTTCTTATGTCTTGCCACTGGCCCAAGATAGCTCAGGACTAGAGAGTAAGGTTGATGACCAGGGGGAGATCTTTTTTAAAAAAGTGTGAAAATGGCTCATAGACCAGACTTCATTACACCACTTCAGGAGACAGCGTGGCCTAGTGGTTAAGTGGCACGGCTCACAACCCATACGTGCTGGGTTTGATCCCCATCACAGTACCGGCCATTACCCCGAGGAAGCAAACCCTTAAAAAATGCAGGAGGAAGCAGACCCTTTCATAAAATGTATGTTGAAGTCGGATGCACTGGACTGACAGGCGCAAAATAAAAACCACAGTGCAACACACACCGCCTTGGAGATTAGAGAAATAAGGCTTAAATTGCCAATGACGGAGCACAAACCGCATAGCTCCCATGGTATCACTGAAATTTTTCCCTGACTTTGTCAAGTACCCATTTACAGTTAAGTTGATGGAAAGAAGCAGTCATACCATAAAAAAAACCACGACATGCCCAGTCTGTCAAACCACACACTACTTGATTTGAACCTAGTACATTGGGTTTGAAAACAAAGTTCACAATTGCTTGACCATACGTTTCCCTAGACACCAAATATTGAGTCACAGCCATAAATTAAAGAAAGGTTCAGAATAAATACCAGGACATTTTTAGTCAGAGAAGGGTGAATGCTTAGAATACATTGCCATAGGTATTAGTGGAGGCAGGGTCAATTAATGCATTCAAGAATAGATTGAATGTGCAAAGGGAATGTAAAAGAAGGTGGTTGTATACAGACTCTGCAGAGTCTTTTAAACCAGTATAAAGAAAGTTATATGATACAGAAATAAAAGAAGTGATAACAATTTTTCCTGGGGATTGAAAAAAGTAGTCCACATTTATTTTGTTCTACTCCTGTATCAGCATTAATTACTGTAATCTGTGTGCATTTATATTTTCCTGGTCACTGATTCTGGTTGCTTGTGAATGATTGTACATGTGGACAGATTGTATGCTAGGGATATCACTGGTGCAGCTCTGTTTGTCGTTTTCATATGTCATTTTTTTGGTCAAATTTATAGAACAACCTAAAAGACAAATGAGGAGAGTTGTGTTTTAAGTCTAGCAACCTCACCATGTAAATCAAATTGTTACAGGACCCACTGCTACATTAACTCATCAAATACTTTAGTGCAGACTTACTGTCCGAGGTCAGCATGCTGTCATGGTCTGGTGGTCAGTGTAAAAGAAGTAAAAAGAATACATGAGGAGCATAAGGCCACCCACATCTTCGGCTGGCCTCCTAAAAGGAAGCCTGCATCATCAAAAATCATGTAAATACTCTTGTAGATGCGGTTTCTGTGGCCCTTTATTTCACATGATGAGATTGCCAGTCACATTTACAACCCTACTTAGTCATTATTTACGACATTCATAGTAAGGTGTAGTTGGTTTATTCTTACCTCTCCAATAAGGGGCCCAAGAATGTATAGGAAACTGGTTCTATACAGACTGCAGTCTTCTAAACCAGTTTAAAGATGTTAAGTTAAGTTAAGAATCACCATGAGTAACAGTTCTGATAGCTCTAGCTCAACAGAAATCACACGTGTCATCTATTCACTTCATGTGTGTCATCTATTCACTTCATGTGTGTCATCTATTCACTTCATGTGTGTCATCTATTCACTTCATGTGTGTCATCTATTCACATCATGTGTGTCATCTATTCACTTCATGTGTGTCATCTATTCACATCATGTGTGTCATCTATTCACTTCATGGGTGTCATCTATTCACATCATGTGTGTCATCTATTCACTTCATGTGTCATCTATTCACATCATGTGTGTCATCTATTCACTTCATGTGTGTCATCTATTCACATCATGTGTGTCATCTATTCCCTTCATGTGAAACATTAGGCTCCCCACTCTTCATTTCCCATCATCTGTTTGGTCAGTCCTGAGACTGGTTGTAAGTCTGTCTGAGTATGTCTATATATTTTACTCTATCCTCTGCAGCTCTCTTCATTGCAGCATAAGCTCGTAATTTAATGTCCCTGCATACCTGAGATATGAAGGTGCATCTTGGCTAGCTTGGCTTCGTTCATTCTCAATTTCCCTCTACCAAGCCCTGAAAGGGCCTTAAGTAGCAGAATTAAGTCTAGAGAACGGAATGCGTTGTGTTGTAGTTTTGTAGTTTACATTTTGACTGCAATATTTGCACCTTTCAGTCTGACACATACAACTTCAGCAAGCATTTTTTAGTACTGGTGTCTTCGATCCTTTCTCCTTAGCCAGTCTGCTGTGTTTTCCAGAATCACTGCGTTTAGGTGGAGACAGGAGTATCATCTGTAGAAGACTTTCATGTCTCATATTGTGACCCATCTATCTCAACCGACAATTTTTGTATCATATACAATATCTGTCTTTGTGTGCTCACATCAGTGAGTACATTGTCATTGTATCTTCTTTTTGTCCAACTCACTCTTTCCATTCTACGGTAGATTCCAATTTTTTCTTCAACGTTCTGTTTCAGCCCCATACAGTGCAATTGGCCATATATGAGTGACGATTATTCTTTCCCTTGCGTCTATCCTGATGGGGACTGAGTGGTCTCAAGGTAAGATGGATTTTTCACTTGGACTTTCTTGGACTTTCCCCGGATCTCTAGGTAGTAGAGATCAGACGCCCATGTGCAGTGTCGCACACATTAAAAATCCCTCTGCAGCCGGAAATAGAAAAATTGGCTTAACGGCCGCCGCCCTGCAAAATTCACAACTATGTTAAGTCTACTCAATCTCTTGTGGGATCTTTGTCAAGGCTACAAAGTTTGTCCATTGTTCTGAGATTCTCCAAAAGTATGGAGAAGAACGGAGCACTTATGGATTAAACCGTGTGCAATGACGTTGATTCTTCAACTATACCAAACTAAAACTTCATTTATCCTGATATTCTGTGAGGTTAACAATTCCTGTTTTTCACTGAAGCCTTTTTTTGCTATTGCCATCTTTGTCTTAATGTCTGTCTCGTTACGGGCATCTTCTGTTATGGTTTGCCCAAATATGTAAACTTCTATACTTGTTTGATTATTTCTCCATTGATGATCATATTTATTTGCCTGTGTGTCTTTTCCCTAGGGGGTTCCAATCTAGCGCACATTTAGCTATATTGCTAGATTCTTTCAAGCGGTATGTCATATCCACCTTAACTTTCGCCCCATAATCTCTGACTATATTAGATGTCCTCTTGCTCTTGTTTCAGGTCAGGTCAGGTCATCCCGTAACCAGCGAGGCCGTTGGGGTACACAGCGGCCGCTGTCTGTGCTTCCTCTGGTCAGAGATTGGCCCTTTCTTTTATGTTGTTCCCCCACCTCTTTTTGAGACGACCTCTTAAATACTCTCGCCTGGTCAGCAAAAGAGGGGGTCAATTGTATAATCATGTTCTGGTCTCAAAACGGAAATCTTTAAAGGTTTTATAATTTGCAGAACAGCAGCCTGGTGGTATGTTACCTGGCACAAATGTTAATACATATTCCTTATGTGCTGTCTAGGACAGAACGAATGCGCTATGCTTATAGTTAAAGGTGACTAAGCAGGGTTGTGCATGGAGCTAGCTACAGGAATGGCCACTGCAGGAGTACATATATGTGCTTTGATACAGGCTTTCTCTAGGAGGGCCAGCTGCAGTGGTCATTTCATGCCTCATATGGAGCAAAAAGGAGGTGAGAAAAAACTGATAGTGTTGTGAACCAGGCCTCTTTGATGTGAGAGATGAGTGTCCTAACCACTCTGTGACAGAAACTGTTACAGTGACGTGAACATGATCCTTTTGATGTGAAAGAAGAGCATTATAAGCACTTGTGACAGGGCCGTGAACATTGTCTTGTTGATGTGAGAGACGAGCGTTATAACCATTCTGGGACAGGGCCGTGAACATGGTCCTCGTGATGTGAGAGACGAACGTTATTACCACTCTGTGACAGTGTCATGAACCAGGTCCCTTTGATGTGAGAGACGAGCGTTATAACCATTCTGTGACAGGGCCGTGAACATGGTCTTGTTAATGTGAGAGACCAGGGCTATAACATCTCTGTGACATTGCCATGAACCAGACCCCTTTGATGTGAGAGATGAGTGACCTAACTACTCTGTGACGGTGCCATGAACATGGTCCTCGTGATGTGAGAGATGAATGTTATTACCACTCTGTGACAGAAACTGTGACAGTGTCATGAACCAGGTCCCTTTGATGTGAGAGATGCGTGCCCTAACTACTTTGTGACGGTGCCATGAATCAGGTCCCTTTGATGTGAGAGATGAGTGCCCTAACTACTCTGTGACAGTGCCATGAATCAGGTCCCTTTGATGTGAGAGATTAGTGCCCTAACTACTCTGTGACGGTGCCATGAATCAGGTCCCTTTGATGTGAGAGATGAGTGCCCTAACTACTCTGTGACGGTGCCATGAATCAGGTCCTTGTGATGTGAGAGATGAGTGCCCTAACTACTTTGTGACAGTGCCATGAATCAGGTCCCTTTGATGTGAGAGATGAGTGCCCTAACTACTTTGTGACGGTGCCATGAATCAGGTCCTTGTGATGTGAGAGATGCGTGCCCTAACTACTCTGTGACAGTGCCATGAATCAGGTCCCTTTGATGTGAGAGATGAGTGCCCTAACTACTCTGTGACGGTGCCATGAATCAGGTCCCTTTGATGTGAGAGATGAGTGCACTAACTACTCTGTGACAGTGCCATGATTCAGATCCCTTTGATGTGAGAGATGCGTGCCCTAACTACTCTGTGACAGTGCCATGAATCAGGTCCCTTTGATGTGAGAGATGAGTGCCCTAACTACTCTGTGACAGTGCCATGAATCAGGTCCCTTTGATGTGAGAGATGCGTGCCCTAACTACTCTGTGACGATGCCATGAATCAGGTTCCTTTGATGTGAGAGATGAGTGCCCTAACTACTTTGTGACGGTGCCATGAATCAGGTCCTTGTGATGTGAGAGATGAGTGCCCTAACTATTTTGTGACAGTGCCATGAATCAGGTCCCTTTGATGTGAGAGATGAGTGCCCTAACTACTTTGTGACGGTGCCATGAATCAGGTCCTTGTGATGTGAGAGATGAGTGCCCTAACTACTTTGTGACGGTGCCATGAATCAGGTCCTTGTGATGTGAGAGATGAGTGCCCTAACTATTTTGTGACAGTGCCATGAATCAGGTCCCTTTGATGTGAGAGATGAGTGCCCTAACTACTTTGTGACGGTGCCATGAATCAGGTCCTTGTGATGTGAGAGATGAGTGCCCTAACTACTCTGTGACAGTGCCATGAATCAGGTCCCTTTGATGTGAGAGATGAGTGCCCTAACTACTTTGTGACGGTGCCATGATCCAGGTCCTTGTGATGTGAGAGATGAGCATTATAACCAATAAACTGACATTTATTCACGACTTATTTATTTGTCTCTCTAGTCTAGCTATACCCATGGAGAACACTAAACTGTTTATAGAATATACACATAAATTATTCTGTGTTTAAATAATGCATTCTCCCTCTTCGATACTTGACCAGCGACATATGTAGCAATCGGTGACTATCACACATGATTATGTTCTTTCACGGCAGAAGCAAACTCCCTCCACTTTGCTCAGTCTGCAGTCATCCTTGGTGCACTGAGCTCAGCTTCGTGATTTTAATTTTTTTCTTTTTCATACGCTGTCATACGTCAACTTAAATTTGTTCAAAGAAATAGCGGCCATCCTGAGGCTGTTGACACTGTCATAGAGCATAGAGCTTGTCTAGTGTTGGCACTGGGAATGGCCACATATACTTTCTCTGGTCCTCGTATGTTGGACAATTTTGCAGTAGATATTCAGGGGTCATTTTTCCTGTACCACAGGTGCATTTGTCAGTAGCCCCTATCTTCAGTTTATTGAATAGATGCTACCTCAGTCTGTTGTGGCCTGTGCGGAGTCTGAAGAACACCACATGCTCTCTTCTGTTCATCTGGTAATAAGAATCATTTCTTGTGTAGCCAGTACACATTTGTCCATGTATCTGGCCCTAATAAACTTTATGGACTATCCATAAGTAACGCTTGAATCTGGTTGGGGTAACCTTCCACCTTCTTTAGCCAGACTGTCTGCCTCCTTGTTGCCTTGAATGTTACAGTGGAATGGGACCCACTGTACTAGGACTCTTTTGGGTTTAGACTGCTGGTAAAGTTGACAGAATACTGATCCTAGGTCATTTTGATT
The DNA here is from genome assembly GCA_036924085.1 of Ariolimax columbianus. Classification (NCBI taxonomy): domain Eukaryota; kingdom Metazoa; phylum Mollusca; class Gastropoda; order Stylommatophora; family Arionidae; genus Ariolimax; species Ariolimax columbianus. The sequence continues at coordinate 41,278,535 of JAVGWX010000021.1, forward strand.
CCTATGGTTCTTCATTAAGTTGTTTTCTTAGATCAACCTCTTCTTTTGTTTCCTCCTTGCTCAATTCCCTCCCTGTTAGACACACGTTTGATGCCCAACTTCCACAGATTGGATCATTTACAATATCATTATCCAACAGGCGGCCATTGACTGCTTTCATCATGTTCCACCCTCTTTCCATATTTGATTAGGCCTTTGACAATGCAATTCTCAAGGCAAGAGATGTAGAGGTAGACCAAAAGCCACACAGAGAAGTTGCAACAAACATAAAGGAAACAAGGAAGACATAAAAAGGATGACACAGGATAGGAAAACTAGACATGCTGTTGTTGAAGTCCTATGCATCAGAGGGAGCTGACAGCTTATAATTGATTGATCGATTGATTGATTGTCAAAGGGTGTATTCTAGGCACAATAATAATCACCACCGTTGTAGCACTTATTTATTTTCAGTAAGAATTTCTTGATTTATAGCATTGAATATTTCACAGAGCTGTATTACATTCCATTGGTGTGACCGAGTAGCAAACGACGAAGTTATCCAACGGACAGACCTCGAGAACATGCTCACCGGGGCTAAAACCATAACCATTTCTCACTATTCAAAATTCAAATTAAAAATCTACCCAAGTTATTATTATAAAAACAACAAACACACATTTGTACCTTTCCCTAGGTGGTTTGTTAAGAGCTGCTATAGATGGCGCCTAACTGACTGCAGGTCTACTTAGCTCTAGTGTTTGAGTCTATACATCGGTAAAAACCACCCTCCAAGAAACTGGTTGTATACAGACTCTGTAGAGTCTTCTAAACCAGTCTAAAGAAGTTAAGTTAAATACTTGGACATGTTCCCCTACTTGCTGAGAACATTCCCGCTCACCAGCTGATAAGGGACATCAAGGATAGGAAGCGACTCTCTCTCTCTCTCTCTATCTCTATCATGGTTTTGTCCCCGTGTCCGCCCACACACCACCTGGTTAGATCACATCGGAAAGACATCATCCTTTTTGCATATGGCCACTCATAGATGGTTGGCACGACGAGCCCTTGTCACTTAAGCAGACTACTTACCTTTCACCGACTCCTGCCACAAAACATCCTTGGGAGCTCAAGTTTCAATTACAAATGTAATTGTTGTTGTTGTCAATATGCTGCCCCTATGTTTGAGAAGGAGCCAACAGCGTTTGAGGGGAAGGAAGAGGGGACACACTCCTTCTCAGCATTATTGTCTAGACCAGTGTTTCCCAACCACTAGTCTGCATAAATTTTCTGCTGGTCCGCGAAAAAGTGATTGCAGCTTAAGTCACAAACTCCAGAGATCAGCTTGATGTGATTTAAGCTCTGATTGGCTATTGCTTAAACTCAAATGACCTTGGCTACACAAGTATCCATACTTTTCAAACACAAGAGCTAATCTATATTTACCATGTTTGTTTATAAAAGTAAGTGAGAGTGGAGAAGGGAATGTCTACAAACATCGCGATACATACATTTGGTCATTCGAAAATTGAAACAGAAAGTAGGCTATGACCTATAATGATGCAAATACAAGTACTTTGGTACTAGAAAAACTCTTTTTTGAATATTGTTGCAACCCCCCTTCATTTATTTATAGACTTTATCAGCCTTGAATTGTCCTCATTTCGTTACTTATGATGTAAAATCCAAGAAAGTACAGACTTTTATAAATAGGTATCTGCGCAGAATAGAGATAAGGAAATCATATAAGATCGCTGATATGGAACAGTTGGTCTCGCTGCATAGTATGCCACAACGTTACAAATGCTGAAGAAGAAAACTTTATTAGCTCTTAGTGGAGGTCTTCAACAAACACATGCAAGTCTTCTTATGAGCCAGCCGCTGCAACTCTGTCCATGCCTCACTGTTACCCTTATGTTAGTTTTGAACTATCTTCTATGTGTGTGTTTTGGTCTGTTTCTACCTCTCTTACCCAGGGGAGTCTAGAACAGAGACTGTCTTGCAATGCTGTCAGCTAGTTTCCTTAATGTGTGTCCTATCCAATGCTAAAGCCTTCTCTTCAACTCATGCTCCACTGATATCTGTCTGCTTCTTTCCAATAGTTCCACATTAGTTATCCTTCTAGCTTCCACATTTTTTCATTTAGACTAACCAATTTTTGGGTACACCAGTTAACTTAACGTCTTTACACTGGTTTAGAAGACTCTGCAGAGTCTGTATACAACCAGTTTCATTTACATTACCTTGCTCTAAAAGTTTAAATGCTTTAATTGTCCCTGCCTCTACTAACTCCTATGGCAATACACTCCAAGCATTCACCACTCTCTGACTTGGCTTGGCTTTGTTCTTTCTCAATCTCCTGCTACCAAACCCTGAAAGGGCTTAAGTAGCAGAATGTAGTCCAGAGAACGGAATGCGTTGTGTTGTAGTTTTACAGCTTGACTGCGATATTTGCACCTTTCGGTCCAACACATTCGACTTCAGCAAGCATTTTTTTAGTATGAGGTAAGCATTCCCTCTTCGATCCCTTCTCTTTAGCCAGTCTGCCCTGCTGCAGCCTGTTATCCAGGATCACAGCGTGGAGGTGTAGAAGGGTCTTGGCAGCTCTGGTTCGCTGGCCCTGATGCTAACAGTCAGCTATGGGTCGCTGACCACTGCAGCTCATGCGCTGCTCAGCATCTTGTTCCCACACTCTGACTAAAAAAAATTCCTAATATCTAATCTGGACCTCTCTTTAGTTAATTTGTAGCTATGCCCTTTTGTTCTTGTGTGTGGTTGTAATTTGGAGAAAACTGGTTATAGTCTAACTTATCTGTTCCTCTGATCATCATTTAAACCTGTATTAAGTCACCTCGAATTTGTCTCTTTGCTAGACACATAGGCCGCTTTTTCTGAGTCGTTCCTCATAACTGTAATTCTGGAATCCCACTATCAGCTTTGTCGCTCTTTTTTGTATTCTTTCCAGCATGTTTATATCCCTTCTTTGATAAGGACCACACCTGTACACAGTACTCTAATCTAGATATTACTAATGCTTCATGCATTTGACTATCACTTCCTTGCTAACATTGCATTTGCCTTTTTCACTGCTACCTGAACTTGCTCACTCACCTTACCTGTATGATCTAAAACCCCTAGGTCCCTTTCCTTATCTATCATTCTAATATTGTTATCACCCATTCTGTAATTATGTTCCATAATTGATCTAACCATGTTAATGACTGTACATGTATCTACATTAAACTCCATTTGCCAGCTTACAGACCATTCACGAATTGTATCTAGATCCTACCTCAATATATCCACTTCAGCTTTAAATGAGACACTACTGCATAGTTTTGTGTCATCAGCAAATTTTGCAATCATGTATCCCATATCAATGTCTAAATCGTTTATATATATCAAGAACAAAATTGATCCCAAAACCGAGCCCTGTGGCACTCCACTTTTTACTGCACACCACTCAGAGTACTCCTTATTTATGTCCACTCTCTGTGTTCTTCCCGTTAACCAATTTTCAATCCATTTGACAGCTTCCCCACCTATTCCATGTGATTTTATCTTTCTAAATAATCTTTGATGAGGTACTCTATCAAAGGTCTTAGCAAAATCAAGATAAATAACATCCACTGGCTCCCCTTTATCTATGATTTTAGTAACCTCCTTCATGAATTCTAATAGATTTGTTAAATATGATCTCCCTCTAGTAAACTAGTAGTTGTCTTGTAAATTCATGAAATTGCCACAAAGCACTAATAGTGTTCCTAACCAGATCAACATATCTGTTAGTTTCTACTATAAATGTATTTATAACCTCCACATAAGTGGTAAGGTATCTGCCTCAGGTGCCAGAGGTCGCATGTTCAAATCACGGTGAAGACCCAGATTTTTTTCGCATGGATCTTCTCGTAAAAATTCCCCTGATCTCTGGGTAGTGCGACTCTCGTGTTCCGTGCCGACATGTTAAAAATTCCTTGGCAGCTGGAAATGGAAAACAGTAAGCTTAACGCCGTTGCCCAGACATAATTCAAGTTTTAACAAAAATCTACACAAGTTATTTGTACCTTTTACCAGGTGGTTTGTTAAGAGCAGCTATAAATGGCACCTAACTTAGCTTTAGTGTTTGAGTCTATTAAGATGGACTTGCACGTCGGTTAAACCACCCTCCAAGAAACTGGTTGTATACAGACTCTGTAGAGTCTTCTAAACCAGTATAAATATGTTAAGTTAAGTTAAACTAAACAGACCTACCTCAGAAAAATCCATTGCAACAACTTAACTTCATCACAACCAATATTGGGATAATGTTCCCAAAAAATAGTTTTTAAATTATCTAAAATAAAAATTGCTATTGTATTGTCATCAGGGCAGGCAGAAGTGGTCTCATTTTTTATTCAGCCATTTCTATAGCAAAATCCGGTGTTAACACAACGAATACACTGGTGAGTATACAGAGACAATGCCCCCGGCAAATTGTTCAGCTAATGGTTCAGTAAAAGTTAACTTATCAAACAATTTAAATGGAATCAAGATGCTGAGCAGCGTATGAGCTGCAGCGATCAGCGACCCATAGCTGACTGCTAGCGTCAGGGCCAGCGAACCAGAACTGCCAAGACTCTTCTACACCTCCATGCGGTAATCCTGGATAACAGGCTGCAGCAGGGCAGACTGGCTAAGGAGAAGGGATCGAAGAGGGAATGCTAACCCGGAACTAAATAATTGCTTGCTGAAGTCGGATGTGTTGGACCGAAAGGTGCAAATATCACAGTCAAGCTGTAAACTACGACACAACGCATACCGGTTCTCTGGACTACATTCTGCTACTTAAGCCCTTTCAGGGTTTGGTAGCGGGAGATTGAGAACGAACGAAGCCGAGCCAAACAATTTAAATCATTCATGTCCATCTAGCAGTAGCTTCTTCATCGTTCGTTCTAAAACTCCCACTACCAAGCCATGAAAAGGGTTTTGCAAGTAGCAGGATCTTGTCCATAGAACGGAATGCATTGTATTGTAGTTAACAGCTTAAATGCGAAATTTGCATGTTTTGGTCCGACACATCCGACTTCAGCAGGCATTTTTGTTCGACTGGGCTAGCCTTCCTGCTGTAATCGAGGATCATCACATTGAGGTGGAGAAAAGTCTTGGCAGCTTTAGTTCGCTGGCCCTGTCGTTAGCAGTCAGCTTCGGGCTGCTGACCACTGCAGCTCATGCACTGCTCAGCATCTTGTTCCCAGTTGCTTCAAAACCTGAAATTCTGCAAACTAGAATAACAGAACATAACACATGTGTTAGGTATCGGGCAGAAATTAACGTTTTGTGGGCAGTCAATTTTGGTCAAATAGGACTGTAATGGATTTAAAGGCAGCACTCTGCAAACTGTGCCAGCAGTCCGCACCAAAAAGGGTAGTGGTACAGTGGGTTCTGTCACACTGCAACATCCAAGGCAACGAGGAGGCAGACAGACTGGCAAAAGAAGGTGCAAGACTACCACAAACAGATACCAGTATGACGTACGAAGAGTCAAAACGGCTTATCAAAGCCAGATACATGACCAAATGGGAAACCGAACATACTGGTTACACCAAAAACGATGCCTATTACCAGTTGAACCGAAGAGAGCAGGTCGTTGTCTTCAGACTTCGCACTGGCCACAACAGACTGAGGTACCACCTATTCAACAAGTTGAAGATAGGGTGTACCGACGAATGCCCGTGCGGTACTGGTAAAATGACCGCTGAACATCTGCTGCAGAACTGCCCGACATACGAGGATCAGAGAGAGCAGATGTGGCCATTACCAGTGGAACTGCAAGACAAGCTCTATGGCAGTGGCGAGAGCCTCGGGATGACCGCCGCTTTTTTCGAAAAAATAATGGTTACTGTCTGACTGCGTACGCAGAAGAAGAAGAAGAAAGGCAAACGAGGCCAAGATGACTCTAGAGAAGATTTTTATTTGCTGTGTCTCCATCCTGTTCTTTTGTTGCCTAAGTAGATTAAATGTAAAGACAATGCATGACTGTTATTCAGTCTCTGGTAATTTCCATACATTTTGACTTCCATTTATTTATTTGGATGCTTATACTAATTTTCATTTGCCTTAGATAGTTCTTTTCTTTTAGAACATTTGTTTTATTTCTCTAGCCCAACTATTTAAGAAATGTACCAAATTTCCTAGATGTGCCACCAAATTTCCTAGATGTGCCACCAGATTTTCTAAATGTGCCAACAAATTTTCGAAATCCAACAAATTTCTTAGGTGTGCTACAAAAGTTCCTAAATCCACAAAATTTTATAAGTGTGCCACCAAATTTCCTATGTGTGCCACCAGATTTCCTGAGTGTGCCACCAAATCTCTTAAGTGTTCCACCAAATTTCCTATGTGTGCCACCAAATTTCTTATGTGTGCCACCAAATTTCCTATGTGTGCCACCAAATTTCCTATGTGTGCCACCAAATTTCTTATGTGTGCCACCAAATTTACTATGTGTGCCACCAAATTTCCTAAATCCACCATATTTTCTAAATATGCCACCAAATTTCTTAAGTGTGCCGCCAAATTTCCTAAATCCACAAAAAGAAACGCTACAATATTAGGAACCTTTGCCCAGACCGCGACTAACAGCCTACTCTAATAGATTTTTGTGACATGCACACTCCAACCTGGTCTTCTTCTTCGATCAACTGATGCTATACTTCTAGCTCGGTGAGATTGATGACAGAGACTGTATTTCAGGTCTTCGCTTTTCTAGCATTGTCGCTCCCCCGGAACAGACCGCCTCTCTTAGGTTTGCATAAGTAGGACGGTCCTGCAGGATATGTTCTGGTGTCTGCTTGAGTGCCCCACAATCGCACGTAGCAGTGTCTCTGAGACCCATTCTTTGAGTCTGCAATGTCTCATTCTGTCTGGATATTTTTGCCTGCCCATCTCTGCCAAGTTTGTCTATGCTGTCATTTTCTGGCTTGTATTCTTTGTGCGGGTCTCTCCATTCCGTCCTCATTGATCATTTGATGAGTGTCTTTGCTTCTTTATAGCTCTGTGGATGGCAAGTTTGTGTGCCATTTGAATCTGGTATGTTGGGACTGTAAACCAAGCTCATAACCTCTAAGCCACTGAATCACCATTATAATGAAGCATACAATATTAATTAATGAGCTATTTATTCTATTCCTAGATTACAACAGAATTTTCTTTGTATGCTATCAGACGTTGGCTTGAATTTGTTCAAAGAAAGCACTGGTCTTCCTGAGGCTGTTGATACAGCAGTAGAGCTTGTCTAGTGTTGGCACTGGTGATGGCCACATGTGCTTTCTCTGATCCTCGGATGTTGGGCAATTTGTCAGTAGATGTTCAGGGGTCATTTTCACGGACCACAGGGGCATTCATCAGTAGCACACATCTTCAGTATATTGAATAGATGGTACCTCAGTTCTGGCGCATGCGGAGTCTGAAGAACCGCACCACCTGATCTCTTCTGTTCAACTGGTAATAAGCATCAATTCTTGTGTAGTTAGTATGTTCTGTTTCCCATTCGTCCATGTATCTTTCCCTAATAAACCTTCAGACTCAACAACTCAAGTGTGCCTTGCGAAGAGTCCAAAAAGCTTTATTAACGCCTGATGCATGGAGAAATGGGAAACAGAGTATACTGGCTACACAAGAAATGATGCTAATTACCAGTTGAACAGAAAAGAGCAGGTGGCGGTCTTCAGACTCCGCACAGGCCACAACAAACTGAGGTACGATCTATTCAATAAACTGAAGATAGGTGCTACTGACAAGTGCACCTGTGGTACTGAGAAAATGACCTCTGAACATCTACTGTCAAATTGCGCAATATACGAGGGCCAGAGAAGACACACGTGGCCAACACTAGACAAGCTCTATGGCAGTGTCGACAGCATAAGGATGACCGTTTCTTTCTTTGAACAAATTCGACCCAACGTCTGAAAGTATACAAAGATCTCAATTTATGTTTGAGCATTTCTTATTTTAGCAGAAGTTTATAAATTTTGTCATGTAAATATAACGCTAATTATAAAACATAGTTGTTTTTATTCTCAGTATAAGAGATTAGTAATGGATTTTATTCATTGTTAACCCAAATAGGTTATAAATCTGTCAGTTACTTATATCAATGAATCAAAACATTTCCGGCACCCTATGGAGCATAGGTCTTCATGAAATATTAACCCACCCATATCTATTGAAGTTTTTGTGGTTATAGACAGATCACTCACAGCATGTAGTCGATGTTGAGCCAGCGACGTCTACAGTGGTTGGGACATGTTTATCACATGGAAGACGAGAGGCTGCCAAAGGATATCCTTTATGGACAGCTAGCCATTGGAGTTAGAAGAATCGGCCGTCCAACACAGTGATTCAAGGACGTGTGCAAGAGGAACATGAAGTCATGCGACATCCTATCCGAGGGCTGGGAAGAAATTGCTCAGGATCGAGCTATCTGTCAGTTAGAGGGGGCATAGTGGATGCTGACGCTCGTAGAGGTCTTCTGGCTGCAGATAAAAGAGAAAGACTGAAGAGATCAAGGAACAGACAGGCAAGTCAGTTTCCTCAGTATGGATGTACTATCTGTGGCAGGGACTTTCACTTGCGGATCGGCCTTTACAGTCATAGCAGACAGTGTCGAAATACAGGAGACAGCTGGACAAAACTTACAGGACGCCACGCACATGGTCTATAGAGACTGAGACGCTTATGATGATGGTGATGTAGACAGATCACTGTAGAAAATAGATTTGATTGATTTATCAGATCCTTACGGCTGATGAAGAGATATCTTGGATTTGAAAAATTTGAAACTTACATAACTTGTAATAAGAAAGCTCTTATGAAAAAAACATGTACAAATTAGTGTACGAATGAACGTACACTGGAAAAAAATCCTAAAACTGCCATGCAAATTATGGGTAGCCTTTACATATTGGCATGCATGTTATCATTAGTCTTATGTACATGTTCTCATCAACAGATATTGAAATGTATACATAAGTGACTATTGCTGCTAAATTACTCAAGTGGTCCGCCGGGGTCTTTGTGTATGACAAGGACAAGAATAGCACCACTGCCCCACAGAGAGCATGTCGAAAGAGGTGACTAACTGTGTGACAGGGCATAACACCAGCTTTGGTTGTTTGTTTAGAGCAGCATAAGTGGCACCTATCAGGCTGTTGGTCTACTTTGCTGTAGTATTTGAGTCTATTAAGATGGATTCGCACATCGGTTAACCACCATCGGCACTTGTCTCAGCTCTCAGTACAATGGAGTAATAAGCTGCTTGAGCCTAGCCAGCTAAGCAGGAAATTCTCCTCCCGGCTACATCCAGATACCAGATCTGGGACCTGCACAGGGGCATTCACCCCTGTAGAAGTACAGGTCGACAAAGAACTATTGCTAATCTATTGTCAGAGGTCTTGCCGTTAGCATTCTTATAATGTATATAAGCAGCCATGTTTGTGCAATTTCCATATTGAATCATTTTAACAGTAACATTACACATGGTTGATCATTGTGAGTATTTTATGCATTGTGTTTTTAACATTGACGAGAGACGGTCATTAAGTAACAGCAATTTTATTAACAACGTTTTTACAAGAGTGCTGAGCAGACATTTTTTGTGTCTTATTTTTCTACATAGTCCCCTTGCCTGGCAACACATTTTGTCCCCTAGCTTGTGGATGTCACATTTTGTCCACCTGTCCACTAGCTTGTGGATGTCCAAAACATTTTGTCCACCTGTCCACTAGCTTGTGGATGTCCAAAACATTTTGTCCACCTGTCCACTAGCTTGTGGATGTCCAAAACATTTTGTCCACCTGTCCACTAGCTTGTGGATGTCCAAAACATTTTTTTTCTACCTGTCCACTAGCTTGTGGATGTCCAACATATTTGTCCACTTGTCCACTAGCTTGTGGATGTCACATTTTGTCCACCTGTCCACTAGCTTGTGAATGTCACATTTTGTCCACCTGTCCACTAGCTTGTGGATGTCTAACACATTTTGTCCACCTGTCCGCTAGTTTGTGGATGTAACATTATGTCCACCTGTCCACTAGCTTGTGGATGACCAACACACTTTGTCCACCTGTCCACTAGCTTGTGGATGACCAACACATTATGTCCACCTGTCCACTAGCTTGTAGATGTAACATTTTGTACACCTGTCCACTAGCTTGTGGATGACCAACACATTTTGTCCACCTAGCTTTTAGATGCCCTCTAGAAAATTCTATTGATGTGATCTTTAACCAATTTTGCACCGCCTACATTAACTTGTCAGCTTCCTTGGGACCCATCTGCTACACACTTTCCTATAACCGAGGTTATCATAGACAATTTTGTACCCAACGTTGTGACTCATGTTGAAATCTACGGCAATTTCATAACAAGTGACTCACCTGGTGCCACTAACTAACTGGTCGATCTGCTTTTTCACTGCATCAGTTGCCTCGTTTGCTTTGTCTTCTACGCCACGGTTCATCAATAACGTTTGGTCTTCCGTTTTGTAATCTTCACAAAAAACAATGCCTCGTTGTTCTTCCATTGGTCAAGACGACAGTGATGCGACCATATTATACTCTAGATTGCGCTTGCGTATACTGCTCAATCACCACAATCCCTGCATGGAACTTTGCTAAAGAGCCATTTTATGCCCTGAAATCAGATTTTTCATTGTACATACTCTTCCATGCACTTTATAATAAAACTGCTATTACTTAATGTCTATCTCTTGTAATTTGTGACAATTCTGTTTTGAGATATTTTTTTCAATATCAAGTAAAAAATGTCATGATAATCCCGTAGTAGACACTGTCATCGGGGATGAAGCGTTAAAAACGTCATACTACAATGCTTTAAGCATTTTATGAGGGTGTGTGTGGCCAGTTTCCTTCCTCACAGCCTTCCATTCCCCAACAGCATGATGGGGAGGGCAAAGATGCAGTTAAAAAAATTCCAGAAAACTCAGCACAATGAATGGATCACAACAGAGACTATACATAAAATAGAAGAAAGGAAAAATATAAAAGCTATACTCTACAATTACCGAAACCCGTGTCGCTGAAGCAAAACACAGAAAAACTATGCTACAATATATAGGTCAATGCATGCTTTAAGAAAAATAAAAAGCAATAAATTGGCACAGAGGCCATAAAGCAACGGAGAGATGAAATATGGGAGGTCTACTCATTAGGGAGCCACGTAGCGCAGTGGTTAACGCGCTGGCTTCGCATCTGAGTGGTCCTGGGTTCATTCCCCAGTTGAGGCGGTAGTGTTTTTTCAGGCCGCAATGGCTCCCAGGTCGACCCAGCCTTAAATGGGTACCAGTTCAGCCCAGGAAGTAAAAGCGGCGAGGTAGAGGAGATGGCTACCGCCCTCATATAGTCGAGCCTTTGAAATGTGAGATCACTAACACCTCACACCCCTATGGCAGTAATGCTATGGGTTACTTTACTATACTTACTCATTTAACCCTTTACAGTCCAACCTAATTTACAAGATGTTAGTTTTAATGTCCAAGACAAGAATAGTAGTTCTTCTTCTTCTTCTGCGTACGCAGTCAGACAGTAACCATTATTTTCTCGAAAAAAGCGGCGGTCATCCTGAGACTCTCGCCACTACCATAGAGCTTGTCTTGCAGTTCCACTGGCAATGGCCACATCTGCTCTCTCTGATCCTCGTATGTCGGGCAGTTCTGCAGCAGATGTTCAGTGGTCATTTTACCAGTACCACACGGGCATTCGTCGGTACACCCTATCTTCAATTTGTTGAATAGGTGGTACCTCAGTCTGTTGTGGCCAGTGCGAAGTCTGAAGACAACGACCTGCTCTCTTCGGTTCAACTGGTAATAGGCATCGTTTTTGGGAATAGTAGTTCTATATGTGTTTCATGGTTAACACAGAAAAGCCATTAAAACTAAAATTATGATTTTCAAATGTAAAGATGCAGCTTTTGTTTATAAATCAATCAAATTTAACAAGATGTGATTGATATGCGACATGTGACTTTAGATAAATCGGACTGTAAGTGGGGGCTACTCTAGTTGACTGCAATGGACATTTTGGACTGTACAGGTTAACAAAGATAATAGGGAAGTGCGAAGACACAGTTAACGAGATGATGGTGACTAATAGCTGGCTGCTTACGTCAGGGTCAGCGAAAAAGAGCTGTGAAATACCATATTCTGCCTCCGAGTGGCAGCCCTGGAAACAGGCTGCAGCCTGGCTAAGAGAATAGAGATTGAAGAGGGAAAGCTAAAATGGGCTATGCTGAAACCGAGTGCACTAGACCGAAAGGTGCAGATATCACAGCCTTGATGTAAACTATGACACAAGATAACAAAACATCTTTATCAGGATATATCTTCTATGGGTCAGTCATCTATCATCTGTGGGGCAGTCATCTATCTTCAGTGGGGCAGTCATGTATCTTCGGTGGGGCAGTCATCTATCTTCTGTGGGTCAGTCATCTATCTTCTGTGGGTCAGTCATCTATCTTCTATGGGTCAGTCATCTATCTTCTATGGGGCAGTCATCTATCTTCTATGGGGCAGTCATCTATCTTCTATGGGTCAGTCATCTATCTTCTGTGGGGCAGTCATCTATCTTATGTGGGGCAGTCATCTATCTTCAGTGGGGCAGTCATCTATCTTCTATGGGGCAGTCATCTATCTTCTATGGGTCAGTCATCTATCTTCTATGGGTCAGTCATCTATCTTCTGTGGGGCAGTCATCTATCTTCTGTGGGCCAGTCATCTATCTTCAGTGGGGCAGTCATCTATCTTCTATGGGGCAGTCATCTATCTTCTATGGGTCAGTCATCTATCTTCTATGGGGCAGTCATCTATCATCAGTGGGTCAGTCATGTATCATCAGTGGGGCAGTCATGTATCAAGATCAAATAGACTACTTAACACTATACTCAAGAGAACAGTTCTGGAAATGAGAAAGAGGGGAAGATTTTAAATTCCATGGTCATCTGATTTTAACAATGGACAGAGCTAGTTGGAGGCAGAAACAGTGGCGATTGAGAGATGTGATAACAGACAACTCATAAAGCAGTGAAATGAGTTGCCCCAATTGACAGATATGTTGTTGTTGTTTGCGAATGCCCACAATGAGTAGGTTTACTCTTTTGTGCGCCCGAAAAGGACGTTAAGTGGTGGGTTGTGGTAGTTTTCCTAACATCCCGAGCGTGCTGATGAAGGTGGACAGGGGTCCTGCATGTGGTTGTGCTATGCTTGGCTTCATCTGCGTGTCACACACACCTACAAGGATCACGTCGATCCCTCATTTCGTTAGCCAGACTGCCATGAAATGGAGGGCTACTAGGAAGCCAAGGTGAGGGTCTTGGCCAGTATGTTTTTCCGAACCCTGACTAACATGTCAGATCAGTATATTTTGCCTGACCAGACGTTAGTCTTTCTCTCCTGACAGATCTGAAAACAGACAACTCATAATGCAGTGAATTATGTTGCCCCAAATAACTTAGTAAGGTACAATAACAAGAATAAAGTTAATCCTATATTTATGAAATATGTTTCTGCTTTATTTATTTAATTATTTAAAAAAAATATTTTTTGCATGTTTTTGGACTTTTTTTTACAGTATTTAATACTTGATATTAACTTAATTTTTTAATTAGAAAACATGTTTTTTAACTAAATATTTTAAAATATTTTTGTTTAACATGTCTTTTAATTGATTTTTGACTATTTCATTGCCTTGTTAATTAATCCAAATGTAAAATGAGCTTCAGAAATCAACATGTGTTTTCGACTCACATGCATACATACACATACAAACATCCTTATTTGTAATACTATTTATTCCCACATGAAGAATGGTGGCTGTCGCATATGTTAGTCCTCAGGTCAGTTATTTAGATATATGTTACTGAGAACAAAAGAGGCAATAACTTCCTCTCTCGCGAATCTAAAGAAGAAGGTAGCCATTTACAACTAGGTAATGTGGATCATATCTGATGTTTGAGTTGGATAATGTATAAACAGCAAGGGAGGGAACTGGCCACCCGACCTCACGTAGGACTTAGTACGTGCAGAGTTATCTTCACCTCCTACAGAAATTGTTGTCATGGGACTGGCCTTTATCTTTACTTTACCCCGGTCCACCTTCATCAGCATGTGAGGAAAACTACTACAAACCACCACTAAACGTCCTTCTCATGGTACACAAAAGAGTAAACTTTCTCATTGTGGGCATTCAACAGCTAACAGAACCACTTAACAGCATTGTAGGTCTTGTACAAAGTAGTTCGATTGTATGCCTACCAGCTCATTCACAGGGAAAAGAATGTAAATGATCAATATAATGAAAGCTTCACATTTATTGATACTATCATACAACAAAATCAATGTTTAAACATTAGAAAATGTGATGTGAAGGAAGGATTAATCAACAAAAACTTTTAAACATAATCTAGAAAAACACAAATATTTCAATATAATTTCAATGAATTGATCAACCGTACAGTATGAATTCATAAATTATTTATTATTAATCAATACAAATTTCACTAAAAGCAGCGGAAAGCCAATACTCCAAGATATGACAGACAACACGGCAGAGCATGCGCTTTCAGTTCCGGGATCATTCCAGCAATGATTTTCGAATGTGAAGTGTGGAACTTGCGCAAAAAGGAAACCGAGATTCTCAGAGCTACACAGCGAGTAATGGAACGATGCGTACAAAACTTATCGATGCGGGATACGATCCATAACGAAGAAATTTGACATCAAAGTGTTTCGAGACGTTGTTAAAACAGCGATATCAGGCAAACATCGCTGGGCTTGACACGTGGTACGCATGCCTGACAACAGCTGGACATATGGCACGCAGACCTGACAACAGCTGGACATGTGGCACGCAGACCTGACAACAGCTGGACATGTGGCACGCAGGCCTGACAACAGCTGGACATGTGGCACGCAGACCTGACAACAGCTGGATATGTGGTACGCATGCCTGACAACAGCTTGAGATTTGGTACGCATGCCTGACAACAGATGGATATGTGGTACGCAGGCCTGACAATAGACGGATACGTAGAACAGCGTTTTGGTGGCCATATGCCTGTACATGTCCTCGGGGCCGCCAACCTATGTGATAGCGAGATGGACTGACCAATGATATAGGCCCGCATTGGCACGGCACTGAGAAATATCGGGAGACACACGTGTGTGTGTGTGTGTGTATGTGTGTGCTTGCGTGTGTATATGTATGTGCGTATGTATGTATATATGTGTGTGTGTGCATAGATATGTGGGAGAGAGCGAAAGATAAAGGGAGAGAGAGATCGCGCGAAAAAGATGTGCATTTATTACAAACAAAGAAGCGTGCATTATATCATTAATTGCAAAGTTTATTGTCATTGCTTTTTTCGCCTTGTTCAGGCCTTTCTAACTTATGACGAAGTCATAAAATCGTTTTGGTTGTATTATGACGTGGAAGCCAGTGAGTGTATGTGTATTTGTGATATGTCTGTCAGGTCAGGTTATCCCGTAACCAGTGAGGTCGTTGAGGCACATATGAAGACATCCTCACAACCCCACGCCACCCTTCTCTGTCAGTGGCCGCTGCCTGAGACTCTTCTTGTAATGATTGGTCCATTCTTTTATGTTGTCCTCCCACCTCTTTATGGGCCGGCCTCTTCGTCGTCTGCCTTGCACCTTTCCGTGGAGGATCGAATTTGCAAGACCATTTGATCTCGATATGTGACCATACCAAGCGAGTTTCCTTCTTTTGACAGTTGCCAAGAGGTCTTCAAAAGGCCCTATTGCTGTTGTAATTCTATCTCGTATTTGCTCATTTGTAACTCGATCTTTGTTCGTGACGTTTAAAAGTCTTCGGAAACATCTCATCTCCAAGGCGTGTATCCTTCGCTGAAGGTCAGCTGTAACTGTCCATGTCTCACAGGCATAGAGGAATATTGACAGGACCGATTTACGCATTAATCTGATTTTCGTGCATAGTGGTAACCTAATATCTTGCCAGATTTTGTTAAGCCGTGCAAGCGCTGCTATTGTCTGTGCTATTCTGGCCAACACCTCACATTTTGATCCTTCATCACTGACAATCGAGCCCAGATATTTAAAACGGTCAACCACTTCGAGTTTCTGGCCATTAGCTTTTTTCCTGCTGTTGAAGCCTTCTGCGTTGTTGGTCATTAATTTGACCTATTCCTGGAGTTTTGCTTCTGAACCCACTAACCCGTCCATGTCATCTACAAAACGAAGGTTGATAATCGTTCGGTCCTCTATCTTGACAGTACCAACGTGACCTCCATGTGTCTCTCCCATAAGTCCCTCAAGGAATATTTTGAAAAGAGTTGGAAAGAGATATGTCTGTACGCATACAATATATGTAAGTGAATGAGTATGCATGATGAATAAACCACATTGAACTTAGCCAAAAGTACGAGAAGCGATAAACCATTTTGTTGAGTCCGTTATGCAAATGGGCTTTTATCATGCTGAGGGGGAATGGGGCACTAGGCACAACACACTAACCAGGACGTCGCGTCAAAGCGAGGCCCAATTTACTGACCAAGCCCACTATCTATCTTCCATGTATCGTTCGCTGGAAACAGGCTGTTTTCAAAGAGATGGCTAACGAGATGTGGATCAACGTAATCCCCATAGTAGTGAGCATCACGCAGATGGAGTCAAGCATAGTGCAACAGCCTGGACGACCAAGCCTGGATGACCACGGCCCACCTTCACCAGCACGCTCGAGATCTGATGAAATCTGCTATAACCAACTGCTTTACACTCTTTTCAGGGCACACAAAAGAGTAAACATACCCATTGGGAGCATTAAACAACAACTACAGGCTGAAGATTAAAGGACACGTCGCCACGCCGTTTAGGTTAGTTTTTTTATTTTATCCGCGATATAAAAATACTTAGACCTTACTAAGGAGTGTATCTCGGTTATATATTTGAAATATTAGCAAACATTTACGCAGAACATGACCAATCAATAACAGGTCAACGTAATATGCATTATCCAATCAGGAAATTAGCAGTCATTAACAGTAAATAATGGATTTTGGTACTAGTCAGTCCGACAGCTTCTTCATCTTGACCTGCTCCTCTGTGCTGGTGGACATGTTCATGCTTTGACCTGAGCTTCTCCTGTTGGAGATTATAGGTCTACCGTTAGGTGGAGGCACATATTCACTAGATGTACTTCCTGAACTAGCTTCCAGAAGCGTCACTGATACTGTAGCTTGCCTTCTTTTTTCTCTTTGTCTCTCAGCAGCCCAGTCTTTGTACGCCAACTGAAATGCACGTGAAAGAATCGATGACATTGCTTCCGCCTTTTCGCGATGGCTGCATAGAACTGCGTGAGCTTCCAGCTTCCCCGATAGAGGGTCCTTGCTAATCCAACAAAACAAACGATCATTGACATTCTTGTCTGCAGCGCAAAAGGAAATGTCTTCCATACTAAATAACCTTGTAGACTTTCCTTCGCCATTTTTGCTTTCTAATTCAATCATACAGATACCGCGTACACTCAAAGCGATTGACACCTTTCGAAGGTTCCTTTCGCTTGGTGCGTTGTCCCAAAGTCGCTGCAGAGGTTGCGTTGTGCAGCCGTTACCATTTGGAGTGAAGGTCTCTGTGGTACCAATATAGCGGACACTAAATGTTGGTACATCTTGTGATATGACAGCACTATCCTTTTTCCAGGAAAGCATGGCTGTCTACAGTTCCACCACCTGTAAATAAAATTCGAAGACATGTTAGGTTACTACATAAACTTCACAATTCTGTCTTGTCCTACAACTCTTTCATCTATTGATCGACTCAAGCCATGCAAGATTTCACAAAGAGAAGTCAAGTGTAAAACGCATCTAAAAGGCAATAAATAATTATCACATCGAGATGTAACATGCACTGAAAGTAACCGTATCGAGAGACATCATCAGTTCCAGCTGGACTATGGACGTTTAGGGAAGAGGAGATTGGGCGGGCGATTCTAAGAAACAATGGTTGTCTGAATGCGTTGGACGAACGCAGGTCACGCCAGGGTCAATCAGCGTTTCGACGCTAGGTCGACAAAAGCAACGAGGGGTTTAGGTGGAAGACTTTGTCTGGTACAGGGGTGGATTTTCCTAGCTGACCACTCTGGCGTTCATAATTGACGTGAATGGGGGTTTGTAACAGTTTAATGTTGCCACTACCGGCAAATGTCAGACAGCCTACAGAAGGCCATTGGACAGCCATGTTGTTGATTGAGACTGTAAAATACTATGCAGAGATAAAACTCAGCAAACTAGCTGGGAGATTGGTTGAGATACTATCAGGAAGGCTGGGAGTGAGTGTGGAAGTGATAGAGTTTACAAGGTGCATGTACCATCATACACATCTAGTTGGCCAGTCGCGCTCAATATGTGCTTATGATGGTCACCCTGTGAACAGTAAGAGATCTGAATGTGCGTTGTATGTGCAGGACACCTTGTGAACGATGTATGTTCTGAACAGTTACACGAGTGTACAGATCGCCTAAGCACGAGATCTGAATGTGTGTTGTGTGTGCAGGACACATTGGGAACGATGTGTGTTCTGATTACGTGCGAATGCACAGATCGACTAAGTACGTCACCACAAGTGAGTACGAGATCCGATTATAAGTGATGTGCTCTAATTACATATGCATGTACAGATCACCTGATCATACGTGAACCGATTGTATGCAAATGTACAGATCACCTGATTGAAAGTGATCTGATTATATGTGAATGCACAGAACGACTACGTAATCCGATCGTGAGGACGAGTTTGTTGATTATGCGTTGAGTGTACAGATAGGGGAGTGCAGCGGCAAGAATTCTGGGTAAATGGTGTTTTGGAGAAAACATCAAAAGCTAATGCTTACAAACTATTTTGGTAGTTAAATATATATATAAGATGAATTATTTAGTTTATATTTTTTTTTTCTTTTTGTTGATAATGTGCAACGATTATTCTTGTAATAAATTATATTGTTTTGTTTTATGGTCAGGATAGTGTTTACTGTGTTTTTCTGTGTTGAAGTCGTATCGTGGTGTAGATACATGTTGTAACTCTTTAGTTAAGTAAACTAAACAACTAAACTTAGACTCTACCGCATGGAACTTTGGGAGGAACCTGTCCACGGACATTATCTACCAACACGGAAGTCACTAAGACTCAGAACTGGCGTATCACGGAGGAACATCAAGAGAAAGGGATACACAGATGATGACAGATGTGACTGGCGGAATACATCTTCTTCTTCTTCTTCTTCTTCTTCTTCTTCGTTTGTCTCAAAGCGATGGACGATCAAATCCTGCAAGTGCATTACCCCTGGTCTCAATGGAGGTGTGACTGGAGTGCCTGCATCCTGAGTTACCTCCAGTAGTATTGACTTATATCTTGCAACTGGTCCAAGGTATCTCGGGACGAGAGAATGAGGCTGATAACCAGCATAGTTTCTTCTTCGCTGTAATCCAAATATAACGAAAGCTACATCATCAAGACAAAACAGTTTGATGTCGCGATAATTCATTATGACGGACAACTAACTAACTAATCTCGGCTTCCATTTCGATCATTGGTTTAAAAAATGTCCAAACTGTGGAAGGATATCTAACCCACAGCTAAGGTAGACAAAGCAGCGGCAAAGATAACCCCCCCCCCCCCCCCCCCCTCACCGATTTTGAAACCTCTAAGACTTTATTTTTTGCAGCAATCTTTTCTAGGTAACTATGGTTACATATCATGACACGCTATACCTCAAAACAGACATAAATAATGTCATCTTGACTGGCAGACACAAAAAATGGTGCGTATTACCAGTTGAACAGAAAAGAGCAGGTCGTGGTCTTCAGACTCCACACAGGCTACAACAGACTGATGTACCACCTATTCAATAAACTGAAGATAGATACTACGGACTAATGCCCCTGCGGTACATGGAAAACCACCCCTGAACATCTGCTGCAAAATTCCCGACATACGAGGACCAGAAAAAGCACACGTGGCCATCACCAGTGCCAACACTAGACAAGCTCTATGGCAATGTCGACAGCCTCAGGAGGATCGGTGCTTTCTTCGAACACATTCAAGTTGATATCTGACAGCGTACGAAGAAGAAGAAGAAGAAGAAGATTTTGACTGGCAGAGACGGGGAGAGGAGACTAACGTCTGGTCAGCGAAAACATACTTATCAGACATGTTAGTCAGGCAAAATGAAGTTCGTCCATCATGTGTGATGAAGACCAGTCTCACTGGTTAGGTGTGTTGACAATCTTTTCCTTTTGCTCTGTCCACTGAAATGCGTGACTTGCGTAGTAATTTGGATTAAAGTGAGGAAGGTTTGCACAATACGTCAACCTCACTCTCTGGTCCTAGTTACTTTTGACTAGTGGCAAGACAATATCGAGACGACACAGGATGCAGATTTTTTTCTTAGAGTTTACTTCCGAAGTATTTCCCATAAACAGGTAGCCTCACAAGGCAGCTGAAAACTTTAATGGCCAAGACCTACACCTCGACTTCCATGCAGTTCTCCCTGGAAACGGGCTGTTTTCACGATAGCTTGGCTAGGAGGGTGAGAGAGAGATCGTCGTGATCCCTCTTTTTGCCTCGTTAATAGTAAAATAATATATGCGATCAGTATTTTATCAACTTTTTTGTCTCGTAAATAGTTTTAAAATACATGTGATTAGTCTTCGCTCAACCTTTTCTGCCTCATAAATAGGCAAATAAATATATGTAATTAGTCTTGTATCAACCTATTTCGCCCCACAAGATCTATATGACTAGTCTTCTTTCAGCCTAGGCTCAAATAATGCCATCCCTACTGACAGAAAGACATAAAGGTAGTTCTAAACTCAAATAATATCATTCATACTGACAGAGAGACATAAAGGTAGTTCTAGGCTCAAATAATGTCACCGTTACTGACAGAGAAACATAAAGGTAGTTCTAGACTCAAATAATGTCATCCCTACTGACAGAGAGACATAAAGATAGTTCTAGACTCAAATAATGTCATCCCTACTGACAGAGAGACATAAAGATAGTTCTAGGCTCAAATGTCATCCCTACTGACAGAGAGACATAAAGATAGTTCTATGCTCAAATAATGCCATCCCTACTGGCAGAGGGACATCAAATAGATTGTTTTATCACCTCATGAAAATAGAACCTGATCAATATAACACATGTTCTGTTCACATGACATTAAGATGACCACGAGGTAGACGAATATTGTTGTTTGTGAATGCCCACAATGATTAGGTTAATATTTTGTGAGTCCTGAAACGGACGTTATGTGGCGGGTTGCAGTAGCTTTCCTCACACCCCGAGCGTGCTGATGAAGGTGGACCGGGGTCCTCCAGGCGGTTGTGCTATGCTTAGCTTTATCTACGTGCCGCTCACTACTACGGGGATCACGTCGATCCCTCATCTCGTTAAGCCAGGCTGCTTTGAAAACAGCCCGTTTCCAGGGAGAGCTACTAGGAAGCCGATGTAAGGGTCTTGGCCAGTATGTTATGCCTGACCCTGACTAACATGTTTGATCAGTGCATTTTGCCTGACCCTGACTAACATGTTTGATCAGTGCATTTTGCCTGACCTGACGTTAGTCTTCCTCCCCAGGCAGACGGATAAAGAAACTTGTATTCGCCCCAGGGACGCACAGGGCCATCACTACAGCTGGCCCCTTTATACGAAACAGAAATCCAAGCATTTGCAGTGGTGGTTTCATTACAATGGTTTAACATGATGAAGTTGCTAACCTCAAACACAACCATCTTTGGTAGCTTTTTATACCATTGTATTTTAGTAAGTGTACAACCGGGTTGCATAGATAGAATAAATAACAATATTCAATAATAACACGGACTGCAGCATAAAGTACAGTAAAGCTCATATAGATAAAAACATAGCAAATCAGCTTAATAAGATATTCAAACTCCGCTATTACACAATGCGAGCACCAGTTGCTAGTTATTGACACCTGTCACATATTCAGTTTACCTTGTAGCACACGCTCTCGTGCAGGCCACTAATAATTAGCATATTGTTCATATCGCACGTATCACATCGACTTCATTAAACAACCCCAGGAGAGTAACGCCGACGAGTTTGAACAACAACACAAAAACTTGGTAATTACAAATGCATGTTTCACTTATTTCGTTAGTTGCAATTGTTAAACAGCAACTCTGAAACAATTTCACAAGAACTGACCTTGCGTGTTTGCTGTTGAAAAGCCACCGACCTGTTTGCGAACATTGGCTTGGATGCGTTTGCCGTTTGTCTTCGTGCCAAAATATGTGATCAGTTAGCCATACGAATCATGTTGACGCGGCACGGCTCGCAACGTGTGTGACACGACAAACACAATCAGGATTGTGTCGCTATTTTAGAAATGCAGTTCGAGTGGCCCCGACTTACGACTGTTCCTTGGAGAATAAGCTTAGATTGTTTACACAATTGTAACATTGTCCTTCTATATGGTTTTAGGACATGGCATATGACGAAGGGTATCGCATCCAGACTGCAGATCTTCGTTAACAGATGTTTCCGTTGCGTTCCCCGTGTCAATAGCAGCCACAGATATGTTGGAAAGAACACGGTACAACCAATACAGCGTAATGTTTCGGAGAGAAAGTGCAATGGAAAAGACACGGTCTCAGAAAGAGAGTACCAGGTTCAGCTGAAGAAGCAGTCGGACTAGTTCCAAAATACATTATTTACTGTTGATAACTATTGGCAACCACGAGGAGGTATAAAATCAACGGAGATATACATGTCCTTGAACACCTGTATGACAAGGCGTCCAACGCAGCTCTTGGGAGAGGCTGATATCGCACATCGGTTGGTGTGAAACAGGGTTGTACACTCTCCCCAACACGTTTCGACACATTCCTTGAGGGAATTATTAGTGAGGCACTTAGAGATAACGTTGGTACTGTTAAGATAGGGGGACGAACGATTACCAACCTTCGTTTTGCAGATGCCATCCGTGGGTTTACGGGCAGAGAAACAGAACTCCAGGAATGGGTCAGAATGCTCGATGAAACAGCTCTTGACTATGGTATGGAGATAAACGCTGGAAAGACAAAATTAATGACCAACAACGTGAAGGACTTTCACGGTGGGGTAAAATCGAATGGCCAGGAACTCGAAGTGGTTGGCCGTTTTAATTATCTGGGTTCGATTGTCAGTGATGAAGGATCAAAATGCGAGGTGGGTGCTAGCCAGAACAGCACAGAGAATAGCGACGCTTTCGCGGCTCAACAAAATATGGCAAGATAAATGGTTAGCACTATGCACGAAGATCAGATTAATGCGTGCATTGGTCCTGTCAATATTCCTCTATGCTTGTGAGACATGGACAGTTACAGCTGACCTGCAGAGGAGGATATATATCTTGGAGATGAGATGTTTCCGAAGACTTTTAAACGTCACGTACTAAGAGAGTACAAATGAGGAAATTCGAGAAAGAATTACAACAGCAATAGGGCCTTTTGAAGACCTCTTGGCAACTGTCAAAAGAAGGAAACTCGCTTGGTAAGGTCACATATCGAGATCAAATGGTCTTGCAAATAAAATCCTCCACGGAAAGGTGCAAGGCAGATAACGAAGAAGTTGTCTGAAAAAAGTGGAAGGACAACGTAAAAGAATGGACCAATCTCCGACCAGAAGAGACACAGGCAACCGATGCTGACAGAGAGGGGTGGCATGGGTTTGGGAGAATGTCTTCATGTGTGCCCCAACGACCTCACCGGTTACGGGATGACCTGACCTGACTGATAACGACTAATGACCTGATTGGATAATGCATATTACGTTGATTGGTCAAGTCACGTGTAAATGTTTGTAAACATTTCCAATATATATACGAGATACGCTTTTTTGTAAGGTCAAAGTAGTTTTATATCGCGAGTAAAACACAAACTAACCTAAACGGCAAGGCGGCCATTGAGGCAACCTGTCCTGTAATCCTTATCTTGTTGTTGTTGTTGTTGTTTAATGCTGACAATGAGTTTGTTTACTCTTTTGTGTGCCTTACAAAGAGCGGTGTAGACCGTTGTAGCAGTGTTTTCACATCCAGAGCGTTCTGGGAAGACTGGATCGTGATCCTCCAGGCTGTAGTGCTGTGCTTGGCTTCATCTGCGTGTCGCTCATTACTACGGGTATCACGTCGATCCACATCTCGTCAGCCATGTCTTGAAAACAGTCTGTTTCCAGCGAGCGATACTTAGAAGAGAGATAGTTGGCTTGGTCAGTATATTGGACAGGATAATCAGACATGCACTTGATTGGAACCCACAGGCAAAGAGACGAGTGAGAAGGTCAAGAAACACATTACGGCGAGCAGTCAAGGAAAAAGTCAATATCCGCGTCTCGTTGGCGGAACTCAAGAAGACGGCACAAAATAGGAACAGATTGAGAGCATCTGTTGATGCCCTATGTTCCAAGGGGAACCAGACAGATATATCATGACTATGATGCAGCCAAACGAATGATGACGACACTGCACGACATGTGTGACACGTCTAACAAAATCATGATTGTGCCGCTATTTAGGAGATATAGTAAGATGCATCCCCGACTTACAACCCTTCGATTTACGATCACTCGACTTCAGAATCCGCACTAAACGTTTTTTCTTAATCGAAATACCATCATCCCTTTTACCGACAAACTCTGATATACGACTGCTTTAACTCACTCACTTGAACTATTTTGGTTGCATTTAGTTTGTTAATGTAAATGTTGAGACCTAGTTATATTCAATAACATAATAACGGTTCAAAATAGGAACGGATTCAGATCAACCTCTATACTTGAATGGGAACACGCTGGCAGCATAACTAATCTCTAAATATAAAAAGAAGAACAAACAAGATTCACAGGACACGTCCACTAAAAGGGTGGATCAAAAACCTTCCGACAACAGCATCCTGAATGCCCAAGGGACAGATGGCTGTGATAGTGTCTGAAGTCAGTACTAGGTACTCCAGTTCAGGTCAAGTAATATCTCCACAGCGAAGGGCTGCTACAATTAATTCCCGTCTTCTTCTGTTTTCTTTTTTTTTTTTTTTTTTTTTCTACGATGGTACAATCTCCGGTCTTCTCCTGCCAATATTTGTATGTTATCCTCCCAATGATAGCGTTGTTTACCTCTGACACGGTTACTCTCCACCCTTCCTTCTAGTTCTGTCTTCTGTATGGTGATATGTTTGTTGATGTGACCAAAATATCTTAACTGTCAAAATTCTGATTTCATTCACCAATTCTCTTTTCGCCCCTAATTTCTCAAAGACTTCATCCAGGTCCAGGTTCATGTCATCCCGTAACTGGTAAGGTTGTTGGGGCACACGTGAAGACACCCCCAACAATTCTCGCCACATATCTCTATCAGCGGTCGTTGTCTGTGCCTCTTCTGGTAGGAGATTGGTCCATTCTTTTATGTTGTCCTCCCATCTCTTTTTGAGACGACCTTTTCGTCGTCTGCCTCGCACCTTTCCGCGGAGGATCGTATTTGCAAGACCATTTGATCTCGATATGTGACCGTACCAAGCGAGTTTCCTTCTTTTTACCGTTGCCAAGAGGTCTTCAAAAAGCCATATTGCTGTTCTTTCTCGTATTTCCTCATTTGTAACTCGGTCTGTGTATGTGACGTTTAGAAGTCTTTGGAAACATCTCATCTCTAAGGTATGTATCCTTCGCTGCAGGTCGGCTGTAATTGTTTATATCTCATGTGACTCATGTTGGCAAAAATTAATTTATCATCGATATTTTCTTTTTTCTTTTTATTTCGCACCTTCCTTGAATTCTTAAATCCTAGTATTCAATCAGACAATGTTGCCAAATATCAGGTAGCTAAAAGCTACTTGAATCTGTGTCTATCCTTCGCCCTGGTGTACCATGATGGTCCATGTGCGTGGTGCACACCATCTCTCCGTGACCGATTTCCACCTCGTTGACCAGCTGCTGTAACATAACCATTTTCCAAAAGCACGACACGGACCTGAGTTTGGACGTTGGTCAATATGTTTAAACTAACCCTGACTCATGCCTTCGCAACCGAAAGTAAATGTGAAACAGTTTTTCATAAGAATAGTTACAGCACTGTTTGTGTTTCGTTCCACAAAATCCAACATAGATTACAATAACATGTCTATTGTCTCTGTCTAATCCATAACACGTTCTAAATCTCGCAGTTATATAGTAACTTTGAAGTTGTTTTACACTTTCTAAATTCGTGCCCCTGAAGTAACCGAAGCCGTAAACAGATAAAGACAATCAGCTTTCCCTTTTGGCTGGCCAAAATCCAAATACCCATTACCACGCATTCCTTCACGCACGCTTATAAACGCTTGTACCAGGCGTCAGAACTGTACATTTAGTTAGTGTATTTCTGGTCACTTCTTGACAGATCCTTGGTTTCCTTGGACAGTAGTCACGTTTAGGGCGAGGGGGGGGGGGGGTGGTGTTGTTTGCGAAAACAGCCAATTTCCAGGTCAACCAACGAGGAGGACAGGTCAGGGTCTTGGCCAGTATATTTCTCCTGACCCTGGCTAACAT